>JAZAYU010000162.1:600000-1074957 GCA_038501625.1 Corbicula japonica
TTCATTAGATTATTACATATGAAGAAGTGAACAGTTTAGATCCAGATCATATGGCACAGATATGCTTGCTGATCTGGATCTACCTTGCTGGCTAATGTGATAAAACCTGCATATATTGAGTAGAGGGTTCATGTAAAATTTACTCTAACTACCTGTCTACTTGAAAAATGCATAGACATTAGTACTTAAATATAATTTTATTTTTTTCTTTTATAAATTAATAGTCTAAACAAATCAGCAAAGAATTTATAATTTTCTTTTCTTCTCTTTTGTTTTCATTTGAAACAGTCAGTCTCAAGCATCTGATTGACTGAAATGGCGACCAGTCACCATTTCAGCCAATCAAATGCCTGAGATTTGAGACCAGGTGTTCATTCTTAGTTTTATAATCCTGGGGCCACTGATCTCAAGTAAATCATCTATACAGCTTGCAGGCAAGACAATGAATTCAAAACCATAAAAATAAAAAAGTAAAACTTCCAACTAAATGCTGGTAAAATACTCAAGGTATACCATATCATTTAACTAATTGTAACTAAGTTAATGGCATGCATATTAATCATTATTAGATCAAACCAAATCAATTAGTTTAAAACCTGTCATGTTCTATCAAAGTTACCTTTGAAACACTTCAGTCTCTCAGTACTTCAATAACCTTTAAACTGTATGACACTATATGGTTTCTTTTATCACATGGGCAACCAATGAAGATCCAGATTGCCTGAAACATCCATGCCTTCTGATCTGGATCTAACTGGTTGCTATGTGGTCAGAAGTAAGCTAAGGAATCATCAAAAGCTAACAGTGTAGACCTTGATCAGATGGCACTCATGTGCTAGCTAACCAGAATCTACAATGTTCACCCATGGGATAACAGCAATATCCCATGGAACAAAAGGTTAATCTTAGCTGGTTAAAGGTACCATCAACTGCCAAGTGTTCCTAAGGTATCTACAGTATCCAGATATATGTGGGTAACAATGTTGTCACAACTTTTTTTTTCACGATCATGTTACTTTTTATTTACAAGAAACATACAAGGAATAAGTGACATTAATCAAAAACAACATTGTTTACCCGCATACATTTAGCTGTTGTTAAACTAAAACTGTTTTAGTGCTAGATCTCCACACAGGTTGTGTGTAGAACAATTTTAGTGCTGGGCCATCCAAACAGGATGTGTGTAAAGCTGTTTTAGTGTTAGTCCGCCGCACAGGTTGTGTGTAGAGTTGTTTGAGTGTTAGTTCACCACACAGGTTGTGTGGCTGTTGTGTTACAGAACATACAGACAGCCTGGACGAGGATTCCCGAGACACGGGAATATCAACTTCCTCTAGATGAGTGTCCCGTAACTCAAGCTCAAGTAATTTAGCTCTTAATCCCTCGGAATTTACGCTAGCCTGAAGAGCTTGTTGCTCGGCAACCATCACCTGTTCTTGAAGAAGCTGAAGCTCTTCCTAGTAAAATTCAAAACATTCCAAAAACACATCAAATCAGCTGTTTAGTCACACATTTCACATTACATTATCACTATAAATAAGAATGTTTGCAGCACAAACTTTTGTTGCTTAGTAACCTCTGCTGTTGCTAAGTAACATCTGCTGTTGCTTAGTAAACTCTGCTGTCAACAGGAAACATCTGAAAATCTGAAGCATTAATAACTAACAAAACATTCACTAGTACACAACAACAATGTTAGTAACTTAGTATTATGAAATCTAATAAGCATATTAAGCAATACCACCTTTTGCAGAGGCAAGAGGTCTGTCCATGTTAAAAATCATTTTCATCACCTTAGTGCAGAGAAGTTTTTGTACTAAAGTGAAGACTTATTTCACAGCCTAGATAGTTGTTCAGATGAACACTTGTGTGGTCCTAGGATACTCTGTCAGAAAAAATGGGCATAACTCTGTCAAATGTAGCCTTAATCAACAGATTTCATCTAAATCACAAACCTGTTCTTATAAGAAATTTAAAAGTTTATGTTGTATGAAAAAACATTAACATTTATTATTGGACAAAGGTAATTTGGCAATGTTTACATTGGCGTGTTGACATTGGCGTTACATGAAAACAGTGAACTAAATATTGTAATCATTGTTTAATAAAAAGCACGAAGATTCCAATACTAATGTCCCATTAGCCGAGTGGTCTAAGTGTAGAATAAAATACTTTGAAATGCAATGGTTGTAACCGTGTTATAGGTTGTAGGTTCAAAACGTGTTTGTTGTTTTTTTTACATTTGTTTTAATTTTTACACACCATAGACAAATCAACTGATACAGCTGATGAAACATTCTCAGTTGTTAGTTTGTACCTCGCAAGAAATGTTGATTTGATAAAAAAAATTAAAGCAAAGTATATACAATACAAAATAAAAGCAATAAAACTTAAAGCATAGTAAACTAAAATATAACTCTAAAAGCCGTGTATCAGAGTGAATCGAACCTGTGTCGGAAAAAAAAGGTTGTCCAATGCTAGCCGGACGTGAGTTAACCACTGCCCTATCAAAGCGATGTGGTTTGAACAGGCATAATAGTACTTTTAACTGGTAAATTAGCCTAAACCAGTGTTTACATTCTATTAATAATTGTAAACATCGCCCACCATTTACCTTGGTCCACCTATAGTTTTTGTGATGGACGGACAAACCGACAAAGCAATCTTCATCTATTGCCTTTTCTTTGAAAGAGCCACACAAAAAAGAATGATGTCTTTCATTTAGTTTTGATTACTAACTTATTTAAACATGAATCTTGTAATACTGTACAAGTACTAATATTGGCGGGGGTTTAATTTTGGCGATATTGGCGGTCAGGATCAGTTGCGCCAATATAAAACACCGCCAATAAAAATCCCCGTCAATTTAAAACACCGCAAATTTTAAATCTGGAAGGTAGATAACTATGATACTTTGCAGTTTCCTCCCTTGACGAAGAAAGATTGTTGCATGTTTCTAAATTATGTTTATTCTTTGAAACCTGAATAAAAACTTAAACAATACGAAACAAGAGTACATGAATTTTTTTCTTTTTTTTCTTTAGATATAGCCAGGAGTGTAATTTGGTGCGTGTCGTCCATTCCTTTCAGCGGCACTAGTTTTAAACTTGAAATAAAGCATTATAGAATTATAGCTTTTGTACATGTAGTAAATTAAATTGAGTTTTTTCAATATGTGCAATCAGGAAAAATATTAACAAGTGAATGGTACGGGAGAAATTCTTTTCAAATAACAGAAATAATTCCTAAATGTACCATAAATATTAAACTGAATAGGGGAATAACTATGAAATATTTCTGAATTTGTTAGAAAACTTGTTAGTAATTTTTTATTAGAGACATTTACTTTTAGTCAAATATCAATCACTTCAGTAATGTTACAGAAAAAGAACTGAAATGAAAATATAATGGTAGTTTGAAGTTGATACCTTAAGTATTTGCAAAGTTATCGATGAAGTGCACTTAAGTGAAAATATAAGTGAAACTAGAAATGTGTCCATAGGACATGGATGCCCCGCTATGCATCATTTTCAGACACTCAAGTGCAATGATGGGAATAATACGCGATACACTGCCCTTTCATGGTGAACATTTGTGTCAAGTTTTTTTGAAATCCCTCCATTTACATGTATAATGAAGTTACAGCCTGGAGAAGAAAATTCTATTTTTAGTAACAGTGACCTTGACCTTGGACCTTCAGGCTTGGGTATTGTGCGGACACACTGCCTTTTCATGAACATTTGTGCAAAGTTATTTTGAAATCCCTCCATTTATAACAAAGTAACAGCCAGGACAAGATAATTCTATTTTTAGTAACAGTGATCATGACCTTTGACCTACAGGCAAGGGCATGGTACGTGACACACCGCCCTGTCATGGTGAACATTTGCGTTAAGTTATTTTGAAATCCTTCCATTCATAACAAAGTTACAGCCTGGACAAGAAAATTCTATTTTTAGTAACAGTGACCTTGACCTTGGATCTACAGGCATGGGTATTGTGCGGATACACCGCCTTGTCATGGTGAACATTTGTGCCAAGATATTTTGAAATCCCTCCATTCATAACAAAGTAACAGCCTAGACAAGAAAATTCTATTTTTAGTAACAGTGACCTTGACCATTGACCTACAGGCTTGGGCATGTATGTGACACACCGTCTTGATATGGTGAACAATTATACCAAGTTATTTAAAAACCCAATAAGAAACAAGAGGGCCAAATGGCCCTATCGCTCACCAGATTCTTGGAAGCATGAAATGAAAGGGTGGAAAGAATTCCAGGAAAGAGCAAGTACACAGCTTTCTTTTCAACAATGTGAAGAATGGGTTTTATAGTTTCACACAAAGATATGTTTTCACATTTGATAAGGTGATTATTCTACTTGATTTGCTGTGGTATTATAGCATTTCATACTGTTACACTTATGTATAATTCTAAGAAGGGTTTAGTCTTCAACCAATTAGATACATGCAGATAATGTTTTCTATTTCGAGGCACTAGTTTGGTTGTTATTAATAGAATATACCTTTGCTACAAAAATGTTTAACTCTTTTTTCCATATATATTTATATATATATATATATATATATATATATATATATATATATATATATATATATATATATATATATATATATATATATATATATATATATATATATATATATATATTAAAGGCTACCACTGCAGATCCTGAACAAACAACACATGAGCAGGCTGATCTAGATCTACACTGTTGGTATTGCATAAAAATGTGTATACATGTATATGATGAAAGAGTTTAAGACTAGTTGGGTGAATATCAGGGCCAAAAAGCATAAAACTGGGACTAGAGACCATAATTAGTGCTCAAGTATCTCATTCACATGAAAAATATGACATGCACAATTATCTAAACTGTATACTGAACAACTGTTGAAATGTCATGCCAAAATCTGTAAAACTGTGGAAGTTAGCATTAGCAGATTTGATTAATATCTGCTTGTCTCCTAAAACTAATGAACTAAACCATAGGAAAAACATGTTCGCACTTGAACACTTAAAGGTGAATATATGCGAAAAGTTTCACATCATATTAGCCTGTCTTAAAATGAAAAAGTTATTTGTGTCATAATATTTTGTAAAATTATTCTTTCTATGAAAAAATGCTGGAATGATCCATATGAAGAACTGTTCAAGAAGTTCACGTTACAGGGTTTGTGACTGTTACATAGTGCTCATTTCAAGGGAAAATAATCAATTGAGCAACAATGAAAAGTATGTCATAAGTAAAAGTATGTGCATTTGAACACTTGATGATCATACATTGTACAGTGAAACCCCTCTATAACAGAGATCTGAGGGACTAAGGGAAAGTGTCCTTAATAGCGGGTTGTCCTTAATTGTGGGTATAAATCAAGAAGAAAACAACATTTGCGTTCTTTAAAAACTTGTCCATAATACTGGGGTGCCCTTAATATTGAGTGTTTGTAATGAGGGGTTTTACTGTATTTGCAAGCATTTAAGGCAATATTTTCAAAATGGGTGTTCAGTTTACCTATATTTTGTGTCATTCTTTGACACTCTGTCAGAACAAGAGGTTGAATTAATTGAACAAGTAATTTCCATTTTACAGGCAACACTAAGTTTCATGTTAGAGTTGCATTTGAAAGGGATATAACTCATGAAATATTGAAACTGGAGGTATCATTCTTGTTGTCACAGATGGCATTGTTAGTGCTGATGATATATTCCAAGTACGAAGTGAATAAAACCAGTACTTTCAAAGTTATAGGCAACATTAACTTTCATGTTAAAGATGCATTTGAAAGGGGCATAACTCAAAAAATATTGAAACTGGAGTTATCATTCTTGTTGTCACAGATGGCATTGTTCATGCTGATGATATATTCCAAGTATGAGGTGAATAGGACACGTACTTTCAATGTTATAGGCAACATTAAGTTTCAGGTTATAATTAAAAAAATATTGAAACTGGAGTTATCATTCTTGTCGTCACAGATGGCATTGTTCGTGCTAATGATATATTCCAAGTATAAAGTAAATAGGACAAGTACTTTCAAAGTTATCGGCAACATTAAGTTTCAGGTTAAAGTTGCATTTGAAAGGGGCATAACTAAAAAAATATTGAAACCAGAGTTATCATTCTTGTCGTCACAGATGTAAATTGTTCATGCTGATGATATATTCCAAGAATGAAGTGAATAGGACAAGAACTTTCAAAGTTATAGGCAACATTAAGTTTCAGGTGAAAGTTTGGGGGACTACGGGGCGCCGCCGCTGCTGCCAAACAATAGGATCCCTAAAGAATTCAAGCAGACCTTTGGTGTTCTGTTAGTGAGTTTATATATTGGGGTCTATATGGACAAATATGATTGTTCAATAGTATAGTCATACTTAAGTTTAAAGTTAGGGCTTTAAAAACAGTGAATGAAATACTTATTAAGCTCGATTTTCAAAGTACTATAACGTTAAAATGCTAATTCAGTCAGTACCTGTAAAAAATGACATAAATGTTACCTTATTCAAATCTCCAAGCTCTGTTGTTAAATTAAGTTAACACTGACCTAAAGCATTCCAGTTCAAGAAGGCACTCACAATGAACATGAGCAATGACCTCTTATATATCTTAACAGCAAATATTGCACCAACTCTAAATATAAACTGAAGATAGGTAAAGATATTGAATTGTAGACACTTAAAATTTTTCACTCTGCTACTAAAGTGTTTGTTTCAAATTTAATCACAGATCAACCAGCGAATGAATTGTTCAGGAAAGATTGAATTTTAAAATGGTATGAACTCTGTGTCAAGGTCTGGTTGATAACTGTAGAAGAACACAATTAAACTCTTGAGTTCTGAGACCGGTATTGTACTCGACACACCGCCTTGTCATGGTGAACATTTGTGCCAAGTTATTTTGAAAAGCAATGAGAAATAACAAATTTACAGGGAAGACAAGTTAATTCTATTTTCATTAACAGTGACCTAGTTTTTGGACCAAGATGTCCCATATTCAAACTCGTCCGAGAAATTGCTGGGTCAGACATCCCGACCAAGTTTCATGACAATCGAAACAAAAATGTGACAGCTAGAGTGTTAACCAAAAAATTATATTTTTAATTACAGTGACCTAGTTTTTGGACCCATATTCGAACTCGTCCAAGAATAATTGGGACAAACATCCTGACCAAGTTTCATGACAATCAGAGCAAAAATGTCACAGCAACAGTGTTAACAGGGAAATTCTATTTTTAGTAACAGTGACCTAGTTTTTGGACCCAGATGATCCATATTCGAACACGTACAAGAAATCATTGGTACAAACATCCTAAGAACATCCAAGAAATTACTGGGACAGACATCCTGACTAAGTTTCATGACAATTGGAGCAATATGTTACGGCAAGAGTGTTAACAAGAAATTTCTATTTTAAAAAGCACTAATGTTGTTTTTAGACCAAGATGACCCATATTCGAACTCGTCCAAGAAATCACCGAGACGAACATCCTGACCAAGTTTCATGACAACAAAGCAAAAATGTGACCGCTAGAGTGTTAACAAGAAAATTCTATTTTTAGTAACAGTGACCTAGTTTTTGGACCCAGATGACCCATATTCAAACTCATCTAAGAAATCATTTAGACAAACATCCTGACCAAGTTTCAAAACAATCGAGGCAAAAATGTGACCGCTAGAGTGTCAACAAACTAATGCATAATGTACTGACCGGCGGACAGACAATAAAACTGAGACTAGAGACCATACTCAATTCTCAAGCATCTGACTGCCAAAAACTGAAAAAAATGAAATGCATGAGTTCTGAGACCCCCTATTTATATGCCAGTTTGTTTACATACACTGTATACAGCTGAAACCTCTCTTTAACCCTTTCCTCCATAATTACCCATTTTTATGCATCTGCGACAAGTGTAGATCCAGATCAGCCGGCAAATTTGTGCCATCTGATCAGGATCTGCAGTGGTTCCAATGGGTCAGAAATAACCTAATGAATCAAAAAGCAAACAGTGTAGATCCTGATAAAATAATATGGGTGGATGTGCCAACTGATCTAGATCTAGGGTTAATATAGTCTGAACATTTTAAGAATTAGCTTTAAATTTGTTGTAGTTGGTGTTTTAAAGCGACATTACTTCAATTTAACCCGCTCTTGTATGAAATATTACATGTATTTGGAACTATAGTCACTAATTTGCAGCATTAGTTCGGGCTAATAAAATTTTAATTTACTGAATTAAATTTGGTCCGCGCGACTAAAAACGAAAGAAAGATTTCCGAAACGTCACAGAAATCGAGATCGCGCATGAAGTTGTTGCGTCGTTAAAAATAAATGCTAAATATAGCTCCATTATATTTAGCTTCTTAAAAGTTTGTGAATGACAATTTAACAATATCATTTAAAAATCCCATCTATAAGAAAGAATTTGACCAGACCTTTTGTGTTCTGTTAAAGAGGTCATAAATTGGAGTCTATTTGGACAAAAATGATGTTTTTAGTGGTATATTCTTATTTATATTATTATAATTTTAAAGCTGGGGCTTTAATTACAAACAGTGAATAAAATATTAAGAAAAGTCTGATATTCAAAGTGCTTTAAAGTAAGAATGTTGTTTACCTTATAAAAACTCCCAGAGCAAAGTTCTTAAAATTGCATAACACAGATCTAAGCAGGAAAGTTCAGTAGGTCATTCATTGACCACGGACAAGAGCTCTTTCTCTCTGTTTTCTTTTGAGACAGTAGTTTGCTTGAAATTAATAGACTAAACCTTTTCTACAAAAATGCTTAACCTTTTCCTCCATATATATACTTTTTTTCAATGGACAATCAGTGTAGATCCAGATCAGTCAGCATATCCCTTTTGCTAAACAAAATCTACACTGTTAGCTTTTTTATTTGTTCAGTTAATTCTGACTAAAATTCAACCAGTGCAGATCCTGAATAGACTACATAAATAAGCCAGCTGATCTGGATTTACACTGTTGGCATAGCAAAAAAATATGTACGAGTGGAAAGAGTTTGGTCAAGATCAGGGCTAAAGACAATAAAACTGAGACTAGAGACCATACTCAATTCTCAAGCAAATGACTGCTGAAAACTGATACTAGTCTTAGAAAAAAATCACATGCTGGAGTTCTGAGACCTCCAATTAACTAGCCATTTTTTATACATACACATACAACATAACCCTTTCCTCCTTATATACGCATTTTTACGCAGGTGGAACAAGTAGATCCAGATCAGCTGGCACATTCCTGCCGTCTGATCAGGATCTGCACTGGTCCCATTTTAGTTAGAAATAACCTAATACATAAAAAAGCGAACAGTGCAGATCCTGATCAGATTGTTTGGATGTGCCGGCTGATCTGGATCTACACTGTTCGCCCATGCAAAAAGTTGTGTATATGGATGAAAGGGTTAATATAGTCTGAACATTTTGTGAATGTACTTCAAATTTGTTGTTGTTGTTGTTGTTGCTTTACTTACAAATTTGAACAAAATATTCACAAAAGCCCATGTTCAGTGCTATAAATTACAAATGATTATTTCATAGAATATGTCAAAATTTACCCTATAAAAACTTCCAGAGCAAAGTTCTTAATATTGCATAACACAGATCTAAGCAGGAAAGTTCAGTAGGTCATTTAATATGACCAGCAACCAGAGCATTGAACTCCATAATGCATTCTTATACATCTTAATATATACTGAAAGGATAAAGAAACGCAGGGTAACAATTGGATAGGCAGGTTCGAAAGCTCATGCTCCACGACGGTTTACACTGAGGCAGTGGAGACAAGTTTTATTCACTTTCGACACATGTTAAGGTGTATCATGACCTAATAACTCAATACACAAAGTTTCACTTTATTTGGAGAACGCGTTCTTAATATATCGGAACAAATGTTACCCTGCGTTTCTTTATCCTTTCAGTATAGCTGAAGACAGGTAGAACTATTGAAATTTTGTCACTTAAAATTTTCACTCTGCTACTAAAATTTTTGTTTCAAATTTTATCACTGAACAACCAGTGAATGAATTGTTCAGGAAAGATTGAATTTTTAGATGGTATAAAGTTTGTGCCAAAATCTGGTTGATAACTATAGAAAATCAAAGGTTAAAAACAGAATTTAAAAGAAAAAAATTTTGAAAACCCCAGGGCGGGGCCCCTGGGCAATTCAAGAACATGATTTTAATAATTTGAGTAGAGATCATTAATATCAATATTCATACCAAATTTGATGACAATCAGATAAAAAATGTGACCTCTATTGCATTAACAAAATTTTTGCTTTAATCTGACCTAGTGACCTAGTTTTTGACCCAAGATGACCCAGTTTCAATAGGGGTCATCACACCACCAAGAGAAACATTCTGACCAAGTTTGATGAAAATCGGTTGAAAACTGTGGCCTCTATCGCGTTAACAAAGAAAATGTTGACGGACGACGGACGACGGACGCCGGACGACGGACATCTGGTGCCCCTCTGATCACAATAGCTCACTCAGAGCCTTCGGCTCTGGTGAGCTAAAAACAAAGTTACAGAGCGGACACGATTTTGCAAGAAAATTCTATTTTAGTAACAGTGACCTTGACCTTGGACCTACAGGCATGGGTATTGTACGCGACACACCGCCTTGTCATGGTGAACATTTGTGCCAAGTTATTTTGAAATCCCTCCATTCATAACGAAGTTAAGGGCCGACTGTATATTTTGCTTAACACAAAATGTAAGCGAAAAAGGGGCATAATTTGAAAAATATTGGAAGAAGGGTTATGGGTCTTGTTGGTTATGATGTAGATTTTGATGGTGAAAATATATTTCAAGTTTCAAGGCAATATCTCAAGTAGTTTTAAAGTTAGGGGCAAAATGCATATTTTGCTTAACACAAAATATAAGAAAAAAGGGGCATAACTTGAAATATATTGAAAGCAGAGTTATGGGTCTTGTTGGTAATGATGTAGAATTTGATGGTGAATATATATTCCAAGTTTCAAGTTGATATCTCAAGTAGTTTATAAGTTATGGACCAAAGTGCATATTTTCCTTAACGCAAAATTTAAGTGAAAAAGGGGCATAACTTGAAAAATATTTGTAGCAGAGTTATGGGTCTTGTTGGTAATGATGTAGAATTTGATGGTGAATATATATTCCAAGTTTCAAGTTGATATCATAAGTAGTTTTTAAGTTATGGACCAAAGTGCATATTTTGTTTAACGGACGCCGACGCCGACGCCGACACCGGGGCGAGTAGGATAGCTCCCCTATTCTTCGAATAGTCGAGCTAAAAATGGTGGAAGAAATTGAATCACTTTACTATATTTATTACGAATACATTGTGTATTTTGAGATCACAAATTATTAACAAAAAGATGTTAAAATCAGACTTTCTAAACACAATGAGCAACACGGTTTGCAGAATATTATGGACAAGAACTAAAACAATGTCATCAATAGGCGGTACATGTTTCACTACTTTGTAAGCCACCAAACACATGAAAAAAGCATTTGTTACACCTACTAATGACAAGCAACAATTACAACAGGTTTAAACCTGTACTCCAAGGGTCAATTGGCTTCAGCCTTCTATCCAATGAGCTACGAGTGTAGATCAAGATCATCTACAGTGTATCATACATGTATCATTGCCATCTCTCTGATCTGGTTCTATATATGGTTTTTAGATTCATTAGTTTATTTCAGACAAAGAGTGAACATCCCAGATCACTGGATCTGATCTGATCCGGATGTACAGTGTTCACCCATGTGATGAAAGTTGAATCTATTATTTTAAGTGTTAAAACACTGTTATGTTAGATGGACATAGTACTAACATCATAACTCTGAGATGGAAAACCATTCCAAAATCTTAAGCAGCTGATTGGTTGAAACTGAAACAAATTCTCCAAACTGACCAATCGCTAGCAAGAGATTTGAGACTGGTCTTCAGTATGTTTAAAATTGTAGAAAAGATCAACTTATTACCTTGTATGGTAGATAATGATAAGACGGTGGGTTCACATCAATCGTGTGACGCAGGTCAATATACTGTACTATCTGAACTGCCATCCTATTGGCTCACTATTTATAGCATCCAATTAAAAACTGTTTCTTTGAAATTTTCATTGTGATTAACAATAAAGATTTTAATCCATTTGAACTGTATAGTCCCTCACATTCTGATGAATAATTTCAATTTATAATCCTGGAAACACAAGAATGATACATGCCTAAAATCAAGCACTTCTCCTTTTTTGACTGTTAAAAACATTAAATATTTATTTATAAAATGTTAGTCTACAGAAAATAATAATAAATGATCTGACTGGACTATCTCAGTATTTTATTTTCTTGTTTACCAAAGAGTCTGCTACAAAAAAAAACAACCTTTCAGTGTTATCATTATTTGATAAATATTAATGAATCATTACACTTTAAAAATAACAAGAAATAATGCATAAAGTAAACCATTTTTCTAACATTAACTACTGGTACTTCAATTAGTGAATATAGTGGGCGGAACATTATATCACATTAATATCTCACTACTAATATTGGAACAGGTGATCACCCCATCAATCAAACTTGCATCTGTCAAACTTAATTGATTTTCTTTCATTAATGCTTTTCTAGTGCTGTCCTGATTGGTTTTATAAAATAACAAAAAGTGTTATTTGGCTGTGATTTTTGGAGAGTGTGTGTGTGTGTGTGTGTGGGGGGGGGGGGGGGGGGGGGGGGGGGGGGGGGGGGGGGGGGGGCGGGCAGGTTAGGTTGGGATGCAGTTTTGACTTTTGTTTAATTGGGGGGAAGGGGCTAATCTCAGTCCCAAAAAAAAAGATTTTTTCACACTTATCTTAAATATTCATTAAATTAGCAAAAACAATAAGAACAATAAAACTCCTCTTCCAGCTAACTTGGGCCAAGTGAAGATACAGATATGCCTAAGTGACATTATAGTAACCTATCAGTACCAGCATTTCTGGTCATACCAGGGGTCAAACTCCAAGGAAAAATAATATCAATAGAAAATTGTTTACAGCTCAATCTCCTAAATGCAGTATATGACTTACTCAATCTCAATTTTGTTTTATGATAGTGGGCCTTATGTAACAACTACTGGTACACATTTGACCACAAAAATTAGGGTTTTACAAGCTCGACAAAGTCACTTTTTTCTGCACAACTGTCTTCGGCCAGTTTGTCATTGCAGCATGGGTCATTTTAACAACCTGAACAATGTTTAAACAACAACAGACTGTCATTGCGGGGTTCAGGAATAAAACTGAAATAGGATACCAGTCTTTAACCCTTTCCTCCACAGACACACCTTTATGACAGGGGCGAACAGTTTAGATCCAGATCAGCCGGCACATCTATGCCCTCTGATCAGGATCTAAACTGTTCACTTTTTGATTAGTTAGGTTATTTCTGACCAGTGCAGATCCTGATTAGACGGCTTGGATGTGGCGGCTCATTTGGATCTACACTAGTCACAGATACGTACAAAATGTTTATATATGGAGGAAAGGGTTACACTCTGTGCCCAAGGTTATAAAGCTGAGCATGGAAACCAGTCTCAAATCTCAAGCATCTGATTGGCTGAAATGGCGACTGGTCGCCATTTCAGCCAATCAGATGCTTGAGATTTGAGACTGGTTTCCATGCTCAGCTTTATAACCTTCAGTCCTGATGTACAAATGGTGGAGACTGATATCAATTTCAAGCAACCAGCTACTTCAGACTGAAGACTGAATTGACTCTGTTTCAGTTTTATCATCATGCCTGATCTAATGTAACAAATGTAATGTACAAAGTCAACAATGGCACCAATTACAGCACATTACAAAATTAACTTCACAGTTACAACATTTGGGCCAAAGATTATGAAACAGAGATCCAGTCTAGAATTATTCAAGCTTTTGATTGGTCAGTTTGAAGACTGGACTTAAAATCAACCAATCAGCTGCTTTATACTGGAGACTGGTCTCAGGTCTCAGTTTTATGATCTTTGGCCCTTCTACAAGACATGGTGCAGTATACCCAGTTCTACCTTGTTCTTTCGTTTCACTTTTTTCTTGGATTGTTTCCATTCACTAAATGTTACTCTACGTTTCTTTTTTCTACCCTACATTCAAAGGAACCATTCACTATAACATAATGCTGAACTGTGTTTGTTTAACTTAAAATACCAGCAATATATTGTTTGTACTGAATAACTAAACTTGAATTGGGTGTTCCATGGAACACATAATGTCGCCTAAAATTGCATTTGAAAGGGGCATTACTCAAACAACTCATAGTGAAACAGGAGTTATCCTTCTTGTTGTCACCAATTGCTTTGTTCATGCTGATGATATATTCCAAGTACTAAGTGAATAGGACAAGTACTTTCATGGTTATAGGCAACATTTAAAGTTTCATGTTAAAGTTGCATTTGAAAGGGGCCTAACTCAAACAACTCAAAGTGAAATAGGAGTTATCCTTCTTGTTGTCAACGATTGCTTTGTTCATGCTGATGATATATTTCAAGTAATAAGTGAATAGGACAAGTACTTTCAAAGTTATAGGCAACATTAAATTTTAGCTTCATGTTATTTGAAGTTTGATGACTATCGGATGAAGCAAGGCAACAGGATCCCTATGTGTCTACCTGCTAAAGAAGGTGACACAAAAATTACAAGCAAACAGGAGTGAAAAGAAAGCAGACATGAATTGCACAGGGCTGGAGGTTATAAACTGAAATTGGTCGCCATTTCAGCCAATCATATGTTTGAGATTTAAGACTGGTTTCCATTCTCATTTTTATAACCTTGGGACCTTGCATCGGAATGGAAACGTAGTGGAATTTAGAGGATTGGAAAGTACCAAGCTGTTGGTAAAACTAAAGCTGAACACAATTAAAAACAGCCATTCAGTTATTTCATAGCCCTTAAAACTGTTTCAGCTTATCAAGTTAAATTGTCATTTTGGAAATTATTGTTGATTTGTTCCAGTCTATACAAATATTTCAAATTAATGTTATGCAAGCCATTTCAATTTTTGCAAAACCAACAGTGGCTAAATATGCTATTTAAGGTTTCAATATTGGCAAAAACTAGAAGTTTATTTGAACACAAATAGTTGGTGAATGAACAAGTTCTACAACACTTGAATGTTGCTGCCAAGCACATTCCAATCTATCTCTAATCCAAACTGGGACTAGAGCTTATATCTCTCTCTAATGAACACTGCATTGGTAAAAATAATATGTAATCAAGATACCAAATTCCAAGTCCTGCAACAATTACCCTTCTTTCTTATCGTCTAATATACACTATCTTGACACACAGGGATTTAAATTAATTCTTAAATAAATAAACTTCCTTTCTGCCGGATAGAGGCTGTGAATAAATCTTGTGTTTTACAGACTTAAGTATTTTGATTCGGATCAAACATGTCAGCGCAATTTCAAGATGACATTATTGTCCTTTGTGAAATAATTGTGAAATCGAGTAGGGGTATTGTTGTGTTGTAGAGTACAAATGAAGGCAACCTCAAGATGGCTTTAAGTGATTTACATACTGTATATTAACCACTTAATGTGTGCAGTAAATTGGAGCATATAACTGAGGTTATTATAATGGTCTGTAATATCCTAAGCCCTAAAAGACATATTTCCTAACAATGCCAAATGTTACAGACATGAAACCTTAAATACAAGTTCAGTGACTGCAAATACATTTTAATTGCACCACTTGGTAAGTTGAGCGTCTATTTTCAAAATTTGATTAGAGCTTAAATGCACTGGCAATGGTAGCAGTACATATAAAAGCTTCTGCACTGAATTCAACTCACAGTTTTCAATACATTATATCCGAGATTTAAAAAATTAATAATAATTTAACATGATAAAAAAGAAAATCCAATTAGCATACTAAGTGCTGTAATAAAACTGATATTAATATTCAATCAAAGTTTGATTGCTTACAAATCTTAATCATTTACTCCTTAAATCAACCTTTATTGTGTGTGGGAACAGTGTAGATCCAGATCAGCAGTGGCACATCTAAATATATGAATCATGTTTTACTTGAATCTTTTACTCCATATATACCCATTTTAACCCATATGTGCCATCTGATCATGAACTACACTGTTCAGTTTTAGATTCCTTAAGTTATTTCTGACCAAGATGCAACCAGTGCACATCCAGATCAGATGGCAAAATTAAATCATAGCTATTAGTTATGAGAAAATAAAAGATACCAAAGCCAACTGAAAAATTCATGTTAATGAAAAAATCACCAATAGTTAATGGCAAGATTTAAATAATTGATATTTTTTAATTAGAAACTTCTCCTCCATATATATGCATTTTCACGCATGTGCGACCAGCGTAGATCCAGATCAGCTGGCACACCCATGCTGTTTGATCAGGATCTGCACTGGTCCTATTTTGGTCAGAAATAATCTTATGAATCAAAAAGTGAACAGTTTAGATCCTGATCAGACGGCACGTATGTACCAGCTGATCTGGAACTAAACTGTTTACCCACGCGATAAAAGTGTATCTATCGAGGAAAGGGATAAGGCGGTTCCCCCTCTTTTAAGGCTTAATCAACATCTTATAACTGAGTATATACCCCATATGTTCTTACCAAATATAAGAACAACTAAAATGTAAAATAAAAATCTCCCAAGACACCATTATTTATTTGACATGCCCCAAATGTAAACGATCTGCAGAGCACCAGTACAAGCACAGTGACAAAGACCTGGTACTCCAAGACCTATTCATTGCCTTTTGACAATGTTCACCTCAGTATGGGGCAATGTACATTTAAGACTTTATAATATATTAGAATTCAAATAAATATGCACATTTTTAAGTTAATCTTATCAAATTTACATAGGCAAACAGACATAAATGGCTTTATTCAAATACGTTTTGAATATAATCGGAATATTATCATTAACTGGCAGGCTCGTATTACAGATGGCAGTAACTGTTCAGGGTCAGACAAGTATTAATCAAATGTTTGAACATAAACCATTAATTGACATAAAGTGCTTAATTTAATAAGACTGAATATACTTAGATTGAGGTTTTTAACATTTCAGTGTTGTTTTCTATATCTTTAGACTTGGTAACCATTAGCGATGTACCTACTACTACCAACAATATTGTTGATCGACATATTAAATGGATTAGTGAAGGATCAAAATTATCAAGTTAATGAGCATAATCAATCCAAAAATAAAATCAATCATTATCCAAATTCGCTATGGTTTTAAGCCTACGTGCAGTAACCATTGTGATTTGAAAAACCTGATCTATCCCTGGTTTACTCCGTGGATATGGTTTCTATCATACGTGTGATCAGTACAGATCCAGATCAGTCTGTGTTTCCATGCAGTCTAATCAAAATCTTAACTAATCTAAACTTAATGTTTTTTTATTAATTAGGTTGTTTCTAACCAAGAAGTGAACAGTGTAGATCCTGATCAATCTGCATGAATGTGCAATCTGATCTAGATCTACACATCTGATCTAGATCTACACATCTGTGATTAAAACCACTGAGTAAAGAGTTCAATAGTTAAACAGGTTTTTTTCAATTAAACATGTTTAAATTAGCATTTCATAATTGGCATCTAAACTATTTAAAATTTTAAAATAAAATATCATGTTACAGTTCCTCTATAAAAGAACATCAGATCAATTATTTTCAACCTAAATTAGCTTGTTACTTAGGACAGTTTCTTCCTATTGCTAGGTTCAACCTCTAACAGATGGTCTTAACCCTTTCCTTGATATATACGCATTTTTACACATATGCGACCAGTGTAGATCCAGATCAGCCGACACATCCGTGACATCTGATCAGGATCTGCACTGGTCGCATTTTGGTCAGAAATAACCTAATGAATCAAAATGCGATTAGTTTAGATCCTGATCAGACGGCATGGATGTGCCGGCTGATCTGGATCTAAACTGTTCGCCCTAGCAATAAAGGTGTATCTGTACAGGAAAGGGTTAAACCTTTTACTCCATGGAATATGCCTTTTACCTATGGGAACATCTGGGCCGTCTGATCAGGATCTACACTGTTTGCTTTTAGATTCAATAGGATATTTTCTGACCAAGAAGCAAACAGTGCATATATAGGTTAGACAGCATATGCCATAAAATGGGGTGAAGGATTAATAAATTTGGTAAATTTTCCCAAAATAATTTTGTCATCTTTGTACAAAAAGGTTGTAACTCCTTACTTCGATGGTATTTACACTGTTCTTGCACTAATTTGATGTAGAATTGTAAAAAGCAATGTGCATTAAAATACTAACATTTCAAATCAGTTTTCAAAATAATTATAATGTATACATAAAATCAAAACGTCTTTTAAAGCATTTTTATATAATTTGATTCATTCTTAAAGCAAACAGAAAAACTTTAGAAAAATAAATGTGGTTAACCTTTTCAAAAGTCAGGTATAGACTGAATTGCTATATTCAAGCCATTATTTGTATTATTTAAATTTCAGATTATTTCTCAAAAAATAAAAAGAACAAGAGGGCCATGATGGCCCTTATATCGCTCACCTGAGTACAAAAGTACTCTCAGCTTGTGGTTTCAGACAAGAAGATTTTAAAGTTTTTCCTATATCAGTCTATATAAAATAAAGTGAATCCTGGGGCGGGGCCAATTTTGACCCCAGGGAAATCATTTGAACAATCTTTGAAGAGTTCCACTAGAGGGTGCTCAATGCCAAATATCTAAGCTCTAGGCCTTGTGGTTTCAGACAAGAAGATTTTTAAAGTTTTTCCTATACAAGTCTATATAAAATGAAGTGACCCCTGGGGCGGGGCCAATTTAGACCCCTGGGAAATAATTTGAACAATCTTTGTAGAGTTTCACAAGAGGATGCTTAATGCCAAATATCTAAGCTCTAGGCCTTGTGGTTTCAGACAAGAAGATTTTAAAAGTTTTTCCTATACAAGTCTATATAAAATGAAGTGACCCCTGGGGCGGGGCCAATTTAGACCCCTGGGAAATAATTTGAACAATCTTTGTAGAGTTCCACTAGAGGATGCTAAATGCCATATATCTAAGCTCTAGGCCTTGTGGTTTCAGACAAGAAGATTTTTAAAGTTTTTCCTATATAAGTCTATATAAAATGAAGTGACCCCTGGGGCGGGGCCAATTTAGACCCCTGGGAAATAATTTGAACAATCTTTGTAAAGTTTCACAAGAGGATGCTTAATGCCAAATATCTAAGCTCTAGGCCTTGTGGTTTCAGACTGAAGATTTTTTTGAAGTTTTTCCTATATAAGTCTATATCAAATGAAGTGACCCCTGGGGCGGGGCCACTTTAGACCCCAGGGAAATAATTTGAACAATCTTTGTAGAGTTTCACAAGAGGATGCTTAATGCCAAATATCTAAGCTCTAGGCCTTGTGGTTTCAGACAAGAAGATTTTTAAAGTGTTTCCTATATAAGTCTATGTCAAATGAAGTGACCCCTGGGGCGGGGCCAATTTAGACCCCAGGGAAATAATTTGAACAATCTTTGTAGAGCTCCACTTGAGGATGCTAAATGCCAAATATCTAAGCTCTAGGCTTTGTGGTTTCAGACAAGAAGATTTTTAAAGTTTTTCCTATATCAGTCTATGTAAAATGAAGTGACCCCTGGGGCAGGGCCAATTTTGACCCCAGGGAAATAATTTGAACAATCTTTGTAGAGTTCCACTAGAGGATGCTAAATGCCAAATATCTAAGCTCTAGGCTTTGTGGTTTCAGACAAGAAGATTTTTAAAGTTTTTCCTATATAAGTCTATATAAAATGAAGTGACCCCTGGGGCGGGGCCAATTTTGACCCCAAGGAAATAATTTGAACAATCTTTGTAGAGTTCAACTAGAGGATGCAAAATACCAAATATCTAAGCTCTAGGCCTTGTGGTTTCAGACAAGAAGATTTTTAAAGTTTTTCCTATATAAGTCTATGTAAAATGAAGTGACCCCTGGGGCAGGGCCAATTTTGACCCCAGGGAAATAATTTGAACAATCTTTGTAGAGTTCCACTAGAGGATGCTAAATGCCAAATATCTAAGCTCTAGGCCATGTGGTTTCAGACAAGAAGATTTTTAAAGTTTTTCCTATACAAGTCTATGTAAAATGAAGTGACCCCTGGGGCGGGGCCAATTTTGACCCCAGGGAAATACTTTGAACAATCTTTATAGAGTTCCACTAGAGGATGCTAAATGCCAAATATCTAAGCTCTAGGCCTTGTGGTTTCAGACAAGAAGATTTTTAAAGTTTTTCCTATATAAGTCTATGTAAAATGAAGTGACCCCTGGGGCAGGGCCAATTTTGACCCCAGGGAAATAATTTGAACAATCTTTGTAGAGCTCCACTAGAGGATGCTAAATGCCAAATATCTAAGCTCTAGGCCTTGTGGTTTCAGACAAGAAGATTTTTAAAGTTTTTCCTTTCGGTTGCCATGGCAACCAGAGTTCTGCATGGAATTGATTTCTTTGAACAACTTTGGAAGAGCTTCATGCAAGGAACATACGTGGCAAGTTTCATCAAAATTGGCCAAGCCGTTTCAGAGAAGAAGTCAATTGAAGCAATTGTTGACGACGCACGACGCACGACGGACGACGGACGACGGACATCAGGCGGTCACAAAAGCTCACCTTGTCACTACGTGACAGGTGAGCTAAAAATTGGAAAACAAGATAGCTTTGTAAATTTCCATTTTACCCACAAAATGTAAACTGACCAAAACTAGAATATTATAATAAGTTTTAACCTTTACTCTGTGGGCCTGTAATCAAATGGGTGACCAGAGTAGATCAAAATCAGCCTGTACATTCCTGCTGTCTGTGCCCAAGATCATAAAACTAAATCTGGAGATCAGTCTCAAATCTCAAGCATCTGATTGGCTGAAATGGCGACTGGTCGCCATTTCAGCCAATCAGATGCTTGAGATTTGAGACTGATCTCCAGATTTAATTTTATGATCTTGGCACCAGGAGCTACCTTAGCCCTTGAAATAGCAGCCATATCTCATGAAGTTAAGTGTTAACCCTTTACTCCATAGATACACCTTTATTGCATGGGCAAACAGCTTCTCTGTGCCATCTTATCAGAATCTACAGTGTTCACTTCTTGGTTCATAAAGTTATTTCACATCTGTGCTGTCTGACCAGGATCTAAACTGTTCGCTTTTTTATTCATTTCAAATTGGTTTTTTCTGACTAAAATAGGACCAGTGCAAATCCTGATCAGACAGCATGGATGTGCCCGCTGATCTGGTTCTACACGCGTAAAAATGCGTATAATATGGAGGAAAGGGTTAAGTAAACATGGAGTGATCTGACGTGATACCCATAAAAATTTTAAACCCATCAATATTTTTGAATTCACACTACATTTGTTATAATAGATTATGTACATTGTAAGATACTATTAAAGGATATTTAACCTATAATAATTATATAAATTAAAACTTAGAAAAAATCCTTAACATGCTATGAAGATGTTTGTCATTGCAGTGCAGGAATGTTATAAGTACCATGATTGGAATCTCAGGGAGATATATCATTTTTTGCACTAAGGCGATGCATTAAATTTTGTTTTTAATCAAAACAATGTTTTCACACAATAATCCGACTTCCAGACAAATTGAATTGTAACAGCATTATCCTAAAGCGTTTGTCTAAGAATTAATCTTTTATTTCATATTTTGTTTAGAGCTAATTTTACTGTTTTTAACAAATTTTATAATTTTCAACAAAAACCATTACTTCAAGATAGTTTTTAAAAAATTGATTTTGTCCAGTCAGACCTTTAGAAAACTTATCGATTTTAAGCAAAATATTGTTTCATTTTTTACTTGCAAAATTAATTCATTTTTATTTTTAATTTCTAATATTTTAAGAATTTTTAACACATAAAAATTAAATGTTTTTTCTTCTAAATTAAATCAATCCAATATAATTTTCACAAATTTATCACATTATTACATTTCGGTAAAATCCACACTGTAACACAGCTGGTCTATGTCCACAATCATGTTTAATTTGGAAGCCTTTACAATTTAATAAATTGACGAATTTTAAATTACCAATTCATGATCAGCAATGACTGTTTAAACATTTTTACAGCTATCTCAAAGTGTCCATATAAAGCTTATATAGAATTATGTATCTATACATTATCGACATGTTATGATAAAAACTTCTTAAAGACATACAGTGTTGTGTCGTTAAAAAGAACCGTTCGCAGTATTTGCAGACAATCTTTTGATCAAATTTGATCTTTTTATCAAACTTTGCAATGTTCAATGGAGATAAGATTGGATAATAAACCAGACCAGAGCATTGGTTTAAAAAATGTTAAATCCGCAGGTTTCTTTTATGTCATGTATATTTATTACACCATACAAAATAATTTTCCTTCAAGAACAAATGAAAATTCTAAATTAACATAAAAAAAATCAAAATTTCTGCCCAATTTCATTAAATTTTATGTCATTCTTAAATCTGCATGTTTTTTATTGTTTCATGTATATTAATTACAACAACCTTCCTTTTAAAAAAGTTTAATGAATTCTAAATACAAAATAGTGTTTAATTGTCTGCCTGTCGTATTTCTTTTAATTTCATTGAAATCTTTCACTTATTGTTTTTCTTTCAAAACCTAAATTATAATCAATTTGAGTGGGAATGTAATTGCTGGAAGATTATCTAGTAAGCATCAAAAGGTGGCAAATTTACTGAAAACCCCTTTAACCCTTTTCCTCCATATACACGCATTTCTACGCATGTGCAACCAGTGTAGATCCTGATCAGGCGGCACATCCGTGCCGCCTGATCAGGATCTGCACTGGTTGCATTTTGTTCAGAAATAACCTCATGGTTCTGAAAGCGAACAGTTTAGAACCTGATCAGATGGCATGGATGTGCCGGCTGATCTGGATCTGAACTGTTCGCACTCGCAATTAAGGTGTATCTATGGAGGAAATGGTTAACCGAAATGGATGAACAGTGTAGATCTGGATCAGCTGGCATATTCAAGCCATCTGATCAGGTTCTAAACTGTTCTTAATTGAAAACTTTCACTTATTTATTTTCTTTCAAACATCAATCATAATAAATCTGAAAGAGATGTAATTACCATAAGATAGCATCAAAAGTTGAACATTTAATTGAAAACCTCTTTTCTTCTCATTCATCCTTTCGTCAATTAAATTTCAATTATGGTTCTAAAATAGAAACATAGAGATATATCTGGATTCATTACATCTGGTCAATTTATTTCACTGAAAGATCCTCTGTCATCTGTCATAAAGATAATTCTGACAACACCAGTGTGAGCAGTGCAGATTTAAGGGCTTACCACACTCCTCCCCAGCAGGTACATGGATAAAAAGAAAGTTATCAAACTCTCAATAAAGTCAAAATGCTGTTAAATGAAACTTTGCACAAGTGAATGTTACTAATGTATCTTTATTTTGCATACAGTAAGACTCATTAGAAAATCAGCCTGTGTATTAGACTAGCAACTTAAGTCTGATAATAAGTTTTTTTGTCTTTATTTAATATTTATACATCATGACAAAATTTTTATTGTAGCCAGACTATAATTTAATCCTTCCAAATGGAACTGGTTTGTTATGATAAAGTTCAAAGACAGATGTAGATTTGCTGGTTGGAAAAAAATGAAAATAAGACACTTCTTTGCTTGGAGTCCAGGCTACCTACACATATGTGCAGTCTAATCAGAATATTACATTTATTAGATAATTTCTGATCATAAAGCAATCAGTATAGATCCAGATTAGAGTGCACAGATAAGCAGATTGATCTGGATCTATACTGTATACCCATGTGTCAGATTCAATACATGCCTGAAAACAGTTGACACATGGTTTAGTTTCATATATACTACTCAAAATTTGAAAGTGATCATCTCTTTTCGTTTTATCCTGAATTATTGCCCCATACCAAGTTTCAACTGCTGTTCTGTTTCAACGGTTTGTCAGCTCATTCCTTCTTTGGCACAAAGCAGGAGCCAAATAAACGAATTTTCAGAATCACAGCAAATATTTTATTGTATAAACCTTTATATATTTTTTGAAACTTTTCTTTACACAATAATTATTTCATGATAAAATAAACTGAAGCAAAATACATTAAATACTTTGAAATAACAGCCATAAAACAAAAACTTTAAACTAGAAATGTGTCCATAGGACACGGATGCCCCCGCTATGCATCGTTTCCAGATACTAAAGTGCATTGATGGGAATAATAGCATTTCAAAGACAGTGATGTTCGAGTAATTATAAGAATATGCATAAACTTGATGATCAAGTAAATTATTTGTATTTGTGGCACTGTTGTCTTCTCATTACGGAAATGTCTGTGAAGAAGTTGGTGGTAATGAAATGCAATATCATAGTGAACATTTGTGCCAAGTTATTTTGAAATCCCTTCATTCATAAAGAAGTTATAGCACGAACAAGTAAATTCAAGTTTTAGTAACTGTGACCTTGACCTTGGACTTACAGGCATGGGTAATGTACGCAACACACCGCCTTGTCATAGTGAATACTTGTGCCAATTTTGTTTGAAAACCCTCCATTCAAAACAAAGTTATAGCCCGGACAAGGAAATTCTATTTTTAGTAACAGTGACCTTGACCTTGGACCTACAGGCATGGACATGGTACACAACTCACCACCTTGTCATGGTGAACATTTCCTATTCCTACTATTTTGAAATTACTATATTCCTAATGTAGTTACAACCCTGACAAGAAAATTCTATTTTAGTAACAGTGACCTTGACCTTGGACCTAGGCATGGGCATGGTTCGGGACACACCATCTTGTCATGATGAACATTTGTGTCAAGTTATTTTGAAATCAATCTATTCCTAACAAAGTTACAGCCCGGACAAGATAATTCTATTTTTAGTAACAGTGACCTTGACCTACAGGCATGGGCATGGTACGCGATACACCGCCCTGTCATGGTGAACATTTGTGTCAAGTTATTTTGAAATCCCTCCATTTATAATGAAGTTACAGCCTGGACAAGAAAATTATATTTTAAGTAACAGTGACCTTGACCTTGGACCTTCAGGCTTGGGTATTGTGCGGACACACTGCCTTGTCATAGTGGACATTTGTGCAAAGTTATTTTGAAATCCCTCCATTCATAACAAAGTAACAGCCCGGAAAAGAGAATTCTATTTTAAGTAACACTGACCTTGACCTTCGACCTACAGGCATGGGCATGGTACGTGACACATCGCCCTGTCATGGTGAACATTTGTGCCAAGTTATTTTGAAATCCCTCCATTCATATCAAAGTAACAGCCCGGACAAGAAAATTCTATTTTTAGTAACAGTGACCTTAACCTTGGACCTAAAGGCTTGGGCATGTATGTGACATACCGTCTTGATATGGTGAACAATTATACCAAGCTATTTAAAAATCCAAAAAGAAATAACAAAGTTACAGAGCGGACAGGATTTTGCAAGAAAATTCTATTTTTAGTAACAGTGACCTTGACCTTGGACCTACAGTCACGACACACCGCCTTGTTATGGTGAACATTTGTGCCAAGTTATTTTGAAATCCCTCCATTCCAAACAAAGTTAAGGGCAAAGTGTATATTTTTCTTAACACAAAATGTAAGTGAAAAAGGGGCATAATTTGAAAATATTGGAAGCATGGTTATGGGTCTTGTTGGTTATGATGTAGATTTTGATGGTGAAAATATATTTCAAGTTTCAAGGCAGTATCTCAAGTAGTTTTTTTAAGTTATGGGCAAAATGCACAAAATATAAGAAACAAGATATATTCCTATTAAAACTAATGTAAATGGAAGTATCAAAGGGCCATAACTTCTGAACAGAACATGTAAGAGCAAAACCCCAACTTTATGCACAACAACATATCTGGCCAAGCATTGTGGTAAAGTTTCATCAAATTCCCAGCAGAGGTGTAGGAGGAGTTGTGTTCACAAGATATATTCCTATTAAAACTAATGTAAATGGAATTATCAAAGGGCCATAACTTCTGAACAGAACATGTAAGAGCAAAACCCCACCATTATGCACAACAACATATCAGGCCAAGCATTGTGGTCAAGTTTCATTAAATTCCCACCAGTAGTGTAGGAGGAGTTGCGTTCACGAGATATACTCCTATTAAAACTAATGTAAATGGAAGTATCAAAGGACAATAACTTTTGAACGGAACATGTAAGAGCGAAACCCCACCTTCATGCACAACTACATATCAGGCCAAGCATTGTGGTCAAGTTTCATTAAATTCCCACCAGTAGTGTAGGAGGAGTTGCATTCACGAGATATACTCCTATTAAAACTAATGTAAATGGAAGTATCAAAGGGCAATAACTTCTGAACAGAACATGTAAGAGCAAAACCCCGCCTTCATGCACAACTACATATCAGGCCAAGCATTGTGGTCAAGTTTCATTAAATTCCCACCAGTAGTGTAGGAGGAGTTGCGTTCACGAGAATATCGGACGGACGGACGGACAGACAGACGGACGGACGGACGGACGGACGGACGGACGGACGGACGGACAGGAGCAACTCTTAATGCCCGTCGCCATTTCATGGCGGGGGCATAAAAATATATATAAAATATTTCCTTCAAATACATGCGTTAGTGTGATTCGAACCTGTGCTGGGAAAAAGTAAGAGAGGTGCCAGCTGGATGCATAAACCACTGGGCCTGGATGCATTAACCACTGGGCTATCGCGGTGATGTGATAAAAATTGGCAAAACAGTACTTTTAACACGTACATTCTATTAATAATTGTAAAAATCGCCAATTTAGCTTGGTTGACCTATACAGTAGTTATTGCTATAATCCCCCAGTGTCAACCATGGGTTAAAAGCCTTTTCATGATTTGACCTAGTGACCTAGTTTTTCTGTCAAAAGTGTCCTACTTGTCATCAACATCACTGCCAGTCTTCATATTTCTGACCAAGAAGTGAACAGTGCAGATCTTAATCAGATGGCATGAATGTTCTAGCTGATCTGGATCTACACTAGTATCACATTCCCTAAAACACATATATAATTTAAATGGAAAAACGGGTTAACAAAAGCAGAAGAGATATCTGGCAGTTAGTGAAAAGTTAATCTTAGTTCAGTTAGCACTTACCCACGCTACAAACTGTACTTGACCAAATTGAATGTGTTTTTGTTCTGCCATTGCCACAGAAAATGTACATCATAATTCTCAGATCATATTTTGTATCCAAGCTCATGCACAGTTCTTTTAATACCACAGTAAACACTGGTTCTTGAAGTTTCAGCAGAGACCACCTAACAGTCTTCAAGCTTGCTCAATTAAATTTTACTCCATACATATGCCTTTTAACCCTTTCCTCCATAAATACGCATTTTTACACATGTGCGACCAGTGAAGATCCAGATCAGCCGGCACATCCAGAAATCCCAGAAATAACCTAACCAATCAAAAAGCAAACAGTTTAGATCCTGATCAGACGGATGTGCCGGCTGATCTGGATCTCAACTGTTTGTCCATGCGTAAAAAGGGGTATATATGGAGGAAAGGGTTAGTTGAATTTTACTCCGCAGATAATTTATGCTTTTTAACGCATGTAGGACCTGTGTAGCTATAAATCAGCTGGTCCATCTGTGTCACCTGATATGGATCTGCACTGGTCAGAACTTGGTTAAAAATAACCAAATTTATCTAAAAGTGATCTGGATCTTCACTGTTCACCTATGCAATAAAACTGTATCAATGGTTAATTTATTATTATTTTGTTTTTTTGCAGTATTAGTTTTTAAACACATGATTTTGTTTTCATTAGAAATAGATTCTAATATATAATAAATATGTCAATAAGTAGGAGGCATATATATGATGTTGTTTGTTTAAACCTGTTTAACTCTTTACTCCATAGATACAATTATATTGGCATGTGTGAACAGTGTAGAGATCCAGATCAGCTACCACAACTATGCCATCATGATCTACACTGTTCCCTTTCAAATTCATTGGGTAAAATCTGCTTAAGGTTATTTAAGATATTTTTGACCAAGAAGATCTAATCAGACAGATGGGCCAGCTGATCTGGATCTACACAGCTGATCTGGATCTACACAGTTCATACATGTAATAAAACTAACTTATATGGAGTAAAGGTTGATGTCAACTAAGCAACACAATCTGTCTCCCTTTCCACCATAGAAACACCTTTATTGTGTGGGCAAACAGTTTAGATCCAGATCAGCCGGCACATCCATACCGTCTGATCAGGATCTAAATTGTTCGCTTTCTGATTCTTTATGTTATTTCTGACCAAAATGTGACCAGTGCAGATCCTAATTAGACTGCCAGGATGTGCCAGCTGATCTGGATCTACACTAGTCGCACGTGCGTAAAAAGGCGTATATATAGCGGAAAGGGTTAAACTGTTAACTGGTTGCTTTAATATTATGAAAAAAGCCACCTAAGTCTAAATCCAGAAAATAAATGTTTTAAATTACACTAAATTAATCTCATGCACTTAAAATATCCATAAAATTTCCACATGAAAGTTAAATTTACATATCTAATTGTTTCAAGTCTAAGAAATTATAACTTGTAGCGGTCATTTCAATAAAGTATGAAGTCCTTTGAAATATTCCATATTTGTTTAAGCAGTGCATTTCTATTTACTTTAACTTAATTTATTAATAATTTACTATATTATATTTTAAGTATTGTAATGTTTGTCTTTGCTGTAAGATAATGAAATACAGAGAAATTAACTTCAAATTTTAACAATACAAGAAAATAAATGTAGAAGTTTGTGGGGTAAATATTTGTCAGTTCTCTGGCACAACACTTATCTACAATTTTTTCTCACTGTTTAATAAATGATACTATTATGACCAAAAAATCTTGTTCACGCTTAACAACCCTTTCCTCCATATATACACATTTTTATGTGTGTGCTACCAGTGTAGATCCAGATCAGCTGGCAGTCCGTGCTATCTGATCAGGCTCTGCACTGGTCGCATTTTGGTCAGAAATAACCTAATAAATTAAAAAGCGAACAGTTTAGATCCTGATCAAAGGGCACAGATGTGTTGGCTGATCTGGATCTAAACTGTTCGCCCATGCAATAAAGGTGTGTATATGGAGGAAAGGGTTACGTTTGTTATTATGGACAATTTTTGTGTGTTTCCACAAAGAGTTTTCAGACCAGACAGAATATTTAACCTTTCCAATAATCTCTTTGCAAGCACATACAGTTAAGAAAAATTTTATTCTCATTTACACCCATTTCAACATATAATTCTTTAAAGATGACAAGGGGCATAACTATTAAAATATTTCTGAATTAGTTTTTGGTATTGATTATATAATTCTTTAAAGATAAACAGGGGCAAAATTATTAAAATATTTCTGAAAAAGTTTTGGGACTTAAGGATTATATAGCAAGTCATGATAGAAGACTTTTACTTTAAGTTCCATATCAAATTTTTATTAGTGTTAATATAAAAACTTAAAGGCAAAATCTGACAGAAAAGTAATAAAGAAATAATTACTTGACAAGTTCGATCAATGAGAGGTGACTGCAGACATTTATTTTTAGTGTGATATCACTTAACAAAGAAATAGTCAAATCTTTTTAAAAGAAAATCTAAAAAAGTATAGATTAATTAAGTAAGTAAGAAAAAGGGCTCATAACTTTCAAAATATTTGTAGGGGGTTAATGGACTTGTTTAAATTGATGTTAATTATAATTATCTTAGTTGAAATATTAAGGACAGAGTGCATAAAATTATCACTGGATGGGTGAAACAGTGCACCTAGATAAAGTTAACAAATTCTCTTCAAAGTTCTCTCCTTACTATTCATGAACAATTCTTAAACAGGGGAGTTCATGAACTCAAAAATCCCTAAGGAGGGCCATTAAGCATATAATTTTCTGGAAATAACATTTCTAGATGTCACACTTCTTTCAAATTCACAACATTGTAAGAGAACTCTATGGAGAATATGTATGCCAAATTATAGATAAAAATATTAGTTATTTCATGAGATATTCTTGTTTTTTCTCTTTCTGTGTTCTGCTAGCAGACACCACTGAGAGTTCAGTACAAGTGGCCATTTTGCAGAGCTTCTCCCTTTTATACCTGAACTCTGGCCTTTAAGCTATCCCTTTCCTCCATATAAAGGCATGCTTGACCTGTGTAGATCTAGATCAGCACATGTGTGTTGTCTGATCAGGATCTATACTTTCCTTTTTGGTCAGAAATAACCTAAAAAAATCAGTAAGTGAACAGTGTGATCCTGATCAGTTGCCAAGGTTATTAAGCTGAGATTGGAAACCAGTCTCAAATCTCAAGCATCTGATTGGCTGAAATGGTGACTGGTCGCCATTTCAGCCAATCAGATGCTTGAGATCTGAGACTGGTTTCTATGCTCAGTTTTATAACCTTGGGCAATGATTCCCTGAATGTGCAAGCTGATCTGGATCTACACTGTTTGCTCATGCCTAAAAGCCCTTTATATGCAGGAGGGAATTAAAATCATTTAGTTCAATGCGTAAGCTCTCTAAAAGAGTTACATCACAAAACAGTAGCACTTTATAGCATTTAATATCAGTCCATTACTGATTTTAAACAGCAGAAAATTTGTAATGTCAACATTATTTCAAAGTAATGAAATTTTGCAATCAATACTATTCAATATCATTCCTTTATACTTCAAGTTCAGGTCATACTTTGGGAAAGTGCAGGTCTGCTTGCAAGGTATATACAATGTTTGCTTGTAGCAAAGTATCCAAGCACAATATCATCAATTAAGGATTGAATTCATATTCGATGGTTTTCTTTTAGGTATGTTTAATCCTTTAAATTTCCTCCTTATAATTATATGCATTTTATCAAATATGAGAACAGTGTAGATCGATATCAGTTGGCACATCTGTGCCATCTGATCAGGATCTGCTATGTTCACTTTCTGGTCAGAAATAACATTAAAAAATCAAAAAGCAAACAGGATAGATCCTGATTAATAATAGATAGCACAGATGTGCCAGCTGATCTGCATCTACAATGTTTGCCCATAGAATAATGACTTGGGGTTTCACACTTACTTTAAAAAATTCAACTGTTTTTCATACCCAGATGAACACCATCAAGGTTTCGTTTCGGATGAAGAAAGTGACCACAAAACTATTGATGGCTTTGTCTGGGATGATAATAAAAAGTTAACTCTTTGCTCCATGGATATACCTTTTTATCACATGAAAAACTAGTGTAGATCAAGATCTGCCAACACTTCCAAGTAGTTAGATCTGAATCTACATGATTCACTTCTTGGTCAGAAATATTACATTAAATCCGTAGGCAAACATGGTGGATACTTATAAGAGTGCATGGATGGGCAGGTCAGACTCCCATGTTTGTGCAGGCTGATCTGGATCTACACTATTTGTTCATAGACTCACATGTTTGTGCAGGCTGATCTGGATCTACACTATTTGTTCATAGACTCCCATGTTTGTGCAGGCTGATCTGGATCTACACTATTTGTTCATAGACTCACATGGTTGTGCAGGCTGATCTGGATCTACACTATTTGTTCATAGACTCCCATGTTTGTGCAGGCTGATCTGGATCTACACTATTTGTTCATAGACTCCCATGTTTGTGCAGGCTGATCTGGATCTACACTATTTGTTCATAGACTCACATGGTTGTGCAGGCTGATCTGGATCTACACTATTTGTTCATGGGATAACAGTCATATCCCACAGAGTAAAGGGGTTAAAGTTAACCCTTTCCTCCATATATATGCATTTGTATGCAAGTGCAACCAGAGTAGATCCAGATCAGCCTGCACATCTGTGCTGTCAGATCAGGATCTGCACTGGTTGCATTTTGGTCAGAAATAACCTAATGAATCAAAAAGCGAACAGTGCAGATCCTGATCAGATGGCACGGATGTGCCAGCTGATCTGGATCTACACTGTTCGCCTATGCAATAAAGATGTATCTATGGAGGAAAGGGTTAAGCTTTCAAACCATGTCTGAATTATTAAAGTTTAAAATGGTTTTTGCAATCAGATTATAATTTATTGTAAACTTTAACCAATATTTCTATAGCTGATTTTCCCCTTTGAATAAACAAGTAATAAAACATCTTGATTTACATTATTGTAGAAACTGAATATGATTTGAACATTTGATGGTTTAATCAGGTACTCCAATGTCATTTTCTATATAATTGATTTTCTCAAACTTGAATTAATTATGATATCTTAAAAATGATCTGCGATCTCAATACTGAGTAAAGATAAACAAACGACATAAATTTCCTTCTATAAAAGAATATCCCTTTCCTGTGCGACCAGTGTAGATCCAGATCAGATAGCATGGATCTGGAATTGCACTAGTCGCATTTGGTCAGAAATAACCTCACAAATTGAATAGTGAACAGTTCAGATCTTGATTAGATGGCATGGATGTGCCGGCTTATCTGGATCAAAACTGTTTGCCCATGCAATAAAGGTGTATCTATGGAGGAAAGGGTAAATCTAGTACTCCAATGTCATTTTCTATAAAAAAAATTTTACAATTGATTTTTCTCAAACTGAATTAATTATGATATCTTAAAAATGATCTGCGATCTCAATACTGAGTAGAGATTCACAAACAACATAAATTTCCTTCTCTCAAAGAATATCTTTATATAAGCAGGCAGTTTAAGCTCTAAAAAGCTTGGAATTTAATATAACAGTCCTTTATATCTGTTTATCCTTTCATTTTTTAATGGAGGGATTTAATTTTTAAAAAACCTGCTTTTTTCCTGATGTTCAACCATTTACAACCTATGTACGCATTTTATCGCATGTGTAACCAGTGCAGATCCAGATCAGGTGGCATATCCATGCAATCTGAGTGGATCTTAGCATCTATACTTGTCTCATGTTGATCAGATGTAAAAGTTGAGGATCTGGATCTACACTGTTAGCCTTTGCAATAAAGACATGATGCCAGCTACTTAACAAAAGACTGCCTGGTCTGGATCTACACTAGTCGTATATGCTGACTGATCTGAGTCTACAGCACAGAAAACTTCTTGGGCTGAAGGTTATAAAGCTGAGATTGGAAATCAGTCTCAAATCTCAAGCATCTGATTGGCTGAAATGGCGACTGATTGCCATTTCAGCCAATCAGATGCTTGAGATATGAGACTGATTTCCATGCTCAGTTTTATAACCCTGGCATTGATTTTGACAGCTTATCCCCCACTCCCAACACCCTAATAAATTCAGTGATGTTTTGCCATGACGAAAATATCTTTACTCCATTTATCGCATTTTAATGCATGTGTGACCAGTATAGATCCAGATCAGCTGGCAAATCCATGCTGTCAGAAACAACTGAGATTGGAGAGACTCATCACAAATCTCCATTTCAGCCAATCAGATGCATGAGATTTGAGACTCACCCACCTCTTGAGATTTGGTTAGCCCATCAACTCTTATAGCATGATTTTTCCACCTTTGATATCACTTTAATGAAATAAGAAAAGAACTTGCAGTATATTTTTAGCTGTGAAATTATGTCAGAAAATGACATTGTTCTAAGATCAATTTTGTCATTAATTACTTTCCTCTCCATTGATAAGTAATGCTTTGTACTAGAAGTAGACCCATAACTATCATAAAAATGATGGCAGGAAAAACTCCTTCATTTACAGTCTTCTGCACATCATATCATGTAGGTTCTGCACATCATATCATGTAGGCAGCATATCTGATCCCCATCGCTGGTGCAAGTTCCATAAGTAAATAAGGACTTCGTAACACAATATTCAAAAGACTAGCAGACAGGCAGATAGGCAGACAGACAATGGTTATGCTTAATACCAGTAAACCCAGCTACCCTAACCCCACACAACCCCCCACCCCCACTGAAATTTTGTGTTTGAAGGTGGGGGAGGGGGAGTCATGTAATAACAAGTTTTACAGAGTATCACTAAATGTCTCCAAGCACTGTGAAGCAGACCAAAATGTTTATCAGAAAAAATGATAAACTGCTTGATTCTAACTCAATATTGAAAAATGTATCAAAATGAATTCTGACAACAGATATGTTAAAATAATGCCTTAACTATCAAAATCTGAAGTCTTTGGAAGGTTATTCATCAAAATGACAACATGTGTAATATAGGTTTCATTGTTAATATTCCTCACAAATCAACAGTATGTGAAAAAATCAAAACTTTGTTCTGTATGCAGGACAATTTGGAACATTAGTACATTTATTTTATCAAAAAGTTGAAGTCCTTCTATTAATATATAAGTGTAAGAACAGTCTTAAGTACCATCAGAATTGAAAGAGTTTTACAGTGTTCATGCACTCAGCAGTGCTAACAGACATAATCCACTGACATTCACTCACTGACAATGATAAATTGCATTGTAATGATCCGGATCTTCTCCTTTAGTAAAAGATCATTAGAGAATGCACTGAAACTTATCTTGACAGCTTCAATACAACTGACATGATACCTTTGTCGCTATTGATTTTTCCATTAGACTCACTTAGAATGGGTTAAGTGGTTCTCCTTAATTTGAATGTTTTATTGCTTTCATGGGAATTCATTTCTCTAAACTTTAAAAGAAAATCAGCCAACACAAAGGGAAACAACTTCAAATATGTACAATAAAATATTTCAAAGGGAAACAACTTCAACCCTGTACAAAAATGTATTTAAAGGGAAACAACTATAAACTGTGCACACAATAAAATATTTCAAAGGGAAACAACTTCAATTAGCTTATTGTTTGTCAATGAAGAGTTGCACATCTCGATTAAAGATTAAATATTGCAGTTAAAAGCCACTACACTTTAATCAGTTAGTGTAAAATAGTTATCTTCAGCTGAAAGGAACACATATCACCTAAACATGTAACAGTCTTACAAACAACAACAGTATGTTAGTAAACATTCTTCTCTTATCAAGACCAGAGAATCTATAAAATGTAAAGAAGCAGACTTAATCAGAATATATGAAGTCCTTAGTGCCACTGGCCTTGTAAGCTTTCAAACACTATGTATATATTCTGCAAATGTGCATGACATCTTTAGAATTGAATGATTTATATTACAACATTCTGTTCTGCGCTATCACTTAACCCTTTACTTATACATGATTTAACTTGCAGGGATTTTCCTAGCCATTTTGGGAAAAGGACCCTGGCCAGAATTGGGAATATTTTAGAGCGTGAAACGTCTCATTTTGGGAAATTTTATTGACAAAAATACAAGTTTTGGGAATTTTGAAATCATTGTTTTATGCTTTTTTCCCCTTTTTTTAAACTTTTACAAGGAAGGATCAGTTTACTTTTTATTCAATCAGGGTGGTTTAGTGTTTAAAACCTACATACAGGCTTTTTTTTTCAGAAAAAAACTCAAGGTGTAAAATAATTTATTTGTTGAAGTCAACAAATGACTAACAGAATTTTTCTGTTTTCTATTGCTTCTAGACAAGCAAACACTTACATCCTCGTGTTGCTCCGTTTGTCCAGATTCCGGTTGGCGTTCTGACTTTTCTTGTTCAGTGTTTTTAAAGTTGCCATTTCTTGCAAAGGTCAACAATTGACGAACAGCCTTTTGAATCCCGTTTACGATTTTTTTTGCGTAGTATTTGCTATTATGAGAGGCCATACTTGGTAACGTATTAGCGTAAATATCGCGAAAACGAATGATTTGTTTTACTCCAATTAACTCCGATCAATTTTATTCGGTTAAAACTTCTTTGAACGGAACGGAATGTCCATTTTCTTGGCTCAGACCGGTATCTCGACGAACTGTCCTCCATACAGACACATAATTATACCGTATGCACCGAATTTTACACCTGGTCACATGCATAGTGCGAGATCAAGCAGTCAGTTGTTGTTTACATTGTAAAGCGAAAGTTAACACTGCTTCTTATGTTTTGAAAATTATCTGTGGATTCAATTGGGAAAATGGAAGAAATTTCAGATTGAGAAAGGGTCTGTTTGCTTTGGGAAAGGGTCCGTTTTCTGGACCCTCAGGAAGGCTAGGAAAATCCCTAACTTGTGTGACTAGTGTAGATCCAAACAAGCTGATGCTGTCTGATTAAAACACTGGTCGCATCTTGCTCAGAAATAACCTAATGAATCAAACTGCAAACAGTTTAGATCCTGATCAGATGGAATGGATGTGCCAGTTGATATGGATCTACAATGTTCGCATATGCAATAAAACCTGTAAAATTATATGGAGAAATGGGTTAAGTTACTCTGTAGCAAAACAATATTAAAGTTAAGAGCTTTCAAAGAATCTTTTCAGGTTTGAATAAGATCAGTTAACCCTTTCCTGTAAAGATATGCATTTTTAAGCACGTGCGACCAGTGTAGATCCAGATCAGCCGGCACATCCGTGCCGTCTGATCAGGATCTGCACTGGTCGCATTTTGGTCAGAAATAACCTTATGAATCAAAAAGCGAAAAGTTTAGATCCTGATCAGACGTCACGGATGTGCCGGCTGATCTGGATCTAAAATTTTCACCCTAGCAATAAAGGTGTATCTGTACAGGAAAGGGTTAAGCTTGCTCATTGATGCTAGAAACAGTCCCCCCCTCAAACTATAACTACTTATACCCTGCTTTACTTTCAGTTTTGATGAAATGTTATATTTCAAGCAACAAAAACAACATGACAATTTAGAAAAAAGGAAACTGTTTTGTAAATTAAACTGAACATAAGTTAAACTAACATAACTGAACATAAGTAAAACTAACATGAACTAACAAGTTACTAGTACATTTTATGAATGAATACAGCACAATCACTTCAAAACCATTTTCTCCTGCTTCTTATGTCTTTACTTTAACCATTTTCTCCATATATACACATTTTTACGTATTTGCGACCAGTGTAGATCCAGATCAGTTGGCACATCAGAGACATTTGATCATGATCTGCACTTGATGCCTTTTGGTCAGAAATAACCTAATTAATCAAATAGAGAACAGTGCAGATCCTGATCAGATGGCATGGATGTGCCAGCTGATCTGGATGTACACTGGTCGCACATGCGTAAAAATACATATATATGGAGGAAAGGGTAATGATTGAACAAATTTTTCTGTTTTAAAAAAAACAATTAATTTCATGACAGGTTTATTTTAGCATCATTTTGATGTGTTTGAGCAAATGCACAAAATTTTTATATAATCCCTCAGCTTAAGCAACAATTCCATTCTGTAATTTAATGAGGCACGACAGCCATAAACCCTTTACTCAAGATATACAGTCCATTTCCAATTCTACGAATTGCAATTTTACGAAATGATGGCATACTATGAACAAAGCGCCTGGTCCCATTTGTATTCCTTCTTTATTAAATATTAAGAAAAACCCGAACAAAATGTGATTTAGTGAATAATTACCTTGACATACAGAGCATATTACGATACATTTACGATTTGCGGCAGTATGAACAGCCAAAACTTACGAAAATGCAATACTATGAAAAATGAGATTTTATGAACAATCGGCTTAGTCCGCTGCTAATTCGTAGAATTGCGAATGGACTGTATCTAATATGTTGTGTGTGCCATCTGTGCCATCTGATCTTGATGTACACTGGTTGCCTTATGTGAGTAAATCCAATGAATTTAAAAGCAAACAGTGTAGATCCATATCAGATGGCACATGAATATAACATCCGTGTCCCATGGGGTAAAGGGTAAAGGACTCCTGCACAATTAATAGATATGCAAAAAAATGATAGTAAAGTTTCCTTGCTTAGGTTAGAGCAAGCATTAAACAGGTTTCGTTGTCCACATCTGCTGGTATTTTATGCAGAAATACAACCTAAAAGACCCCACTGCATAGTTGTGAAGTGTTGTTTCACTGTATTTTACAACATACAAGACAACATTCTAACCACGCCACTAGGAAAGATGACACTTCTTAAAATGCCATCATAAAGTTCAGAAGACAACATAATTAATATAAATAATAAGTGCCCACTTTCCAGAAAATGTAATGCCCCAGGGGCATTTAAAATAAGTTTTATGGTATATTTTCATTAATTTTTATATAATTATGATTTATTGTTCACTCCGAAAATAGCAAAAAATTAAAAATGGCAAAATTTCACCGAAGACACCATTTCCCCCGTGACGTGGCTCAATAAACTTAACAATGATCACAAGCAGGGCACGGCGGTCGCTATTTACCTGTGTTCTATCACTCACAGCTAAAGGGATAACACATTTATAAATCATAGTGTGTAAAGTCCTTTCTATAACAGGGTGGCTATACCACATGACTTTTAGAATGTCATCACACACAAAATCACTCGCTTCAGGTAGGTCTTTTGCTTGTTTTTTTTTTCTGTAGTTTTTAGACCATTTGAATATATAAAAAGCACCGTTCTGGTTAAAAGCATTTTCATAAATGTTTAACGGTCAATATTAGTCAGCTGTCATTGTCTCAAACATTTACAGCCATTTCAGCAAAATTACTGAGAAATAAGAAGAAAACCTTCCTGAAGCGAGTTTCTTTTTGTGTGCACAACATTCTACAAGTCACATGTATAGGCACACTGTATAAACTGAAAATAAGATTGTGGTATATTGTGCTGAACCCCAGTCATAAGTCGGTCAGGAAAACATTATAGTTTGAGGGTTAACCCTTTCCTACATTGATATGGATCTTATTGCCTGCTAGAACAGTCTACATCCAGATCAGATGGCACTGATTTTAACTGTTCGCTTTTTGATGGATTAGGATACTTCTGAACAAAAGGCAAACATTGTAGACCCATTAAATGGCATAGAAATCTGATGTTCTAGCACACAGGTGTGTGGCATGTTGGACCCAGTCAAACCCCCTTTCCCTCACACTACTACCCTCCCTTGAAGAAAAATAAGCTCTACAGAAAAAAATTTTTCTTGATATATAAGGGAGGGTAGTAGTGTGAGTGAAAGGGGGTTTGACTGGGTCCAACATGCCGTACACCTGTGTGCTAGCTGACCTGACAACATGCCGTACACCTGTGTGCTAGCTGACCTGACAACATGCCGTACACCTGTGTGCTAGCTGACCTGACAACATGCCGTACACCTGTGTGCTAGCTGACCTGACAACATGCCGTACACCTGTGTGCTAGCTGACCTGACAACATGCCGTACACCTGTGTGCTAGCTGACCTGACAACATGCCGTACACCTGTGTGCTAGCTGACCTGACAACATGCCGTACACCTGTGTGCTAGCTGACCTGACAACATGCCGTACACCTGTGTGCTAGCTGACCTGAGTCTGAGTCCGCAATGTGATAAAAGCATTATATGGAGTAAAAGGTTAAACACAAAGTTATTGTATCAGAGATATTTTCTGTACACATAAGAACTTCTGTAGACATAAGAACTTCATGTTTATGCCTCGCAGGACTTGACATCAGAAAAATAATCAACTTAATTAACCTTTTACTACATATATATAACTTTTGTTGCCAACAGATTAGATCCAGATCAGCCAGCACATCTATGCCATGTGATCTGTTTGCTTCTTGGTCAGAAACACAATTAATCTAAAAGCGAACAGTGTAGATCCTATGAATGTGCCAGCTGATCTGGATCTACACTATTCATGAAGGTGTATCTTTAGATGAAGGTGTATCTATAGTGAAGGGTTAATGAAGTCCTGTCATGTTCATTTGCCCATCTTAGTAATGTTACAAAAGGCATTGCCTTATCTTTCCTAATTCTTCAACAAACAAAGTTGGTTCTTTTAACCCTTTACTCCATATATATGGGTTTTACTGATCAGGATCTACATTGTTTACCTTCTGGTCAGAAATAAGGAATTAACAAGCGAACAGTGTAGATCCTGAACAGACAGCACAGATGTGCCTGCTGATCAGGGCTGAAGGTTATAAAACTGAGTTTGGAAACCAGTCTCAAATCTCAAGCATTTGATTGGCTGAAATGGCTCATGGATGGAGCAAAGGGTTAATTTTGTTTCAAGTATTTACATATATTAAAATACCATTACAAATATTTTCTAGCTGTGACGGTTAAGTAGGGAGACCAGTCTGAGTTATCAAGCTTCCGATTGGTCAGTTCCAAGACTGAGTTCAAATGTCAACCAATCAGATAGCTGAAATCCATGACTGGTTTCCATTCTCTATATTTCCACCCTTTGGTAATCTTTTGATTAAAATAGATCCAGTAAATCAAATATAACTATGGTAAGAAAAAGACGTATAACAGAACAGAATTTGGTATCAAATGTTTTCCTGTCTATTTTCCCACAGTCTTATGAATGGGGTTTATATATAATATATTGGGTAGAACATACCAAGCAAACTACTAATTTATGTAGCAATTTCATAGTTATATGTAATTTTTTTATAAAAATCAAATATTTTTGCAAATTATATTGATAAATGTGTTGCCATTGTTTTTTTATTAAATAGATTATATTATATTTATATCAAATTAAAATGGTTTAAAAATAAACTTAACATTTACATTTCAGAAAAAATAAAAAAAGATGTTGCAAAAATATTTGAAATTTAAATCTGCAAATAATACAAGTTTAAATTTTAAAACCACACAAACACAGAACAATCTGATAAATTAAGAACATCAAGCAGAATTTCTTTACTTTTATTATATTACTTAAATTCATTCTACACTGAATGTACCTTATTTTTCTTTACTTCTTATCAACTTAATGACTGAAATTTGTCATATTCAATCACATGCAGTTATAAACAACACTTCCAAAAATTATTCAAACAAAACTTAATTTAACAGCAGTAAAAATTCTCACTTCTAGATTTTTTTCACTTCTAAAAATAGTCATGAATTACTAAAAATAGGATTCACTTTTAAAAATAGTAGCATATTACTATAAATAGAACAGAACTTACAGTGAGCCTGGTGACCTCCTCATCATGTTCTTTTTTCATGTCCTCTATTTCTTGCTGGTGAGTTTTCTGTAGTGTGGCCAGCTGCTCTCTGTGTAACTTTTCCATTTCTGCAAAAACATAAATCATCTATTAATGTATATTTATGTATAAAAAATAACTAGATGCATGTTGGCAACATTTCGAGCCACCTTTGACATGACCTTTGACCCAAAACTGTGATCTTGACCTTTGAGATGGGAACCGGGATTTGCAGGTGATACTCCCTCTCATTGAGGTGAATACCTTAATACCCAATATAAACAAAATTGCTTAATGCATGTTTAAGTAATGAGCCAGACAAATCCTGACAAATAACAAATGGGCAGACACGATAATTCACTGACATACACCAAACTGTCTGTGCAAACTAAGTCAAGTTCACCGCAAGAAGACTTGACAAAAATAGACCCAACTTTCTATTAATCTGAACCAGTCCAAAATTTTTTATTTTATAATTATTAAACATTGGCAGTCTAATGTAGGTAAACACTGAGACTTCTCAATCGGTCAGGTACATAAATGTGATATCAAGACTGGAATATTACATATAAAAATGATCTTTACATCTTTGCAATTGAATCAAATTGCCCTGTCACTAGTGCTGGCTAGGATATTTCATGAATTTATCTGCCAGACTATCTGAACAAAGTGGAAATCTTATTCAGGTTTTAGTGTTTTGCAATTTTCAAGTTAACGAGATATTTCTTAACTGTTCACATAAGGGAGATAATTTACAATATTCAGCAAATGGAGAGAATTCTAAACTGTTCATGTAAAGGTGATAATTGTACAATATTTCTGCAAGGAAGATAATTCTTCAATATTTATGTAAGGGCAATATTTCTACAATATTAAGGTTAGGGAGATAATTCTGCAATATTTTGCAAGGGAGATAATACTACAATATTTAGGTAAGGGAGATAATTACCTCTTTCAGCATCACTGATGGCCATCTTCTTGGTGTCAACCTCTTCCTGCAGTTTAGCCAGTTTTTCCTGTGAAAGTATATAAATCCAGTTAGTCCAAATTTCTCTAATCTAATGACAATATTTTTACCAAATGTCTGAATATATACAATCAAAATCTGAGATGAAACAAGTTCTGAAGAAAAAACAAGGGTTGAAGGTTATAAAGCTGAGATTGAAAACCAGTCTCAAATCTCAAGCATCTGACTAGTCGCCATTTCAGCCAATCAGATGCTTGAGATTTGAGTCTGGTTTCCATGCTCAGCTTTATAACCTTGGGCAAAGGTTACTGGAAGGTGATACTTAACACTTTCTTCCATACATAAGCCTTTATGGCATGGGCAAACATTGAAGATCCAGATCAGCTGGCACTTCCATACTATCTGATCAGGATCTACATCGTTAGTTGTTTTTTTCCAAAGGTTATTTCTTACCAAAGAGAAATCAGTGCTGAGCCTGATCAGGTCCCAAGGTTATAAAACTGAGATTTGAAACCAGTCTCAAATCTCAAGCATCTGGTTGGCTGAAATGGCGATTGATCGCCGTTTCAGCCAATCAGGTACTTGAGATTTGAAACTGGTTTCCAATCTCAGTTTTATAACCTTCAGCACAGATGGCAATGATGGGCTGGCTGATCTGTATTTAGACTAGTTGCACATGTGTTAAAATGCATATATACATGTATATGAAATAAAGGGCTAGCTGTCTGAAGAATGACATTATATTATTTGACATTTCTAACTTGACCAAATAATATCAGCCACATAAAACTGGTTCTGTTTCTGTTTAAGTTGCTATATCCAGAATAAACATGTTGCTGAAGCTGAAATGTTTCAGAAAAAAATAAAAATAATAAACAGATGAAAGCAGTGTTAATGACAAATACAACAGGTCACAAGAACATAAAACTGAGATTGGAGACCAATCTCATAATCTCAAGCATCTGATTGGCTGAAATCACAAGCTTGAGATTTGAGACTGGTCTCCTGATTTAGTTTTATGATCTTGGGCCTAGTTCTCTCATTCCAAATTTTCCAACTGAATCTTGCACAGTCAAGTGAAATACACCAATATACTCCTACACCACCAAAACTGCACACATAAATCGGGGGTGAATTTTTTATCCTAACACCAACAGCAATCAAGTGAGGATATGCACACAGTAACTGTTGCCAACAACTAACATTGTAATTTAATTGTTCACTAACTGTTATAAAGTAACCTTTTGCTCCAAGAATATGCTGGCCTGTGTTGTTTAGTTCAGTCAGATCAGGATCTACATTATTCACTTTTTATTTCATTAGGTTATCTCTGACCAAACAGTGTAGATCCTGATCAGACTGCATGGCTATGAAGGCTGATTTACAGCTACACTGTGCCCATGATAATAAAAACTAAGAATGGAAACCTGTCTTAAATCTCAAGCAACTAAACAGCTGAAATGTAGATAAGTCTCCATATCAGCCAACCAAATACTTTAGATCTAAGACTGGTATCCAATCTCAATTGTATGATCTTTGGCCCCGATCAACTAAGGGATATATCCCATGGATAAAAGGGTTTACAGTTTGTTCACCAACACCTGCACACATCTACATGTCACTATTCCATATCCGATGGAGTTAATGTTTACAATTTGTTGCCCAACTCCTGCACACATGTACATGTCAGTGCTCCATATCCGATGGAGTCAAGTATTCACAATTTGTTGTCCAACACCTGCACATATGTACATGTCAGTGCCCCATATCAGATGGAGTTATAGGTTTAAAATTTGTTGCCCAACACTTGCACACATGAACATGCTGGTGCTTAAGTGCACATCTTACAGACTGTATGTCCAGTTTCTCCGGAATCTCGCCCTCATGTTCTACCTCAAGGATTTCAAACAACTGAAAACAGCGTATAACTCAATATGGTAAGTAGGCAGTCATGTGATACCCTGTTTATATCACCAAGCAGGATTTAAAGGCAGATACCTGCAAGTTATTCTTCTTTTGATCAATACTCATCAAGGGAACTTGGCAATATCAAAATTGTACAACTTGTTGCTGACAAACCAAATTTAACTCTTTTCTCCATATATACACATTTTTACGCATGTTCGACCAGTGTACATCCGTGCTGTCTGATCAGGATCTGCACTGGTCGCATTTTGGTCAGAAATCAAAAAGTGAACAGTTTAGATCCTGATCAGATGGCACGTATGTGCTAGCAGATCTGGATCTAAACTGTTTGCTGCCGCAATAAAGGTGTGTCTGTAGAGGAAAGGGTTAAATCAACTTGTTTGTCACATGACTGTCATGTTATCCATAATGTCTTATTGCTTAAGGTATAGGAGAAGTCTACATAAATGGAACAACAAATAAACAACAAGCTTTGTAACACATTACTTTGGTAACAATGACTTAGTGGATGTGGCCAAGTACAGCGGAATGAAAAACAGTTTGAGGTTCACTTAGTGAATATTCACTATAACTAAAAATCGTTTGTATTTCATCAGTATTATATATTTGTCTGTATGAGCTTTTGATCTCTGATGCTGTACTTATGTTATTTCATGGGGATCAACATTTGTGCAAAATGCATGAATGAAATTTAGTAATACGCAAAGGCATACATCCGCACACTTGTATTATTCTCACAAGCATAAATTCTTAATAGTTTTATTTTGCAAGGGTTTGATTTCGTGCACTTTCCCTAGCATGAAATACATGAAAATTTTACAACCATGAATTATAATCATTGGTTGTATGACAGTGACAGTAATTTTACTTCAGAGCTGTTATCTATTTCAGGCCATGAGCATTAATCTAAATCTCTGGCAGTCAGTTCATTGTGTGCTGAGAAACATTGTTTCTTTAGCTAATTATTTATTTTCTAATATTTTGTACAACCTCATAGAGTTAAGGCCAATTTTTGACAAACTTTTAAACAATTTCAACAATTAGAGGAGATGCTTCATGCTTAATATTCAATCAACAGACACCAGTAGACATAAACTCTATAAAGCATTAGTCAGTGAAGAGAAAAGTCCAAGATCACCAAACTGTGACCTGAGACCAGTCTCCAAACTCAAGCAGCTGACTGGTTAATACTGGGTTCAGTCTCCTCATTAACCAATCAGAAGCAACAGATTTAAGACGTACAGTTTGATTATCATACTTTTAACTCATGTGCTACCAGTGTAGATACAGATCAGCCAACACATCTGTGCCGTCTGAACAGGATCTGCACTGGTCGCAATTTGGTCAGAAATAACCTAACAAATCATAAACTGAACAGTGCAGATCCTGATCAGACGGCACAGATATGCTGGCTGATCTGGATCTACACTGTTCATCCATGCAATAAATGTGTATCTATGGAGGAAAGGGTTGAAAGTTTAGTGTTAGCTAAGAAGCCAGACTAATTGTACTGTGAATACTATTTAGTATTCCCATTTACCATCTGTAAAGCTATTTTACAACCCACCTTTGCTGAACTGCATCAGTATAATTTTATCTGTCTATTACCAAGGCAAAAGCCCGTCTCCCAGGCTGGAGGCTTAAGGTTTTAGAAAAATCCAATTTTATTTCAAGAATCCCAGCAATGCATTTACTAAATACAACCACGAAGGAAGCAGTCATACAGTGAAATAACAATATCTTTAACTTTTTAGGGTATCAAATATTATACAATTATTTACTTATTAGCTGGGAAATATGCTGTGATATTGACCTAAAAAATCGTTATTGACCGAGGCGATAGCCGAGGTCAATAACGATTTTTGCGGTCAATATCAACAGCATATTTCCCAGCTAATAAGTAAATAACTGTTTTATTACATTAACTTTAATATGTGTAATAAACTATAAATAATATAAAAGATGGAAACTTTCGGATTCTATTTAGACAGGTCAATATCAGCGAAAGCGGGTCAGTATCTAGATTTATTGACTCGGTTATTTTGGGGGTGTGACCAATCGCATTGCGTCTATTTATAGTTCATGTAATAACATGTTTTATGCACTGGTCATTACTTAGCCACATGACTTTCTATCCAGTCAGCAAAAGCAAAGAATAAGTGACGGTTTCAAAACCTGCCCAAATTTGTTAGAAGCATGAAAGTAAACCTAAACAGATTCATGGTATTCCAATAGTAACTAACTGTGAAAGAAGCAGCACTGTCCGCTATACCAGCCCTCTGTTATGTTCTAGTTGATCAGAATTGCCTATGACTGTGTTAGTTATGAATAATGTAAATAGACTTCAAGTCCTACTCTACAACACTTCATCTACAAAAAAGCTATCAAGTTAGTAAAAGCCTAGAGTATGTTCAGTTATACAGGTAATTTCTACTGAATGTACATAACCCAGTGAATGAAGCAGTACATACAGTAGGATAATTTAGTTTACCTGTTCCTGGGTCTGCAGTTTCTATAACGATCAAAATCAATGATAGCTCTTAAAAATGTTCCTTTGTTTGTTTTCTGTTTATGAAAAAAGTGTTATCCACTTGCAATCAAACAAAAAGTCAACAACATTGTTTTATCACATTTCTATATAACCCTTGGTTTAAGCATGAAAGAAAACATGTATTCTTCTTCTCAACTCTGTAGTTACTTATCTATGTAACAGTCGCTAATTGTTAAAATTAAATATATCAATTATCAATATCAAACAAATAATTAGTACTGAAATAAAAAAAAGCCATTAATATCATGAAAACAAAGAAACGATACTATCAGCAACTCATCATTACAACATGAGACTGTACTTTTACATGTCCACTCTATGGTAACATTTCTGGCTGGACCCAGATCCAACTTACATATTGAAGGCGTGGGTGCATTAAAATGTTCTATTCTATATGAGAGTAACAGTTTAATGCCAGGCCCTTAGTATCTGATTTAACCTTTTTCTCCATATATACGCATTTAATCACATTTGCAACCACAGTAGATGCAGATCAGCTGGAACATCTGTGCCATTTGATCAGGATCTGCACAGTTTGCCCACACCATAAAGGCATATAAATGGAGGAAAGGGATAATGGCTTCATATTAATTTATTATTAGCATTCTGCTCTCAATTAAATTTCTTTCAATGACCATTGAGCTTAATAATAACACAATGTTTCTTATTTATGATATATAATAGATAGCCGAAACCACTGATCCAAACATGAATGTTACAATTGAGTAGAACAAGCAACAACATTTTGACAGCAACAGTTTACCTTAATGTCTATTCTGAATGATACCCTAACCTGCAATACAAAGTAGCGGGGTTGAAGGTTATAAAACTGAGATTGGAAACCAGTCTCAAATCTCAAGCATCTGATTGGCTGAAATGGCAACTGGTCACCATTTCAGCCAATCAGATGCTTGAGATTTGAGACTGGTTTCCATGCTCAGTTTTATAACCTTGGGTACAGGTTTCATGTATTAACTTCACCCTTTATTCCTTATATACACATTTTATCCCATGGGCAAAAAAGTGTATATCCAGATCAGCTGGCACATACATGCCATCTGATCAGGATCTGAACTGTTCATTTTTTGATTATTATTTGGTTATTTCTGACAAGAAAGGGAACAGTGCAGATCCTGATCAGATTGCACAGATGTGCCAGCTGATCTGGATCTACAATGATGACACATGCAATAAAATGTGTATATATGGAGGAAAATGTTAACACATACAATTATACCAGACTTCGGGAAGACAGGGCTTAAACTTCCCGGTTCCTTATTGTTTTGATTATTATAGCCATTTATCTCATCACACAGTCAAATTTCCTGCTGAAAATAAGAACTTTATCTATTTAATTTAAATTGTTAAAATTCAATAAAGGAAAAAAAACTTGTGTGTTAATTCAAGAATGGAATAATAAGGGAAGAAGATTTTGATAAGCATATAATAAGCTACATGTTAGTTTCCATGACAACCATGGCACTAGGAAGGACTTACCTTACAATAACTGCTGCATTCATACATTAATGTATACCAATTTACAAGGACACTGGTTTAAAAGTGGTCAGCCAGAATTCAGTGATACAATTTCAGGAACTAAACTGGGCTTTTAATAAAGCCCTGGTTCCATTTAGAAAAAAATTAAATCATTAAGTTATTTTCTACAAGATTTCAGTGTAAACCTCTATACTGCGAGACTTGTACAGTATTCCCATTATATTTCTAGCACCCTCAGTTGTGACTGCCTTTGTACAGAGTGATATCAATTATTGTCAATGTACACAAGGCAAGGGCTTCTTGCCTCTTTGAACAGATACAATTTCAAAATTTAACATATCCTTAAAATAACAAAATTTCCAAGAGTGTAGTAGCAAAATTTCACTTGTGTACTAGCCAAAAATTAGTTGTCTACTGGCAATTACTTAAATATGTACTAGCCAATACTGTGTCGACTAGTTGACTAGTACTACTAGCCAACATTTAGATAACAAGAAGTCACTTGGTGGACTTAAAAACTGTTATTTCCTTATTTATCGGGCACAACATCTGAGGATCGTCAACACAAGGACATAGATTATTGAACAAACCTTCGTCTGCTGGTTAGCATTGTCCAGTCTCCGGGTTGATAATTCTTTGTCAAACTGCGTTTCTGACAGGCTGATTTCAAGCCGAGACAATTTAGTGCGTAACTCGAGAATTTTCTCATCTCTACGGGTGATTTCCTCCTGAAGGACACTAGTGTGAGCCTCATTGTCTTGTGCACTTTTCTATTGGTTAGTAAAAATAGAAATGGCTATTTATAGAAACTACAGCTAGTGTACATGAAGAAAAAAGCAGTGTTTACTAGAAAGATTCTTAAAACTGTGCTGCATAACTATACTCATTAATAAAAGTGTGTTTCTAAATATAGAATGTAACATTATTAGTATTTAATAAAGTACAACATAAAGCATTTTACCTGTATGTGCTAAGATATAAACCATGGGATATGGCTTTTATTCCATGGATGAACACTGTAGATCCAGATCAGCAGAATATGCCATCTGATCGGGATCTACACTATGCCCTTTAGATTCAAGAAGCAACCAGTGTTGATCCAGATCAGATTGCATAGATGTGCTGACTGATCTAGACCTTCAAAAGTCGCACATGCGGAGCAAAGGTATATAACATTTTAAATGTCATGAGTACAGATGCAAGTGTCTGTAGATGTAAGATAACATTTCTATTGGAACACAGAATCAAAATTGTCGGCTGATTGTAATTTATCTAGGAATTATTTTTAAAAAATGTTAATATCAAAATTTAATATTACCAGTATCTTAACTAAAAGAGAACAGCAAGTTAATTAGCTAGCTATGATAACAACTAATATGTTATGTTACTGGTAAGCCTTTATTTAAATCATTGATCACAAACTTCAATTCAAACAATCTGAAATCTGTCTTATATTTTTAAAAGCTCTGAATATTTTATTTGTAAACTGGAAATTAAATATTCCAGGGTGCATGTATCATGTTCATGAATATATTTTTTTTGAATTAATGAAAATAAGATTGGTTTAACCTTTTACTCCATGGGATTTTATCCATGTGCGAACTGTGGAGGTCCTGATCAGCTGTCAAGTCCATGCCATCTGATCAGGATCTTTGATTCAATTGGTAATTCCTGACCAAGAAGCAAACAATATAGAGCCTGATCGGACATCAAGGATGTGATGTCTGATCAGGATCTACACTGTCTTGTCGCACATGTGATAAAACCCATATATTTGAGCCGCTCCATGAGAAAACCGGCAATAGTGACCAAAAAATCGAATTTGAGTTTTTTACATATTCATAAAGCCCAATCAATTCTCGTTGATTTGATACCAATATTTCCTCGTTAAGATGATTTTTACTCCACCAAAACTGGTCAACAATAACACAAGGTACAGTGGTTTAAGCAAGACAAAAATGACGTCGACGTCAAGTCGTTCCCTTAAAGTTATATATACTCGTGGACAAAAGTCTTGTCCGGTATGGTTTTCTATAATATCTTTTGAAAGCGTGAAATCTGATTTCCACATTGCTTATAGTTTATTTGGAGGCTTGTATTAAAGTTAAACGGTCAGGCCCAGCGCAGCCTCCAAATAAACTATAACATATATAATGGTCGAAATTATTTTTGTAACTGATAAAAAAAGTCGCCGCCTAATTACCGTATATGGTTATGCAAAAGATCAGTAGTCAAAACAAAAGTGGTTTTGTCGTTAATAGCACGTAAACATGTAGAAATATGTAATTTTTTTAATCTGAAAACACCATGTGAACATAACTGACTCTTAGGAAAAAAACCTGTGTAGCAGTCTGTCCTTGGGTGGAGAAACAAGGGTTCATCCGTGGATGTTCCATTTTACCATTTACTTAATAAATGAATCGTTTAAACTGTAGCATGTCAAAATAGTTTATATCCGAATCAACGGGCTTAGCCGTGTAGTTTGATCACGACCGCACTTCTCGCTGTTATATTTACTAGGTTATTTGTGACAAAAAAGGGAAAGTGCAAATACTGATCAGATGACATTGATTTAATGGGTGATCTGGATCTAAACTGGCCGCCTATATGATAACAGAAGTATCTATGAAATATAGGATTAAACAATTTAAGAAGATTATCATAAGCAAAAAAGTCAGAGCTAAAATATTTAAATGCTATTTTTTTCCTCAGACTTTCTACTTCACGCCTCCTTGAACACTGTTGAAGATCGTTAACGAACTGTATACTCGTACATGTCTATCAATAAATGTTCGAACAATATAAAGGAGGAAATCGACCTATAATAAACACATTTTGGACGCGCGACTTCATGAGAATTAGGTTCGATATATTTGAAAAATACTGCATTGTCATTGGCTCAAAAATAATTTCAACCATTAAATAACGTTGTTTCGCGTCACAAAGACAAGAAGTATAATTTCTCCACACTACTTAATTTTTCTTTGACACGAACCGTAATAAGTTGCATTTAAAATAATGAATTGCATGAAGCTACAATGTAAAACAATAATTACAAAAATGCCTAGTCAAAATCAGTCTTTAAATATCATATGAATTGTAAACCTACGGCTTTTTTTAAACAACGAAACCACGCTATGCATGTGCATTGTGTAACCGTAGCGATCTGTTTTGTAAAACGGAGTTCATACATGTTTTTATCAACGTTGATACAATCAGTTTAATATTATTGGCTTATAATAAAGTTAATGGACACCGAAATACCATACTTTTATCATTGACATACTAGTTTGCTGATGTCACTGACGGGTTTATTCATCATATGAACATGCGTGAAACTGACCCTTGAAAATAATTAATATAGCGATTTTTATAGATGTCACGTAATTCAACACCCTTAACTCAGTGTTTTCAACTGAATATGGCCTTATTGATATATCTTGCGGTGAACTAACACAGACACATAATGACATTATAAATGAAAAATCAAGAACAAGATCTTTAGTTGTTTTAGTGACAAAACGATAAAGTCTTTATTTCAGTTACTTAACACTATCAATAATACAGTTTAAAATGACAACATGAGTCTGTTATAACGATACAAAAAGAACGAAACATATCAAAATAGCACCTCATGGTCCAAAATTTACGACGGACAATGTCAAAATGGTAGGACTGTAAATCCGTATCTACATAAACACTAAGTCTTATCACGGTGTAGGACACGCAGCTTCCTGGTTTTCAGGACTGTTCTGTTTAGGTTCTCTTTACGCTGACGGGTCATTTCACCTGGCATGACGGGCGGGAGTTCACCTTGGTTGATTTGGGCGGCAGTACGGCGAATATCTATCATAATGTCTGGCTGTCCAGCGCCTTGTCGTACTGGCTCGTCTGCTGTCTTCCTGAAGTACTGGCACTTTCTTAAAAAAAACAACCAAGTGTTGATAATATAAACGTTGAATGCAAACGTTATGCTAATATACAAACTATAATAATGTGCAAAAACGTTTTATATATTTCGACTTAACAATAACCCAATTAGACGTGAGCCGGGGCTAGTAATACTACATTACGGCTTGTAAAATGTGTCATTCGTTTTATAAATGGAGTTGATGTAAGAAAAAAAAGTTAATGGAAAAACTGATTTTTAAAGGTAGAAAGTAAAATACTAACCGAATGCCCTGCATCTGTTTGAAGATTGGGCCGATAAGGGATTTCCAGTCACGCCACTGCCATGCTTGATATCGCATAGCGTCGTTTCGATGGGCAGACGACTTTACAACTTTCTCTCATTTGTCGAGAGTTTTCACGGTTGAACTCCTGTAATGTTGAAATAACAATTAGCCACGTTAATCTTAAACCATTGTAAACATGTATTTTTATTTATAAAAACAAGATAGCTCATATATAATAGCGATAGGTTGTGTGAATATACAAGAACACCTACCTGCACTTATGTAAATAATAGTGTCACTTTAAGTGATTCATATCCCCACCACAGTATATATCCCGTTATCCCCCATCACACGTGGCTTATGTATAAAAATCGGGACTTAACAATTCTCTACTTGATTTAACTCAATCTGAAATTCAAGTCACACCAACATTTGGCATGTTCTGTGATAGGCCTATTTATTATTAAATCACCTGTAAGGTCGTTTCAAGTGCCCGAATTATTAATTAAAAGTTAAGTCGTTATAATACGCCCACATGAGGTGGGATATTCTAGAATTACTTCATCCGTCCGTAAGTCTGTCCGTCAGTGGCTGGACAATGGGGCATAGATCTATATACTGTGGTGGTTTTTTTTACCATACAGTTGTTGTTCTTTTGATCTAAATATATAAATCTAGAAAAAATAATTTTGACTCATCTCTTTACCCTATTGATAAAAATATTTATTGTAAAATTGTTTGTCGATCATTCGTTAAATGTCACACATATTTAATGTTTTTTATTCGTAATGAGAAAACCACATGAAAATGAAAACAAAAATGGCACCGCCTACAGTTTTTCATCTATTTGAAACGGCGTGTTCACAAAAAAATTATTCTAATGAGTTCGTACATATTGATTACAGTTTGAGTAAAATAATTCCTTACCTCTAAATCGCCATTCATTAAAGTGGTTCTCCATTTCTTCATCAAAGTTATTAAACACGCTAAAAACTTTACAACATGTAAACAAGCATGCTCTAGTCAACATGTACTCAAAACTGACCCGTGACGTCAAAATTGCAATTACGTCATTATGTGTTTATGTCACTATTACCGGTTTTCTCACGGAGCGGCCCATTTATATGTAGTAATGGTTTAAGTTAAAAACTTACAGTAGATTTAATTATTGAAAGGTAATTTAAGATTAAAACACACAAAGTTCAGCAGACATGAAAGCAAATAATTCACTGAAAAAATATTTATATACCAGTCAAGATAAAAACAGAAAAAAAGGCAGTATAGCTATATGACAGCAGTGGAAACCATATTAGCAGAAATAGTTGATATACGCAGAGTCACTTCAACAATTAAGAAAAAAAACTATTAACTGATATGAGATTATAATAAAAGTAATGCCTGATGTTCAAAATTGTATCTTTGATAGTACATGAGAGATATTTTGATAAGCCTTTCCTCCATCTATACACCATTACTGTGTGACACAATCAAGTAGATCAACACCAGCCAGCACATCCATGCTGTCTGATCAGCATCTGCACTGTTCAATTTTTGTTTTATTTTGAATTATTTCTGACAAAAACAGCAAACAGCAAACAGTACAGATCCTGATCAGATGATATGTATGTGCCAGCTGATCTGGATCTACACTTGTTGAACATGCATAAAAAAGCATGTATATATGGAGGAAAGGGATAAAATAAAATATAATGCACACCAGAGAATGTCCTGGGTCCAAACCAATCAAACCTGTATAAAGTTCAACAGCTCTAGCGGGTCCTCGCCAGCATTCTTTATGTTAAAAATACATTCTGCCAATTAGAATATATAATAAAGCACCTTAAGCCTTGTGATTAGACAATATATCATGCTAATTAGCATTAAGACCTTCAGCCTCCTGATGAGACAATGGCCCAAGATAATAAAACTAAAACTGTAGACCATTCAGTCCAGTCTCAAATCTTAAGCATTTGATTGGCTGAAATGCAGACTTGTCTCCATTTCAACGAATCAAATTCTTGAGATTTGCAACTGGTCTCCAATGTCAGTTTTATGATCTTGGGCCAATGAGTCGTGCCAGCTAGCATGATATGATAAGGCCTTGAGCTTTGTGAAGAGATAATTTCAGGGCCTGTGAAAGGGGCCTTCAGTCTGTCATTTAATGGGTGAAATAGGGTGATGTACTATGGCCACGCCACACAGAAAATGACTATTTGTTGCGGACAAAATTTTGTGTAGATTCACTTTTTTGTAGAAAAAAAGTTGTCCACATTGTCAAATATACAATGGGAATGTAAGATAGAAGGCTGGTGAGTCCTGATTAAGCCAGCTGGCTGATAAGTCATGAGACCTGGGCATGTAAGATAGTGGGCTGGTAAGTCTTGAGTAAGCCAGCTGGCTGATAAGTCTTGGGACCTGGGTATGTAAGATAGCGGGCTGATAAGTCTTGAGTAAGCCAGCTGGCTGATAAGTCATGGGACCTGGTAAGATAGTGGGCTGATAAGTCTTGGTTAAGCCAACAGGCTGATAAGCAGCAGAAAGCTTGAACACCAACATCACAACATGCATGATCTTCTCTTTGTGTTTTATTTGCTTTCTGTGTACACCTTGTAACAAGGCTGAGAAGAGGGTTAATTTTCCATACAAATAACTCAAATAACACAAAGCCTTAATTCTTGACTCCATATATACATCTTTATGACATGGGCAAACAGTGTAATCTAGATCAAGATCTGCACAATTTTTATTTATTTGGTTATATCTGACCAAATTGCGAACAATACAGATCCTGATCAGATGGTACAGATGTGCCAGCTGATCTGGATCTACACTTGTTGCACATGCAATAAAATGCATATATATGGAGGAAAGGGTTAAGACACAGAATTGGAGGACAATGTAAAATTCGTGGGCATGAAATTTCATGGTTCTGTTCAATAACACAATAACATTTTCATGGGTTCTTAGTTTCTGGTCATTAAAATTTCTGAAATCACATTTACATTCAATTCTAATTTTTGTGGGGGATTTTAATATTTGGAATGATCTGGCTGCAAATTCCATGGACATAAGATCAAAACTATGGCAGTTGATCAGATATGACATACAGAGTTGTGAATATTGTGAACCAACCAACCATCAAAAACTTCAAAAGCAAATTAACATCATCAGACTAAATGTTATGGGCACACCAGTCTGTTGAATTCAGCCCAGTATTGGTTAATTTGACATATCTACTCAAATTCATATTCAGAGTTTAAGTTTTGACATATCTCTGCCCAAGGTTATAAAACTGAGCATGGAAACCAGTCTCAAATCTCAAGCATCTGATTGGCTGAAATGGCATCCAGTCGCCATTTCAGCCAATCAGATGCTTGAGATTTGAGACTGGTTTCCAAAGTCAGTTTTACAACCTTCAGCCCTGGTTGTTTGGTAGAACTCAGCCACTGCAGCAAGGGGAGGCAACACCAACACCCAATCATGGGTAAAGAACCCTTTTCTCAGCCAGTCATTCTTTACACAAGCTTTATTTAGCGCAATATTTCAACCATCAAAATTCACTATACATTACTTTTGGCTCTGATGACTTCATGAAGTATCAGAAAAACGGTGTTAAGTTATTGTGAGAGGACAAAGCAAGCACCTAGTTATCTTTGAAATTCAAGAAATATTACAAATTCTTATAACTTAAAAAAACGAACAATATAACTTAACTTTTTATCTCCATGGGTACGGAATATATCTTGTGTGTGAAAAGTGTTGATGTAGAAAAGCCTGCGCATCCATGCAATCTGTTCAGGTTCTACATTGTTCACTGTTCGTTTAATGGATTATTTCTTACCAAGAGGTAAACAGATGTAAATAGATGATTATATGGACATTTTTCAGAAGGATGAATAGATTATTTCTGACCAAGACGTGAACAGTGCTCATATGTGCAGGCTGATCTGGATCTACACTTGTCACACATGAGATAAAAGCCACATACATGAAGTAAAAGATTATGTAAGGACATGTAAGTTAAAGACAAAATTATGCCCAGAAAAAATCCCTGAATATCAAGTAAAGGATTGGCCCAAAAACAGCAGATTTTAAAATCTGCATGATTAATTATTATAGAATATAGTGTCCAATGGATGGAGATTTCTAACTAGAGCATGAGGTTTCTAACAAATGTATTAGTTATGCTGTTAGTAAAATAATATCTAGAAATGTTATTCTTAAGAAGACAAATATCAATACAGTATGTTAGTTATACAAATTATTGTATGCAAAATATCCTGAAAATAAATTTGAAACATCTGTTACCTTGGCAACTTCTGCGGCTGTTTTATACCGTACTGCCTCCTGTGTTTTTGCCTCCAGTTGCTTGGCAACCTGCTGAAATTTTTCATCTTTTTCTTCCAACTCTGTAAAATTACGAGGACAAAACTTATTGCTGAAACACTTGTTGAATGCAATGAAAAAACAAAATGCACAGTAAAACACATTCTATTTTCATTTCCACAAAAAATTTTCATAGCTTGTCAATGTGATAAAATATTCAGTGTCCAGCTTCTTGTTTTGTTGAGCATAGTTCATCATAAAAATAAACTTGGAAATTGTTTGAGCTGCCTTGTAGTTTTGGTGTAAATAATCAATTGGTCAGTTTGCCAAGAAAGTGCAAACAGTGTAGATGAAGATCTACTGGTACATCTGTGCTGTCTGATCAAGATTCACACCAGGGTGGCAATACCAAGTGAATTTTTGGATGTCGTGCACACACAAAAACATTCGCTTCAGGTAGGTTTTTACTTATTTCTCAGTAATTTCTGATTTCGATCAGATAAATAGCACCGTACTCCTGTTTAAAAGCATTTTCGTCGACATTCAACCTCCATTACCAATCGGCTGCCGTTTTCTCAAACATTCAAAGACAAATTTTGTTTGAAAGTGTGAATTTGTCTTTGAATGTTTGAGAAAATGACAGCCGATTGATACACTGTTTGTTTTCAGCTTCAATTTGTAATTTCTTACCAAAATGTGACCAGTGGAGATCCAGATTAGACAACACATATGTACTAGCTGATCTGGATCTGCACTGATGGCATATATAAAATCTGTATTATGGAGTAAACGACATGTGCAACCAGTGTAGATCCATATCAGCTGGCATATCTGTGCTTGTTGGTCAGAAATAACTTGTATGAATCTTTAAGAAAACAGTAAGGAATCAGATCAGACATCACAGATGTGCCAGCTGATCTGGTTCTACATTCTCTGCCCATGGGATAACAGGCATATTCCATGGAGTAATGGGTAAAGGGCTCAAGACATCTTGGAGAATAGCTGGAAAACAAAGTCGACAACTGAGAAGTCTGATGTGAAGCACTAAAGTCACCGACAAAGTTGAGTTCCAGTACAAGGAAACCTTAGAATTTATCAATGTTGTACACCTAAAGACAGACATTGCCAAAGAATTTAATATTAAAGGAAACATGCTACTGACATATCTCTCTAATTTCATAGAATTCTGACAACCATACGGTAGCATACTATAAAAAACTTCAATTTGTAACAATCAAATCAGGATTTCAAAACTGAAGCATGTGTTAACTTTATGAACATGATTACTTGAAATAAAAATTGTAACTGCCATGGGTATTGGAGTTATTGAAATTGGACTATATAACCAAATATATTCCTTTTTTAGTTTGCTTCCAGAAGCAGACAAGATTTTCTTCTCACAAAAAAAGATGTACATGTTGTATTATAGTCTACCTGTTTGAAGTTTAAGCAGTTTCTCACTGAGGTCAGCCAGTTCTTGTTTCGCTGACTCCAAGCTCTTTTCAAGACGTTTCTTGCCTCTGTAAAACCAGCAACATTGCATTATTTAATGGTTCATTGTAAACATTTGTCATAAAAGCCTTCAAATCCTTAACCCTTTCCTCCATAGATACAGCTTTTATAGCTTAGTCAAACAGTTAAGATCCAAATCAGCTGGCACAACTGTGCCATCTGATCTTGATCTACACTGGTTGCATCTTAGGCAGAAACAGTGCAGATCCTGATCAGACGGCACAGATGTGTTGGCAGATCAGGTTCAACACTGGTTGCACACAGGTATAAAAACTTTTATATGAAGCAATGGGTTAATGGCTCATTGTAAACATTTGTCATGAACACCTTCAAATCCTTTACTTATAAGCACCTGGCTTTCAGTAAGCAAATGTTTGTTTGTTACAGCTGACAGGTGACTTTTAAAACAAGTAACATGTCTATACTTAAATGTTCTTTGCTCAAAACAGGCTAAAAGTAAGCAAGTGTTTTTGTGTAACACAAAGTAGTGACTTGTATGTTGTTGTGTTTTTTTTTAAATCCACTAGGAGAACAGTGTAGAAGGAAAATTGTTTGCTTATATTCTGATATAATTTGTCAGTTCTACTCAGTTTAGTGGCATATTTATCCCATTTGTGCCATCTGATCTGGATCTACACTGATTGCATCCTGGTCAGATATAACCTAATGAATCAGAACCAGAACAGTGTAGATCCTGATCAGATGCGTCCTATGTGACGCCACTTGTAGCATTACTACAGCAAAAATCATTTTAAGCAGCCTAGAAAATAATATGAGCATTAGAAAACACAAGAAAACAGAAAACACAGATTATTTAAACAAAATAAATACAAATTATTATAACACTAAATAGAAAGAAACACCACCACAATGTATCACAGTGAAAGCCTTTGCTTGATACAGGTTACACAATATCAGTTAAGGGTAAATTAAAAAATATCTGTTTAAGACAGGTGGTTGCAGAATGCAGTTTGCTGCTATGACTGGTTTAACTGTATACATCTTTATGGCGTGTGTGAAAAGTGTCCATGGCACTGTTCACTGTTTGATTAATTTGGTTATTTCTGACCAAAAAAGCAAACAGTGCAGATCCTGATCAGATGGCACTGATGTGCCAGCTGATCTGGATCTACACTATGGGCCATAAAGTATATAAGGTGGAGAGGGTAAAGGTAATATACTCATCAAACAAATATTGATCTTTTCCTAAACTAGAGAGTCTTCAAACCATTCTGGGCTGAAGGTTATAAAACTGAGTTTGGAAACCAGTCTCAAATCTCAAGCATCTGATTGGCTGAAATGGCGACTGGTCGCCATTTAAGCCAATCAGATGCTTGAGATTTGAGACTGGTTTCCATGCTCAGTTTTATAACCTTGGGCACTGATTAATAAGTATTTTGAAAATAAATTAAAGAAATGTGGTTTTAAACTACTGGACTTCTTAAACAGTATAAAAGCAATACTGAGAATTGTAAGAGTGTAACAGAGAAATAAACTATTTAACCACTTTCCTCCATGTATACTACTTTATTTACTTGGGCCAACAGTGTAGATCCAGATAAGTCAGCACATCTATGCCATCTAAATGGACACTGTTCGCTTTTTTTTCATTAGGTTACTTCCGACCAAAATGCGACAGGTGCAGATCCTGATCAGAAGGCAGAGATGTACACTGGTCACACATGCATAAAAATGTGTACATATGGAATAAAGGGTTAAGAAGGATTTAATCCATATATATTTTCTAATATTAAGTAACAGTCTATATAGCAGCTACCAAAGTTTAACCAGTCCTCTCTTTTGATTTTGAAATATTCACTTTCTGAAAACAATCTGTGCCAAAGGTTATAAAACTGAGCATGGAAACCAGTCTCAAATCTCAAGCATCTTATTGGCTAAAATGGCAACTAGTCACCATTTCAGCCAATCAGATGCTTGAGATTTGAGTCTGGTTTCTAATCTTAGCTTTATAACCTTCAGCCTTGGCCTACAGTCTGAGACTAGCATCAGACCTGAGCAATATGAATTATTCGATTGGTCAACATAGAATGTTAATGTACAACCCAAATCACCAAAACTTCTTACTAGATATATACATACTGTACTAGCCTAAAAATAAAGAAACATTTACCAGTAAACATTTTTAAAAAAACTATAAAATAAAATTATGTTTGCCTGAAATTTTTAAGGCCTACACTACTACCAAACCAATTAAGCCCCAAGAGGCAGGCGGGGATTTGCATCCCTGTACACCCCAGGTAATACTGACTATGTAACAAACAGGGGCAGACCCTGAGGAGGTTCAGTGGAGTTGCTGAAACCCCACTTTTGGGGTAGAAATATTCAATTTTCATGTGGATTTCTACCAGAAAATTAGAAATTATCATGTTACTACCCTGACTGCCCCAGACGAACCACCTTTCTGAAAATCTTGTATCCCCCCCTGAGAACTATATACAGTGAAATTTAAGCCTTTTTATATTTATTGAACACAAACCACCCTTATTTTTTTTACTTAACCCTAGTCTACTGATTTCTACAAAACTGCCCTATGAGCAATACAAAAACTGGTCTGTATTACAAGAAAAATTCCGAGAATAAACAATAGTTAATTAATTAAACAAATAATGTGAATGTTTCAAATGAAACCTCCACAGTGTACAATATTATGGAGCACACCACGGGAAAACGTGCCTTCCCACATTTTTTTTTTCATTTTATTTGTTAATATTTTTAGAAAGAACTTACAATTATATATTATTTTCTATATTATATTTATATATTTAGTTTTTGTGACACAATTAGACAACATTATGTTATTTTTACCATGAAATGAATAATAAGTAATGTTGTTTGCTCAATTTTATAATGTCATTTCAAAAATTGATGTCAATAGTCCAAAGGTACCTTTTTTTGTGACGCGCCCCGTATCAAGTGAATACAACATGGAAGTTGGTTACTGTGCAATTCTCAAGTGTTGAGTGAAAAACGCAAAATTGTTCAATCCTTTGCTTGATCAGATGTGGCTGGTATCATGTGCAACACGTTTAGATCCAGATCAGACCACACATCTGGGCAGTCTGATCTGGATCAAGGCTGTTTCTTTCTTGGTCAAAATTAACCTTACAAATTTAAATGGAGAGTGTAGATCCTGATCTGACTTCACAGATGTACATGCTAATCTACACTGGTTTCATATGGGATAAAAGTCATATCTATTGACTAACAGTCTTGGGCTGAAAAATTCTAGATGTAAATTTATTCCCAAACTTGTTTAAGTCTGGTGTACAAACAGAAAACAATGTGTGAGAAAATAAAGTGCAAACTGATTGGACAACATAAATAGTGCAGCTATGTCATGTGACACTCAAAAAACAACATAAAGTGCACATTTATTGCACAACATTAATCGCCCATTTATTTCATGTGACACTCAAAAAACAAAATTAGGTGCACATTTATTGGACAACATCAATCACATTTATGCGACTCTGTCATGTGACTAGGTCATGTGACACTTACTTCTCATAAGCTACCATCCCTCCAACTCTGAGTGCATTAAGCGCAAATGTAAAACATGAATTACATGTTGCTTATCTCTGATATCATTTTCTTGCATACCGGGTAAGTATTTCCGCATGTTTTACCGGGGAAAGAAAATCTTATCTTTTCAAGGGAAAAGATAACGTTTGCGTGCTACACGAGTGACGTCACACCTTAAGTATCTGACGTAATTTATTCAAGTTAGTGACGTCATTTAGAAAATAAGGTTAATGTTTACGTCAATATTTCAGTGTAAGGAAACAAAATTAAGTTTGTATACATTTATGTGTACACAAATGTTATGAACAGTAAAAGGTATGCAAGAAAAAGTATCTTGCATGGGACATTCGGTAAAGATAGAACTAGATGGTTGTTCAGTTGAACACTTGTGTTGCCCTCTGGTGCTATGTCGGAATAAAAATTCAAGTACAAAAAGGGGCATAACTTCATCAAAGAATTTGGCATCATCATAAGCGTGTTGTCATAAGCAATATAATTTGAAAGTTTGATGAAAAAATATTAAGAAAAGACAAAATTATAGCCAACGTTAAGTTTTCGTGTAAAAATCCAAGTACAAAAAGGGGCATAACTCCATCAAATGTGACCTTGACCTTGAGAATTTGGCATCATCTCGAGCGTGTTGACATAAGCAATATAATTTGCAAGTTTGATAAAGAAATATTAAGAAGTGGCAAAGTTATAGCCAACATTAAGATTTCGTGATGGACCAACGGTCCAAGGGACCGACTGACTGAAGGGCGGACGGACAAAGCGGTCCCTAACACAAAAATCTGCCACCTTGGGTGAACTGTTTTGGCGGGAATGAGGCTCTGCCGAGTTCCTGCAAAACAGTTCCCCCTCGGTGACAGATTTTTCCATCTTCACCTCACACTCTTGTTAGAAAACTGAGAATAGAAACCAGTCTCAACTCTCAAGCATCTGATTGGCTGAAATGATGGCCTTTTCAGCCAATCAGATGCTTGAGATTTGAGACTGGTTTCCAAGCTGAGGTTTATAAGCTAAAGGCCAGGCTAACCAGTAGAATTTACAAAGATTAATGTGATCTGGCAAAATATTTGTTACATAAACATTGTACAGCCCATTAAAGCTTTGTATTAATTGGACAACAAGCTGTATAACCCAAGGAATGGCTCAGAAGGAGACTTGAGAGAAATAGGCTACCAAAAGTCTTAAACTTCTCCCACTGCTCAGCCAAGGAAGAAGATTTTCCTTATATATTTCATGCAGAAAGCCAAAATCTTTTCCCTAAAATTGGGAAAACTTCCAGGGCTTTTTTTCACTGCCTGGGGAAGAGGACCATGACTTATAATTTTGGGGAAAAAAGTCTGATTTCTTCTCTAAAGGCGAATGAAAAAACCTGATGTAAAGTTACTTTTTGGGAAAAAATTCACGATTTTAAAGAAATTTTCTGAGGGAATGGCGCCCACAAACAGCCCCTGCTATATAAGGAAAAAAAGCCCTGACTTCTCACTCTTCTTACAACCTAAGTCAATCCCTATTAACCTATTCATATAAGTTTATTCTGGCCGATGGTCAAGTTAATGTCAGTAAACAATATATCATGTAAGTAGCTAACTACTACTGTCATCCAATATCAATAAATAAGCTCCACCTGTCTAAATGTTATCCTAGAAAATAATTGAAAACAACTATAAAAACATTTTGAATTTCAAACAGCCTAACTTAAGAAATGCATAAGAGTGAATGGAATTCTAGAATTCTAGAAATCATTTAAATTTCCAACATTACTACTTAACACATTACTGTACAGGTTCATAAAAGAGTAATAGTTACTACTTTATGAACAGAAATATGTAAAGTAGCAACACTTAACATTCTATTTCTAGTTACAGCCCTTGTGGCCTCCCAGAAAACTCTGTGCCCAAGGTTATAAAACTGAGCATGGAAACCAGTCTCAAATCTCAAGCATCTGATTGGCTGAAATGGCGACCAGTCGCCATTTCAGCCAATCAGATGCTTGAGATTTGAGACTGGTTTCTAATCTCAGCTTTATAACCTTCAGCTCTTACTTACTTATTGCTGGCTTTTGTATTGGCATAGTTTACAAGCCACTCTATGATGTCTTGGTTGAGGTCACTTAGACGTTTTCCTAGCTCCTCGGCTGTCGACAATGACTCATTGACCTTGTTAGAAGCTTCCTCAAGGTCAATGTCAGGTTTGTCACCAATCAACTCATCTTCATCTAGTTTGGAGTTGTCCAGGAAAAACTGGAAGTACAAGCAAGTTTAAGTGCATTGGTGTCTGTCAGTGCCACCTGATCTACACTGTTCACATTTTGATTTATTAGAAAATGTATGACCGAAAGGTGAACAGTTACATATCCTGATAAGATGGCATGGATGTGCCTGCTGTACCCAAGGTTATAAAACTGAGCATGGAAACCAGTCTCAAATCTCAAGCATCTGATTGGCTGAAATGGCGACCAGTCGCCATTTCAGCCAATCAGATGCTTGAGATTTGAGACTGGTTTCCAATCTCAGTTTTATAACCTTCAGCCTGCTGATCTGGATCTACAATGTGCGCACATATGATAAAATGTGTATATATAGAGCAAAGTGTAAATACCGTCATTATTTGAATATAAGCCGCATTTTTTTCCCAGAATTTGGCCGTAAAAAGTTGGGGGGTGCGGCTAATACACAGGTTTGGCTGCTTATACACTTCATTAAGCCATTTTCATCTGTTCCATCAGGTTTGTGGGCAGTGCGGCTTATACACGAGTGTGGCTTATATTCGAACAATGACGGTAATACGCCTTCTAGGGCAGACTTCACTGAATTTTCAGTGATAAGTAAACTATGTTTGGTTAATGACTATCCAGGTTAATTTTATCACAACAAATCTTTCTTTTAGCAGATATGCCGTGATGTTACTACAAATTTTGATTTCTATTAGACTTTAACCTAGCGAGCAACCTGTGTTAATATTTAATGCACTGCAATACTTCACAAGATGCTGGTAATATTTTTGTCATGCAACAACTATTAAAAGTGCGCTCCAGTAAGAAGCCGCAGCATTCTACTTCCAAACAAGATGTTACTATAAATCAAACTTTTGTCGCTTGCAGAAATTGAACTAAAACTGTCTCCTTATAAAGCTTTAAATGAAAAATGTTACGTAGCAATGATGCAATAACAACAGGTGTGGTGTAAAGTGAAACAACCTGATTAACTATGAATAGAGTTCTGTCAATTAAACTTTGCCTCTACTGCTCAACGGAAATATCAGTCACTGTGCTTGATTTTTTGGCTGCAAGCGAAATCTAACTCAAATTGAAATCAGTAGTAGTTACCTGGTTGACTTGCTGTAAAAGCTGCATTTTCTGTGCACACACATCCTGGAAGCCCACAACAAAGATGGTGACCTGTTGCTGATATTTCTTTTTCTTCACAGTATCTGTGATGATCTCCTCCAACTCTTTCTGCAATAACAAACAAACATCAACATACTTAGCCTGGCACCAGCTAGATGATTCTGTTTAAACTTTTAATAATAATATTTACAAATATTTTGGTTTATTTCAGTTTTTGCTTTCTTTTTGTGATTTCTGTGGAAGTTCTGAGAGCTAAGGGAAGGTGAAAACAGAAAAAAAGTACCTGTCAGAGTTAATTTTCTTGGTAAAATTTTTGAAAGACAGGGATACATACAATAGAACATAGGGACAGGAGCCAGTCTACAGCATGCTTACCCTGAACAAATTTCTGCCAGGGTATGTTTAACCCCCTTGCACCATTTGTAAGGATTTCATGGTATGTGCGGCCAGTGTACATCCAGATCAGCTGGCACATCCATGTCATTTAATCAGAATCTATGTATACGGTTTGTTTTTAGCTTTTATAGGTTATTTCTGACCAAGAAGCAACCTGTACCCAAGGTTATAAATCTGAGATTGGAAACCAGTCTCAAATCTCAAGCATCTGATTGGCTGAAATGGCGACTGGGCCCAGTGTAGATCCTGATTCACAGATGTGTCAGCTGATCTAGATCCACACTGTTTGCACACCTTTTGGACTTTACTTTATTGTGTTCTTCAGTACAGTTAAATGCATGAGTTTACTCAAAAAAATATATTAATCACAAAATATTTAATAATTCTTCTTCTTGGGAAATGCTTGATGAGGTCATAAATTAGTTCACAGTTTGCCAAAGTTAAACACAAAATGAAAACCACATTAAAGAGAGATGCTTGCATATCTACAATATCTGGCATGGGCAGTAACATGTATTTCCATTACTTCCTTGTACAGGCTTAATAAAACCGAGCCTGCAATATTTTTCATATTTGTCGTATTTGGTGGCTTTCAAATTTCCTGTTTCATTTTTTTCGATGTTTTCTACATTTGGTACTAACAATATCTTCAATGTACTTTACATTTAATCACAGTAATAAAATGACCAATGAGCACTACAAAATATCCCATGCTCCGTATGGACTATCTGATTTATTATCAAAGCGTGGGGTATATTAGTAATGTGCTCCTAATCTCACAAAAAACAAGTTGCGCAAATTTATTGTATAATATTTTAGAATTGTGTCTTCTTAGAATTACAGTAATAATTTGGTACTTACAATATCTTCAATGTACTCTACATTGGCAGATCCTCGGGGATTTTCAAACATGGTCTGTGTTGACATCTCGTATGATACATAGATCTGAAGTCATAGACAGACTAATAATCAAATACTGCAGTTTATCATTTGACCCTTACCTCCATAAATACGCATTTTTACGCATGTGCAACCAGTGTAGATCCATATCACTCAGCACTTCCATGCCGTCCAATCTGTATCAGCACTGGTTGCATCATGGTAAATAAAACCCTAATGAATATGAATATAAAAGCAAACAGTGTAGATCCTGATCAGATGAAAGGGATGTGCTGGCTGACCTGGATCTACACTGTTTGCACATTGGTTAGGGTTAAGATAAGAGAATTTGGATCACATAAAAATGTACACTTAGCTCAGAACTACCAGTTTATTAATGCTCTGGCTGGTAGAATACAGAAAATTGTATAGATCTCGTAGTAGTGAAAAACACTTTGCTCCATGTGCTATTGCTTGTGTACCATAGGCAAACATATGATATGGCTTTTATTTAATAGGAAAACATGAAATTTACTTAACCTTTTGATCCATGGGATATGGCTTTTTGTCCCATAGGGCAAACAGTGTAGATCTATATAAGCCTACACATCTAAACAGTATAATCAGGATCTACATGTAAACTGTTTAGTTTATGATTTATTAGATTATTTCCAACATAGAGATGACCAGTGTAAATCCAGATCAGATTGCATCAATGTGCAGGCAGACATGTACAGTATCTATACAGTGCCCAAGATCATAAAACTACATCTGGAGATCAGTCTCAAATCTCAAGCATCTGATTGGCTGAAATGGCGACCAGTCGTCATTTCAGCCAATCAGATCCTTGAGATTTGAGACTGATCTCAAAACTTAGAGATCTTGGGCCCTGATCACACATGTGATAAAGGTCATATTTAAAGAGAAAAGTGTTCAAATATTACCCTTCCTTTACTGCATACCATGCATACCAGTGTACATTCAGATCTTGGTCAGAAATAACCTAATGAATAGAAAAAGCAAACAGAGATCCTGATCAGACCGCAGGGATGTGCCAGCTGATCTGGATCTACACTGTTCTCCAATGCAATAAAGGTGTATCAATGGTGTAAATAAGGCATGAATGTTGATGAATGCAGACAAATGCTTACATTGTCTACACGGTCCATCACTTTATCCAGCTCTTCCTTTGTCTCATCAGCCACCCGCTGCGCCAGGGACCGTACATTCTTATCAATGACTGCCTTTGCTGGGGCATCCCCACGATCAATGATCGAAATACTTCCTACGTAATTCATTATAGTTGATTTGTTGACAGATTGTTACTTAATGTTCCTTTCCATTCTGAAAATAGTTGTAAATATTTATAAAAAGAAAGTTAAAAGTTGTATCATTGTTGTGTGCTGATCTTATAAGCGAATTATTTAAGGAATGAATCAGTATTTGATGGTTTTCATTTGGGTATGGAAACAGTTGGGTTGTTAAAAGTGTGGGAAGCAACTATAAATAGCAAGTGTAAAACAAATGTGAAATAGCTGTAATAAATATATAGAAAAGGTAATTATTAAAGCAAAATCTAAATGCTATAACACTCTTCATAATATATAATTATGTGACTAATATAAACAAAAAAGGACTAATATACAAAAAACAGTTAATTAGCGAAATTGAGGAAGTTGAATAAAAGGGTAAGTACTGTTATATTAAGCAGGTTAAGTAGTTTTGTTATCACAGGTTATTGGAAAACTATTCATAAAGGAGTTTGCTTCACTCATGCCTGTGTAATGAATGCCAGCTCAACCTCATTCAGAGTTTCTAACTTAACCCTTTCCTATATATGCATTTATACTCATGTGCGACCAATTTAGATCTAGATCAGCTGGAACATCCATGCCATCCTATCAGGATCTGCACTGGTCGCATTTGGTCAGAAATAACCTAATGAATTATAATGCGAACAGTGCAGATGCTAATCAGATGGCACTGATGTGCTTGCTGATCGGGATCTACACTGTTTGCCCACATAATAAAGATGTGTCTATGAAGGAAGGTTTAAATTAGAGCTATTGGCTAGACAGTAGAACCTGTCTGCTCCTCTTAGGGTTTAGTGTAAGGGGGTTAAGGTTACTTTAAGTTCAGGGTAGGGATTATATTTTTGGGTTCAGTTTGTTTTAGTATGCAGACAGATTCTTAAAGTTCTCAGAACTATATCTATATGTGCCAGCCCCTCCATTTCACCAGATAACAGAATGCACTCAAGTCAGTGAACGAGTATCACTGCCATTCATGCGAGTGAAAAAAGATAAATAAAAATAATAACATAGTATGTTTGTGCATAGCGTTATTTGTAAAATGAATGAACTTTTGAATGCATGTGAAACTAATAAATCCTTTTTGAAAGACATATTTGCCCTCAAGGCAGAACCAGTGGGATATTGCTATTGTTCGTTGATTAGCATTGCTCAATGCACGCACTGGTGAATGGACGTGAGACACACTGTGTGCAAACAATGGAGGATTAAAGTAACCTTTAACAGATACACCACTGTCTTCTGACAGAGTGCACACTGCACTTGAGCAGTAAAGAAAAGGCTCTATGCTCATTTTGATAACTTTTTTTAATTAACGGAATTCCCGTGAAAATCGGATATTCCCGTGGAAATAAGATAGAGTTTATGGATTTATTTTCGTTTTGACAGAGTCAATTAAGTCCTTATACTTAGAATTGTATTAAAACAAACATGTGTCCAAATATTTACATAAGCTTCCAATTTCCGCATAAAAATGGATAAATCGATGGTCATCGCCATTTTGGACGAATCGGGCACCTGATTGGTGAACGTGACTTGTTGCTATACTACATAACGCGCGCTATGGATAAAACCCGTTACGAAACCGTAATAATAATAATAATAATAATAAATTCTTTATTTTTAGAAGGTTAAATATTAAGTTTGAACAAAAGGATGCCAATCTTATTTACAATATGGCCTTCTTAACAAAATAAAATAAAATAACAAAACAATTCTATAAAAACAACAATATTACATCTTAATTAAAACAAAATATTTGACATTCACAACAGACAGACACTCGTTAAAATATGAGAAATACTATATAAATTAATTAGATCTACATCAAGATTGCGACAGATTAAATAGATATTGTTTCAAAAGATGTTTAAAGGAATTGAGTGACTTAACTGAACGTATTGTTATTGGTATATTATTCCACACTTCTCTGCTATATATAGTAACTGAACGTGTCTTTTAAGTAATTTGTTCGTGGAGTCAATTGTGAGAGATTTTTCCAAGTCGAAGAGCGAAGATTGTATTTATCATTTGTAGAGAATTTCAATAGGTCTGATATATAGCTATGTGTTTGATTGTTTATGGATTTGAAAACTAGAAGCGCCGTGTGATATTTACATCTGTATTGAAAAGGAATCCATTTCAGTTCTTTGAAAAGAGAGGATGACGATGTTCGGTAAGATTTGCATAAAACGATGCGAGCAGCCCTTTTCTGAATATTTACTATTTTACTAATCCCAGACTGGTTTCCTTTGCCCCAGACAGTGCAAAAATAATAAAAAGAGGACATAATGTAAGCATTATAATACATAATTTCAAGCCTGCCAAATCTCCGGATTTTATCCGAAATCTCAGGATTTTAAGTAACTTCTCCGGATCTCCGGATTTATAGTCAAAATCTCCGGATTTCTATGAAAATGCAAAATATAGAGATTAATTAACCCTAATTTAAAGTTGTGCAATGAACGTATTAGTTATTCTACTGCAATCGCATATTTCCTGTGTATTACGAGAAAATGAGAGAACGAGGACGTGGTCATTGACATGCTGCCTTTGTGCCTCTGGCGCAACTATACCATAAACGCGTGTCATAAACTAAACAAGGGCTAAGGAAGCATATTTGCGCCACAACTTAACCATATAAATTAACGTGAAAAAAATGGAGTATTTCGCAAAAAAAGTTTTTTTTCGCGAAAACAGATAAATTACACACGAAAGAAATTAACACGAATTTACTTGATAATGCTCTAAATTGCATCAACATAAAGATATAGTATCAATGAAAATAATGGAGTTTTTCACGAAAACAGATTTTTTTCTCGAAAACAGATAACTTTTTTTCGCGAAAACATCCATAATTTTCACGTTATTTTATGTGGTTAAGTTATGGCACAAATATGCTTCCATAATTTTTAGATACTGGCATCTTTCGTGAAATTGTTACGCTTTCATGAAAAGTTATCTGTTTTTCGTTTCACGAAATCTGATTTTGTGAAATCTTCCATTATTTTCATGCAAAAATATATTTCGTTTAATTTTTAAGGTTTCGTGAAAAGTTATGTGTTTTCGTAAAATCCTCCATTATTTACATGAAAACTTTATCTTTATGTTGTGGCAGTTTAGAGCACTAACAGAAATAAATTCGTGTTAACATAACTTTTTTTAGTCGTGAAAATATGGATGTTTTCGCGAAAAAAAAACAACTTTTTTTTTGCGAAATCCTCCATTATTTTTACGTTATTTTATGTGGTTAAGTTGTGGCACAAATATGCTTCCATAAAGGGCCGCCATGTTACACCTACTTTATCTATTTTCCATGCATGTTCATTCTAATATTGTTAAAATCAGGTCTTAACAGAAAGTTTGAAAATGAATGATAAAAATAGAAAAAAAATACAACAAATTCTTTAACCATTTTTAACAAAATCAACGAAATTCATTTATAAAAAAAGAATATGAGAAAAATATCATAATCAGCGTCATCATCATCATCATCAAGCATCAACAAGACATTAAAACAACAACAACATCAACGTCGTCATCATCATTGACATGTTCAGACAAAATCTCCGGCTTTTTAATGAAGAAGTTTTGGCAGGCCTGTAATTTTTGTGTCTTGTGTGAGATAATATGAAATTCTTCTCAAAAGAGCAATCTTAGAGTTAAGTTTCAAAGACATTTTGTTTGTCTGAGTTTTCCAAGACATATTATTTTCTATGTAAACACCCAATACTTTTTGGTTTTTAACATTCTCAATATATTTTCCCGATACTGTGAGATGAAGTGGGACCGACTTTTTCAGTTTTTGTCTTGTACCAATAACCATACATTTAGTTTTATAAGGATGTAAAAGCATATTATTGATGGAACACCATTTTTCAATCATAACTAAATTATTCTGGAGATCTGATTCAACATGTTGTAAATTGGGTCCTGCTTTGTACAGTGTTGAATCATCGGCGTAAAGATCAATATTCATTGACTCGGATAAATATGCTATATCATTAATATATAACAGAAACAAAAGGGGACCTAAAATAGATCCTTGAGGCACACCAGTAGAAATGGGTAGGATATTAGATTTAATAGAACCAACTTTGACCATTTAAGTTCTGTTTGTAAGATAAGATCTAAAGAGTTTAACAGCCTTTTCTGAAAACTGATGAAGGCATAAATTATGTAGCAATATTTCATGATCAGCTAGATCGAATGCCTTTCTTAGATCTAAAAATACAGCACCAACAAAATTTCCATCATGAACTTCTTTCAACCAAGTATCAACAAGTCTGATAAGAGCTGTATGACACGAATGAGATGTTCTAAAACCGGACTGATTTACATGAAGTACATTTGTTTTTCTGAAAAACAATTGTAATTGTAAAGCAATATGGCGTTCAAATATTTTAGAAAGAGTAGGCAAGATAGATATCGGACGATAATTATTTGCGTCCTGTTTGCATCCACCCTTATGAATAGGATAAATGCAAGCCTCTTTAATGACATCAGGGAATACCCCATATTTAATGCTGTTGTTTATAATACCAGCGATTGCTACTGATAAATTATCACCGCAAGATTTCAAAATTTTTGGGCCAATACCGTCAATCCCAGTCGCCTTATTCACATCTTATTTGTCAATTAGTTTTTTAACTTCAAACGGAGTAATAAAATCTATTTCAAATACATATTTGTTTAGTTTCTATAGTTCTTAAATATCGCCTTTGTAATGGAAAGGACGATGCATGGAAACGGAATCGGGGCACAGTACACGGCGCGTCCAATGTCACCGAGTCCAATCGTTCACTATAGGTCCCAGGAGAAGAACGCATGGATAGGCCGCTTTTTCAGGAGGGAATTTGGTACTGTGGTAAGTAAATCGTCTCGCATTTCTTTGATAATGCATATATCAGATAAAGACATTGCCTATGCTGATCTCCTATATTTACTCTAAACAATGGGCATCTCACATTCGCCAAACTTTCGGTATCTTCTGAGAACATTCTCCACAACTGCACTAGAAAATCGCAAAAAATGGCAAAATCACTCTTTAAAAGCCAATATTTTGATAGTTAAACAAAGTTCTGAGCATTTGTTTCGTTCCAAAGATTCGTTTTACACTTGTTTTCATATGTCATAAGCCTCCACTATTTTAAAGTCGTTTTAGGAGGATTTAGACAACAAGTTAGAAAATTTTAAAAATGAACGCATGGGTAGAAGTTTTCATCAATTTTTCCAATGAACGCATGGGCAGGAGGCATTTTAGAAATCTACGTTTTTTCGTGAATATCCCACATTAAATCGACTTTTTGACTGTTATATTTCACAATATTTCATTCTGAATTGCTAAAATATCATTTAGATCAGTCTCTAGTTTCGTATCGGTAATAAGCGATACCATAGGGCCTATATAGTTTTTGAGATTAACTTGGAATTATTTATCTTGCAGATAACAGTCAAAAAGTCGATTTAATGTGGGATATTCACGAAAAAAACGTAGGTTTCTAAAATGCCTCCTGCCCATGCGTTCATTGGGAAAATTGATGAAAACGTCTACCCATGCGTTCATTTTTAAAATTTTCTAACTTGTAGTCTAAATCCTCCTAAAACGACTTTAAAATAGTGGAGGCTTATGACATATGAAGACAAGTGTAAAACGAATCTTTAGAACGGAACACATGCTCAGAACTTTGTTTAACTATCAAAATATTGGCTTTTAAAGAGTGATTTTGCCATTTTTTGCGATTTTCTAGTGCAGTTGTGGAGAATGTTCTCAGAAGATACCGAAAGTTTGGCGAATGTTAGATGCCCATTGTTTAGAGTAAATATAGGAGATCAGCATAGGCAATATCTTTACCTGATATATGCATTATCAAAGAAATGCGAGACGATTTACTTTCCACAGTACCCAATTCCCTCCTGAAAAAGCGGTCTATCCATGCGTTCTCCTCCTGGGACCTATAGTGAACGATTGGACTCGGTGTATTTAGATGCTTTCTTTTTTTTATATAATTTTTGGTTTTCATTTAACAACATTGGACATTTGTCTACCAAATCCTTACATTTAAGTTCTAGATACTAAAAAACTGTGACATGAATTTCACATTTACTTTTAACTGCATACACAAATATCAATTATATTTTAATTAAAACAAAAAAGATATAAAGAAGAAAGGATCAAACAAAACTTCTGCCTACGTAGCTGGTGCTGTAAAAAATCTGTGGCTCATATTAATTTAAAATTGACCATAGAAACAATGTTATTTAACCTTTTCAGTGGCTCCTAAACATTACAAATGACGGAGCCTATAAAAAGGGTGTGTGTGTAAAGGCGGGTGGGGGTGTTAATCATTAAGTGTCAAAGCAATTATTGTTCCTTTTATGCCAAGTGTTGTTCTAAAGTGACAACATTAAGTAATTATAATGCAATATTTTACATCGGACACGGGGAAAAATGTCCTGTTTTGGTAAGAAAAGCAGTTATTATGAGATTTTTGTATGATGAGTAATTACAAATTTATTTAAGCAAGTATATTTAATATTGCTTATTAACAATAAAGGATCTAGGAGATACGAAAGCGGAGACTAATATGAAATAATGTTTTAGCCATTCAGATGTAATATTCGGAAATATGACGTCAAATAGTCGATTGTATGAGAGATGAACATGAAAACGCGGGCTTAAAAAACACCTCCTGCCCATGCGTTCATGTTGAAAATTGATGAAAACTTCGAACCATGCGTTCATATTGAAGATTTTCTAACTTGTTGTTTAAATCCAAAAATACGTAAGTGAAATCGTGGAGCCTTATAGCATATGAAGACATGTTCTAAACGAACCTTTAGGACGAAACAAATGCCCAGGGATATGCTTTATTGTCGAAATATTGACTTTTAAAGAGCGATTTTGCCATTTTTGCGATTTTCTTGTGCATTTGTTGTGAATGTTCTCAGAAGTTAACGAAACATTGGCGAATTTGCGATGACCATCGTTTCAAGTTAATATAGGAGATCAGCATAGGCTATATCTTTATATGATATATGCATTTTCAAAGAAATGCGAGACGATTTACTTACCACAGTACCCAATTCCCTCCTGAAAAAGCGGTCTATCCGTGCGTTCTCCTCCTGGGACCTATAGTGAACGATTGGACTCGGTGTAAATGGGATTAGCTCATTACTCAGTGGCTTTAACACACTGGGGCAATCCCGCGACACATCACCGTTTCCTTGACGTTGGCAATTGACTGTGTATTCGCTAGGCCGATAGCGAATTTTTAGGTAAAAACGACGATCTTATTGCAAAAGTTTACTGTTTATGGAATTGTATAATCATCAAAGAACCCTATTTTGAAGTCTTGGCCGCTGGGGCCGCGACTTGCCGAAATATTGGGGCCGTGGCCCCTGCTCCTACGCGCCTGCGTAAGTGTTGAATTTTCCGTACACACATTTTATTCCAATGGGCCCATCTATGAGATCGCAAAATAGGTTGTGAGATCGCGAATGTAATGTGTATGAGCGATATCTACTGAAAATATTGAGTGTTTGTAGAACATGCAATTCGTGATTTAGTGTTTCTGAATTGGCGAGACAGCAAAACACTTGGGCTGCTCTCGTATGTCGTCGTATATGTAAAATGAGCGTACAGAAAATACAATGAGTTCTTACATGCACACTTACAAAAAATTATTTCTTTATCGAAGTAAACCCCTTTAAACCCCAAAAGAAAGCTTCATTTTTAAGTTGATACAACATTTCTTACAAAATACGTTTGACAAAACCCCCATAGAAAGCACCAAGTAGCAATTGGTTTCGGATTCGGATTAACTTAAAAATATCTAATATTAACTTCTGTTTTTCTCAAGGATACGTAGGGTATAAGGTGTCGCAAACATTGCAAATGGCGAAAACAAGCTAAAATTTCAAAAAAGAATTTTGAGGAAAATACTTATTGCCACGTAGATTTTAATAAAGAAATGTATTTAGCTAAGGATGTAGTTAATGTTTACAAACTCAATTTAGTCTAATTCATGTTCTAATTATCAAGCACATACTAAGACAAAAGAAAAACCGTTTGCATGAGAACTCTGAATTTCATGGACAATATACCAAAGCAACTCATACCTGAAATAAGTATATGCTGGTCTACAATGTTTAGTGCCAATTCGACAAAATAATGTTAGGGTTTTCAAGAAATTCAAGGAAAACTTACTTCCTGGTTCAAAACAAAAGTAGAAATCTATTACCCCCAAAATTCATTTTTGAAATTTTAGCCAGTTTCCGCCATTTGCAATGTTTGCGACCTCTTAAAAAGCTATTTGAAGCCGTCAAAGTTGACGACACGGGTTCTTGTCGCTGACATATAGAAAACGAAGGAAAATTTTCCGCATTTTTGTGGTAAAGGAGTTGTGAGTGAAGGCGTGACCAACGTATTTATATAGAAATATTTTTATTGCGCACAATGAGTTAGCTACTTCCGGATATCATTGCAAACGTTTTTTTAATTCATTAATTCATTTGAGGTAATAGTCAAACAGTATACACGCCAATTATAGATATCCATTAGATTGTTCACGTGTTTTAAAGGCGCACATGGATTAAAATAGAGTATGAAAACCTTAAGATATTTTCTTTCTAAGACAACATAATGTGTTCTGACAGATACGTAATACAGTCATCAAAAAGAAGATCCTTTGTGTTGTGATATAAAGTTAAAATTTGTTAGAAGACTGGATAAATGTATTGACTACGCGAAAGACAACGAACACCAATGCGCATATAATATTATTTCAAATGTGTGACTCGAATCTACAATTTTTCGACTGTACTTACAGTTGACACGATGGAATTCAGAAGTAAAGTTATATTAAGAGTTATTCCATTGAGTTCTATTTTAGGTAAATCTCAAGAATATGTTTTAGAGAAATGCTCTGAAGAGAACAATGCCACGTGGACATGTAATTATATCCCTAGAGCAATACCAGATGGATTTACAAGCGTTCGAATTGTGGATTTTACAAACCGTGCTAAAATCACAATAATTAACAGCGACCTTTTCACCGATGTGAGTTGGGTCAAAATAATTTCTTTGGAGTTGACGGATATCAGGCCTTCGGGTAGGGTTTACTGTGAATTCTACCCTAATAGCTTCGGTCAACTGAAACAGTTGCAAGAATTAAAACTACACATACTAGATATTTATTTTTTATCGGAAGACGTTCTGGGCGATCTCCCCTTACTACATACCTTGGATATGAGAGATTCCTTCCGTTTCACGTTGACAGAACTTATTGCGCAATTTAAAAACTCAACACATTTACCCCGCTTGAGAAATCTTTACATCTCAAGGTTGGGAATAGATGTTAACAACAATTTGTACTTAAACTATGAATTTTTTAAATCATTCGCACCTAGAAATATAAGTGACTTAGATCTAAGTGGAATAAAGGTTTCGTTCTTAAATTTTTCAGCAATGTTCGAATATCTTCCTTTTCTTCAGTCTGTAAATCTCTCACATACGGTAACTGTATATTTCGATATAGATTATAAAACATTACGGCATTGCCTCCGACATTTCAAAGTATTGGACATAAGTTATGCCGAATTTCCGAGAAAGGTCAATTTTTTGCCTAGTAATGTTACACTCAGAAACGACATTGGTACATTATCGCATCAGGCCAACTCCTTTCTTTTTTTAGCACCAGAAACATTAAATTATAGTGGATTAGTGCCTCAGGCCGCAACACTATGGCTACGAAATGTAACGTTCGTTATTGACATTCCAACTAACGCACAAACTAAACAACTTGCTCTAAGACGTAACGGATTGAAATACTTAGATATGTTTGTAAAGTGTGAACAATATCCAGTGGATTCTTTGACATATCTAGACGTGTCATATAATGTTTTGGAAATGCTGCACCCAAGCATCTTATCATGCTTTCCGAACCTCGAAACGCTCGATCTTTCCCATAATGCTCTTTACAAAATTGCGGCTGAAAATGTCGAATTCTTCGCAAATCTATTTGTCAAACTCAAACATCTGCTTATAGTCAATCTATCGAACAACAATATTAGTTTTCTTCCAGTTGAACTGTTTGCAAAGAATGAAAATCTTGAGTACATAAATCTCTCTGAAAACAGACTCGATCAGGTTCATTTCCGTTTGCAGCACTTACATCGACTAAAACTGCTTGATCTTCGGAAAAATAGCATACGTTACTTGGACGACAGCTCTTTGAATATCTTAAACGGCATTCAAATCCCAAGTCTTGAAGACAAAATTAAGCTGACTGTTGCACTTGATTCAAATGAATTGGAATGTTTCTCTTGTAAAAGCAGAGGTTTCCTTAAATGGACAATTGATGCCAAAAAGGTCGAGATCCTCCCTAAAAGGCTGAAGTGTACTAATGAAAAGGGAAAGATTGTGAGCATTGAAAATTCTGCGTTAAACGATGTGCAATGGATCTGCGATAGAACAAAAGTTATGTTCATAACAAGTTTAACGTCAGTTGTGATGATGATTTTTGTTTTTTCTCTGATTATATTCATTGGAAAACATAGAAAACGTATTAACAGACGTCAGAAAAGAGTTGTCGTTATTAAAAAGCTGAATAAGGGCGATGGACAATACGAGTTTGCAGTGTTCCTGTCATACAGTAGTAGAGATGACGATTTTGTTTCCGAACATATTCTTAACCAGCTCAATGCAAACCTTCAACTTGTTACCGGAATTAAAAGAAACCTTGTCTGCAGTGGTGATTTGAATTTATGACCAGGTTTTCCCGTTCATGATGAAACGACAAGATGTTACGATCGGTTGTCCGTCGTGATCGTACTAGTATCGGCAAATTTCTTTCAAAGCATCTACTGCCAGAACGAATTTGAGCAAGCATTTGTTCAGAGAAAACCCGTTATTCTTATGTTAAAGGACTATGTGGACGAATCTCTCATGTCGCCTTGTATGCTGTCGTTATACCGGCACAATGTGAGAATTCTTTTACGTGAAGAACAAGGACAGTACCAAATCAGTCCTTCTTGGGATGATATATGCAACGCTATACTTGATAAAATTGAAATTACAGCATAAATCCAGGGCCATTTCCCAAGTAGAATATTTAACTTTAAGAATATTTCAATACATTGTTTCCGTCTTTACCTAATCGTTACTTAATTAATCAACTTAAATTATATTTATTGATATGTTGTTTTGTTTACTTTACAGCAACAGTTTGTGTTGGTTAAGTTTTTGGATAAATGTGAAGTGTTAGTAAAATTTACAATCAGACATTGAATATTATCGCATGGCGTTTAGTTTAATATTTTATTTTTGTACTGCCTTTTTCTTATTTGACGAGACATTTTAGGGAAAACCCCTACAATTCCATACCTTATAACAACTATTAACAGTTCACCAATCGGATCTCGCTTCGGTGATTCTACGTTATATAGTTGATAAAAATGAAATTACAGCATAAATCCAGGGTCATTTCCCAAGTAGAATATTGAACTTAAAGAATATTACAATACACTGTTTCTGATTTTGCTTAATCGATACTTAATTAATCTTAAATAATGACATATTTAATGATATGTTGTATTGTTTACTGTACAGCAACTTTTTGTGTTGGTTAAGTTTTTTGATAAATGTGATGTTTTTGTAAAATTTACGATCAGACATTGAATATTATCGCATGGCGTTTAGTTTAATATTTCATTTTTGTACTTCCTTATTTCTTATTTGCCGAGACATCTTGGAAAAACCCTTTATTTCCATACCTTAAAACTACTATTGACAGTTCATCAACCGGGTCCCGCTTCGGTGATTCTACGTAATCATATGTGTATATCCGAAGCTTGCCGGAGATCGATGAGTTGGTACGATTGACAGTTCGCATTAGGTATCGTATAACTGCCTCATAAAAATAAATAAAACAATGCAAATTACGATATAAATATTTAGGTGTATATTACTGACTTTTCGGCTTTGTGTGCATCAGGGTATAAAATCATAACTGACTAATAAAAACACTTGGTGAACAGAAACGAAAATGACTCGTTTATAAATAACTGTCGCTCTATGTGCATTAACGGAAGTGTATAGTTATGTCTCCCTCACTCCAGATTATTTTACCAAACGGAAGTGTGTTTTTGAAGATGATTATCGGATTTTGAAAAGCAGATTAATATATTTATATTCAACACACATCGGCACAATAACCCCATATATTGGTAATCAAATTAAAGGTTAACATGTTCGACAATTTATTTATCTGTTCAGTATTATGCTATTATAGTGGTAGGTTAGATTACCTGCCCCTTGATATCTACGCAAAGAGAATATTATAAGAATTCGGGAACCAGACTTTTTTTTATTGGTTTTCATGATAACCCACCCCTTGTTAGCTGCGCAAAGAGACTTACTATTATAGGAAGTCCGGAACCAGACGATTATATTGGTTGTCTTGATTACCTGCCCCTCGATAGCTACGCAAAGAGTCTAACTTTTATAGGAAGTCGGGAACCACACTATTATTTTGGAAGTCTGGATTACCTGCCCCTTGATAGCTACGCAAAGACTAAGAGACTTTCTGTTACAGGAAGCCTGGAACCAGACTATTACATTGGCCTTTATATCGTGAGGAGAACAAATAATTGACACATATAGTTTATATGTTTCTTCTTTATTATCGAATATATATTGATTCTATTTCAAATGAGGTTTTAGGTACCCAATATTTTATAACAGATATATTGTATTTAGAAAATAATTCGTAGCCGTCAAAGTTGGCAGCACTTATTCGTGTCACTTGCATATAGACATAGAAGAAAAACTTCCCGAATTGTTTTGAAAGCACACTGGGTTGTGCGTGAAGGGCTACCACCCTAACATAATTTACAATTTTGATATTTACACGAGTACGTGACAGCAGGGTATGTTAATCAATTTATAAACAATTACATATATGCATATTTTTCACGAGTATTGTAGAACATGTGTTGATGTTAACGATTACCGTTCAATCGAATACTCCGGGAAATACAATATTTTAAGCCGACAATTTGTGTATTCAATTACCAGGAGTCTACTGTATATAAAAAGCCCATATAACACACAATTAATTGGCTATGTGAAAACTGAGTCTTGGATGAAATACAAATCCATAGATCAGTCAGACTTGTTACGCGTCCCTACTTTTTCCTACTTTTATCTGAGCCCTTCTCTGACATATTTAGGTCTATACTTTTCGTAAACAATGAGGGTTTTTGAGTATTTTGCATTTGCATGGTTGGGATAAATATTTTATTTGTAGGATTTAATTAGAAAAATGTGAACATGCATATCATGTATCACCACACTCAGAAATCGAGAATACTTGTTTTTTGTGTGCAATATATAATGTATAATCTTAAAACAACCTAAGTGCCACAAATAAACGAGAATGTTATCTATAACTTTGACAGTACTTGTCCTATTCACCCAATAAATAAAATTTTGAAATATAATCCTGCATAAACATGCCAATTCTCGGATCAAGAGGAACCCATGGTTTTAATTGTATTCGAACCGAATTCGGGGTGGGGGTGGGATTATAATTACACGTGTTAGTGATATGTTAAAAACCATTTACGAGAATCACTATTGATTAGCTTGTACTGCTTACACTGTGTCTGAAGTCCACCAAGAACATGTGATGTTGCTTAAATCGGCTACAGTTGAACCTGCCTTAGCATCCACCTGATTTTAGCAACTACCTCTCTTAAACAGCCAGTTTGAATACATCCTAAATTGACATTTTGTTCTAACGTTTACCTGTCTTAAACAGCCACCTGTGTTAAGCAGCCAATTTTGTCACTCCCTTGGGTGGCTGCTTAATACAGGTTTGACTGTAGTCACATTTCACAGAATAATGCCTCTTTTTGAACATAACATGTTTGTTATTCTGGCAAAGCATACACTAGGCTGAAGATTATAAAACTGGGATTTGAAACCAGTCTTAATTCTTAAGCATCTGATTGGTTGAAATGGCGACCGGTCGCCATTTCAGTAGATCGGATGCTTAAGAATTGAGACTGGTTTCCAGTCTCAGTTTTATAATTCTGGGCCTTTTCATCCTGATATAACCGAGGCCTATATTAGGCCACTTCCCAATCCTAAATAGTTGTTTTTTTCAACTGTGGCAGAGACTCCTCCCAAGATGCTAGGAAAGATGTCCATAAAATGGATAAAAATCCTCTGACGTGAGTACAATTGAAGTATAACAAATAAAGTGCTTTAAAAAATTAAATGTTAGATGAAAATACTTAGTACTATTAAAATTTATTAACTAGTACCCTTCTTTTAATGAATTGTGTTTTCCCAAAAGCATCGATTTCCTAATTGGGACGACCGGGGCCTCTTCTCAAATTCCTGAAGAAAAGTCCTGTACACATCCATCCAATCTAGTTTCCTCAATATATTTCTTGTGTTTGTTTCATTCTGTTGATCGAGACAATCTGCTGAATTGGCTTCCAGTGATATAAAACAATAATTAGAGAACAGTCTCAGATCTCAGCAATCTGTGCTCCAGGTTATAAACCTGAGCATAGAAACCAATCTCAAGTATCTGATTGGCTGAAATGGCAACCAGTCCCGATTTCAGCCAATCAGATGCTAGAGGTTTGAGACTGGTTTACAATTTCAGTTTTATAACCTGAAATTCAGCCCTTATTCTTTGAAATTGAGCACTCTCTCAGAACTGACAAGTGAGAAGCTTGAATTCCCAGACTAGTTTCCTTGTTCAGTTTTATAACCAGGTGAGTGATTTATCAAGTAATCCTCTTATTAATTCACGTAAGGTCTTTTCTGATTTCTATTTGTTTTCTTGTAAAATAATATTTGGATCACGGGATGCCAAATATAATGTTCCAAGAGTAACAAAATTATGAAACGCAAACAAAACAGTATTGAGTCTTCTATGATTTATTTTTAGGCAAACAGATTTATAAACACATTTCTGTAAGAAAGAAAAACAACGTTAATGTAAGAATTTATACATTAATTCAAAATATCATTAGTTCCTGTAAGCAATTATACCATGAGTAATATTTTACTGTTGCAGATGAACCCGAAAAATGATGACAGAATTTTCTGAAGGGTTAGTGACATGTCTTCCTTTCCCAAAACTCCTTGAATGATTATTTATAAAAAATAAAACTGGCAAGAAATAGTACTTTGAGTGAACAGAAACAGATTTCATGTAGTTTCTAAACAAAACTACTAAAGAGTTTAAGATGAACGTTGGCTTTCTTCTTTCAACACATATAACACTTGTAAACAGACCTTCCACCACAGATAGAATCGTCCGGTCTGAGAAACTTATGTTTATGTTTTACAAATTCTGGATAAGAAATCAATAGAGTTAAACACACTTTTCAGATTTCATAAAAACAATTAATACCATTGTATTGACACCATTGATAAAGAATGACAGAGCACAGCTTTTGTAGATACCGGATATGACATTGCAGCTATTCAGATGGTACTTGACTTTACAAAGCTTCAAGCTATGGTACCAGCCCGAGCTCTATTTGGTAAAACATACTTTTATGGTGTTTTCCTGGCTATATTTTATATCTATGTGGTTTAAAACCGGCCCATAATCCTGGCTCAGTTTTAACATTTAAGGATTGAATCGATATTTGATGGTTTTCATTTGGGTATGGAAAACAGTTGGGTTGTTTAAAGTGTGTGAAGCCCGAAAAGATACTAGGAGATATTTTCTTTGTTAATTAGAATTGTGAATGACTTATATCAGACTCCAGTCAACGACCGAGTTTGCCAAATCATAATGTGACGTGTGTGACGTCAAACATTGCGCGCATTAATTCACCACGTTGTGAAATAGGAAACCACCTTAGTCATCTTTAATTTAAACTACAACATGCTGACAACATGAATTACAAAACTATAGGGACATAAATTTTTATTATATTATAATCACACCTGAAATAAATTTTGGCCTAGAAGTAACAAAGATTATTATCAAATTGAAGTTTGTTGATCTCCGCCTTACATCCATAGCTCACTAATGACTTTTGTCGAGCCCGCTTGCGGTGAATTTGACTTTGTAGTTTGATATAGTTGTTCTTGATTTGTTTTGGCAGGAGTCAGTGTTCTATCACTGGATGAAGCTGTTCCTCTACTTGTTGGTTTTGAAGTCTGGCACATCAGTGTTCTACAGTGTGTAAAGAACTGCAAAATATGTCAGGAACACACCAGCAATCTGAAAAATACTCGGAGAATCAACAATTGCTAGCCAATGGTTGAATATGTTTTATGCTTTTGTTTTACTTACTAGCCAATGGTTTTATTTGTTTCAAATTTGGTATCATTTGGTTTTGTTTGAAATGTGGTATACAGGGTTTTGTTTCAAAGAGATGTGCTTTAATGGGAGTTGGTTTTAATTTTTGTTCTCTGTGTCACACAGGATTTTTGCTTTACACTTATATTCAGTTGATTTAAATATGAAATTAACATTTTACTCCATATGATCTGGATCTTTTTTGGTGGCGTCTTTGTCAGAAATTGCATAATAAATAAGAAATGAACAGTGGATATCCTGGCATAGACCAGCAGTTCATGACTTTTAGCTCGTAAACGGAATAAAGAAATAGAGACAAAGATGAAAAGGGAACTTGTGAAAATATTGCAGGTTCGGTTTAATTGAGCTTGTTCATGGGCAGAAATGGAAATGCATATTACTGCCCACGCCGAGATAAATACCCTTATTTCTACTGATCTTAATATGAATCTAAAGCTGCTGTGAGATCAGTGAGCTGTGTAGGCAGAGCTGGGCCCAAAATCATAAAACTAAGATTTGAGCCAATCAGACGCTTGAGATTTGAGACTGATCTCCAAATTTAGTTTTATGATCTTGGGCACTGGGCTGGTTTCAGTCCGCGTCGGGACTGTTGGTCTGAATGACACAGGGCATAATTTCTCCAGTCAGATAAGATAAGTTAATGTGGTGGAACTGAGTGATTGATTGTTTGTAGAGCATCGGTATTGATAGGTTGAAAACCTGCGCATTTCGGTTAGGAACGATTAGCAGCATTTGGGGGTTATGGCTGAAATAAAAGCTGTAGAGTTGAGTTCGAAGATAACCAGGTACTTACCATTTACAAACAATTAGCAATTGATCATCATCATAATTGTCTTAAGATTGTTAAGATTAATTGTCTCAACAGTGTTAAGGAGATGGGTGGTTTGGAGTTATTTCACCAAGACAACTTGCACTTGTTTTGTGATATGAGAATCTGTTGGGGCAAGCGTGAGGTTGATGCACCCTAGAACCTGGTTTAAACCCCCAGTGGCGATAGGTTTGCCACTGATCGTTCGAAGGCGGTAGCCCCAAGGGTTCATTTTTTCGTTAATTGTTTGTGGCGTCTTATTTGAGTTGACATACTTATAACAAACATGCTCTCTCCTCCTCTCTTCTTTTTCGCTGGGTGAAGAGGCTGTTTTGTGAGTGTGGCGATTCCTGATATGCATATTTCACTTTTTTTTATTTCCTGTTTGTAGCCAGGGTCACTAATTAACCCTTTACTCCATTACCGTTTTCTAGATTTTACTTTATGAATTCTATTCCTGACAACTTCTACATTATATAAATTCTTTATATCAAATTAGAAATGAGTTTGATGGTTCAAGTTATGAATAAGGAATATGGCTCTGCAAGATACTTTTTCTTGCATACCAGTTATTGTTCATATTCTTTTATATTATTTTGTATATTGTTAGGGTCATTAAGCATGTTTTCATACACCGAAATCTTTTTAATATCACTAACAAATTAATTGAATACATGCTGTTAAATACTTAATGATGTGACGTCAGCCATGTAGAAATGCGAACGGTTTCTTTTCCGTAAAAGAGGTAAGATTTTTCTTCCCTAGTCAGTTAGCCTTTTAATCCATATATACGCCTTTTATCGCATAGGCGAACATTGTATATCCATATAAAATGGCACATTCCTGCTATCTAATCAGAATCTTCATGTTCGCTTTTAGATTCATTAGGTGATTTCTGACCAATAAGCAAACAGTTTAGATCCTCATCAGACGGCATGGATGTGATGGATGATCTGGATCTACACTGTTTGCCCCATGTGATAAAAGGCATATATATGGAGTAAAGAGTTGAAATAACAATGGCGTGGTTACTTACAGTAAGTATAAATTCCTTCGTTATGATTAGCAGTCCACAGGTTGAGAATCCAACTTGTGTTCCCGTCAACTTAGACAGGAACAGGTTTAGCTGAAATATACAAGTACCGGTATATTAAAGCAAAGCAGCAACTATTGCACCTTCTCCCATAGCATGGTAACACACTGAACTGGCTCCAGAATCAATCTCTGACGCTGATCAAATCCGTGACTCTAATCCTGCGACAACATGTGTTTAGAAGGAATGTAAGTTACAAAGCAAGTTTTGGTATCTTTCGTCAAATACTTTGCGGATAAATAGCTGTTGATCTTCAAGAAACCTTCTACTAAATTTGAATTAGAGAAAATGATGAATTGCTTTTTAATACTTTCACAAACGTTTCTTTTGGAAATCGAAGAAGAACGTATGATAAATATGATGGGAAAACAATCCTGCTTATACTTTTATTTTTGCATTCCCTTTCTTTATTTTTTAACAACAATTGGAAGTTTTCATATTAAAGAAACTGATTCATTTAAATATCTTATTTGCCCTTTACTCCATAGATGCGACTTTTATCCCATGTGCAACCATTGTAGATCCAATTCAGTGTGCACATTTAAGCAGTGTGATCAGGATGTTCACTTCATAAAGTTATTTCATTACAAGAAGCAAACAGAGTAGCCTGTCAGACGGCACCAGTACGCATACTTGCTGGATCTAGACTAGCCGCCCATGAGACATGAGATATGAGCCTTTTTTCCAAACAGTAAAGTGTTTAACCTTTACTCCATGTGTACGCCTTTTATCAATTTTGCGATCCAAATTAGCCGGCAATATCCATATTGTCTAATTAGGATCTGCACTGTTCACAGATAAATTAGCAAACAGTGTTTATCCTGATCAGATGGCATGGATGTGCCGGCTGATCTGGATATACACTTTGCCCATGCAATAAAGGTGTATATATACGGAGGAAAGCGTTAGATAAGCTTTAAGCGTGTTTAAATGTCAACAAAATACCTGTGCTAGCTTCTCTACAGTGATGTCCTGAACATTAATGTAGTAGATTGTGTCCAGTGGGGCATGTGCCTGAAAAATATAACACTACTGGTGTGATAAAGTATAATCAAGGGATACAGAAACGCAGGGTAAACTTTGAAGATGATAAAAATTTTTTTCCCCGAGAGACATTTTACGCGATCTATCTACAGTCAATCCTGTCTTGAGCAGCCACCCAAGGGATTGACCAAAAGTGGTTGCTTAACACAGGTGGCTGTTGAAGACAGGTTAAATTAACAAAATGTCAGTTTGGGACGTATTCAGACTGGCAGTTTAAGACAGGTGGTTGCTATTTACAGGTGGATGCTAAGACAGGTTCGACTGTATGTTCAATACAGTACCATGTGCACTGAAACCTAGATAACTCTTTGACAGATTTTATCAACATGTTCGCAAAAAATATTGCACATAATGTCGTATACATCTACTCTTAATCATTGTATCAACAGGAGTTTGTTACTTGTATGTCCCTGATCTCATGCTTTTGCGTTGTTAACCTATCACTACAGAAATATAACGCTGCTGGTGTGATAGAGTATAATAAATGTCTACTTTAGCATCAACAGGAGTTTATTACTTTTATGCCCATGATCTCATGGACTTGTTTACATAACACTAGAATGGATCTTGCGGTCACTTCAAGAGCCTGCCAGATATTACACATAATTAATAATTCGACTTAACATAAAATCCACCAGGTGTTGGTAAGTTTTCCGATCGTCCCGCAACTATGGGTTTAAGAGTTCACTCTATAGGTTTAAAGAAAATCCACTTAAAACTATGTATTTAAGTCTCTTAATACTATAGTTTAATGTAATTTTGTTGAACATCTCTTAAACCTATAGATTAAGGTCTTACAATATACGTTTAACACTTAAACATAGGGTTGAAGCTGATAAACCTATAGTTTAAGTAACATTCTGCACAATTTTCTCTTAAACCCATAGTTTCAACTCTTAAACTATATGTTTATTAGTTAAACCCTAGGTTTAAGTCTGTTAAACTATGGGTTTAACAGTTAAACCTTTGGTTTAAGTAATTATTGTGCCAACCGCATGCCATAGCTACGTCTATATTAACACAGGATTATCTTCCAGAATTTTAATGCTTTCCCAAACATGTCCTTAGATAAGCCCAAACTCCTCAGCAGCCTGACAGAGGCTGGTACGAGTCTGGCGTAATTAAATTAGTGCAGCTGTAATACATACCATAACTTGTTTTCACATGAATCGAGCTTGCTTAATTTCAATCCCACTTTCAATCTCGTGTGGGCAGATTGTTGCACCACTCAACTGTTTTTGCTTAAGTTCCAAATCTCGCACTTTGCATTTAACCAAATAACGACGATGGATTTCCAGAAATAGCTATTAATCTTTTGAGATAAAAGCCTAACAAGAAGCAGTTTTTCCAGTTAGAAAGTGCAACACCATAAATATTAACAGCTGATATAACTTCTTCAGTTGTCTTTTGCAAGTTGTCTTGGTAGCTGTGTTGTCCTAGCAACCACACAATGTCATGGCGTAAAGATATGTTTTAAGAGTTTTTTTAAATAAATTTTCAGTTCAGTTGTAAGGTTCTCGTGTGTGTTAGTTTTGTTTTCCCTTGTACACAAAAACTTCATTTCAGTGATTTGTTCAGTCTTTGAAGAATTAGAAATTTCAGTTTATCTTCTGGTTTTCATTTATTTTTTTTTTGCTTTGCTATAAAGTCTACAATATCATCTAACTTTTTGTATGTTTCCTTTTTAGATATGTTAACTAGTGCTCTGTTGAATTTTCAGCCTTAATGGTGGTGTTTTACAACGTATTATGAAAACGAAATAATTCTACGAAAATCATAGATTATAGAAATTAATGGCGATAATTAAACACTTAACAGACATGACAGAAATGGAATGATTCATCAATTATTCAACTGTTATTTAACAGAATTCCTTCCAATTGTTCCCCTGTGTTTACAAGAGATGACCTGACATTTCCGTTGTTCTTTGTTCTACATTTTAGATGTTATTAGCATTAATCAATTGTCTAGGGTGTATTTTAATATTGACAATGCACCTTAAAATTCCTTTAGACTTATACGGGGATGTAACAATATCTGAAAGGGTGGTGCTTATTATTTATATTATTTTTATTCTGGTAGTAGATTCTGAAGGATATTGGATAAAAATATGGATTTTCTAATGTTTTCCCTAAAACAACAGAAGAAGGGAAATTTATTTAGGAAGGGGCTTTTAAAAGGAATTTTACGATATTTTGAAAATTGTTTTGGGACGATAAATATTCCTACCATCCTGCCATCCTCATTCGTTTTGTAATTAAATGTTGGGCTTGATTGTTGTATTATTTTGCATTGCCTCTCTCGCCCCCTTAGCATTTTTAATAATTTCCATAATATGTAATAATGAGCAATCAGAAATAGTTTAGTTAAAATCATAATTTCCTTTATCATGAATAACAGGTTATGTAAATAAAATCAAAGAGCTGAAAGTGCTAGATATTAATTCATGAGTAAATACAATTAAAGAACCGAGTGTGCTAGATACTAATTTATGTTTAGAAAAATCAAAGAACTGAATGCTTTACATATTGAATTATGCGTAAATAAAATCAAAGAACTGAGAGCGTTACATAATTATTAATTTTTGCTTAACAAAATCAAAGAAATGAGAGTGTTTCATATTAATTTATGCGTAAATTAAATCAAAGAACCGAGAGTGTTACATATTAATTAATGCGTGAATTAAATAAAATAACTGAGAGTGTTATATATTGATTTATATGTAAATAAATTTAAAGACATGAGTGTGTTAAAATCATGCAAAGCACTGGAATGTTATAGATTACGCCAAATGCCAAATGCTTGAGTACTCCTCATTTCATCCTGTTTGGTGTTTAAATCTGTTCTTACCAGAAAACTGCATAATGGTATCAGAGTAGCGACGATTATCATTAGCGGTCAGATATTGGCCGTTGAAAGTTAATAAATTACGAATGCTCCACTCTATTCTACTTACTGCATCATGCAGAAGGGCGGCCGATATTGCTGCTACAGCTATGTATAGAAATCCGTACAGAAGCCAAACACAAAACATGCCGAGGAGTAACACGTCCATTTGTACACGTATCATTTGATATAAAATGAACAATTCCAAGCCGATACCAAAGGCAAAGTTTGTCCCGTGATACCATCCTACGTCTTGGTCCAAGTCGCGAACAAGTTTAGATATGTTCAGATGCAGAACGCGTATTTGCTGAAACTTTGGTGAAATTGTGCAGCCAGACTTTTGACACTCTGTTTCCCCGTAATTATTCAAAATGGTGAACATTTCTTTGATAGTTTTAGTTAAGGCAATGGTAAAAGCCAGCGGAAAAATCCACACTATGTTTGCCACTGACAATAGAATTATTAAGACTGAAAAAATGTATGGATAAAGTTGAAAAGGAGCTGAATAAAAGTATCCTCTACCCATGAAGTAATGCATCACATAAGTGACACTGTTAATCGTTACCACAACACTCGCAACTGTTACCATGACAACACTTCTTTTTCTAAATTTGGATGCTGGTACTGGGATTCCCAGATCAGAAAATCCTTGGGCAATGTGCTGGTCCCAGAATTTAAAAGCCCCCTGAAGATGTCCAAATCTGCAACTGTTTGCTTTAACATGTATCCCGAATATGCACAAAACAAACACAATCCACAGCAGACAGATTCCATTCAAGTATAAGTCAGTTGTTGGCAGCGTGAAAAAAGATGCCACAAACTTGACAACCAGCAACAGAAGTACCAGCACGATAGCAGTTCTATATAACCGTGATAAGAACAACTTCAAACCTGAACGACCAGTGTAGCAGTCTATGTCGGCAAAGTTATAGCATCCTGCTAGAGCCAGTCCATATAGCAAAGGCTTTAATATTTGTTGCAAACTTGATTTTCTGTTGTCCGTAACTGTCCATGCAGGTCTGTCCGCTTCAGTGTTTATATCCATTTCTTCTTTCTTTGCGTTGTTATTCATTTTTACGGTGCACTTTGCTTTATTCAATGTGTTTTACTCGTTTCTATTTTACCAGAATATGACATGTATGATGCACTTTGTTATAATCAGTGTTATTTACTGGCTGTTATTTCATCAGTAAATGATTATTTGAGTAAATGTGAATATTGCTTGTTCGGTATTCGGTCTAAATATTGATGAAATTTCTTTTTGTAGAGTTTTGATTATGTGTGGGTTACGGCGATTTTTTCCGATTAGGAGATTTTTATCAAAACAGTGGAAGTTCCATTGTAGTAACAAGCAGCTACACCATTTTTCCAATTAGGTGATGACTTGATGTTCTGATTTTGTAAATGAAATTACACTCTTGTCTCATTTGGTAATGGAAGTTTTTCAATTGATTGTCGCAAATTAGATGAAACAAGAGAAAAAGTATGTTTGCATCAGATAAGTACATTTAATTGAGTCGTCAGATTACTGCAGAAATATTTTAAGTACCATTGAAATAAAACAGGAGTTATGCCATATAGGCATTTGGTGCTTCAGAGGTATTCACTGTAATTATAGCAGGTAAAACTGTAATTAAAACAAACAAAGACCTTGTTTTACAATCGCTGATTGGAATCTTGAATAAACAGATAGCAATCAGGAGTTTTTATCACTCCTATTAATGCAAGCACAGCAAGGGAATTGATTGATGTTCCGTTCTAATTGAAAGTTTTCAAAGATACTTTTTATGATCTCCGTAGAAACCAAAACAATATTTTCATTATTTTTCATGCGGGTTTAATTTTCATATATTCGAAGCTAGCGAAAGTACGTGAAATAAAATTCCAGCAGAATTTAACTATGTGCGCTGCTATCTCATGGAAATTATATAATTTAAGTGAATTTGAGGTTGGTAGGTCATATGTCACAGTCTAAAACATTTTCAATAAAATAAAAGCAGATTACTATCCAATTGTTGCTTTTTTGTTTTTTTTTTATTATTGGATTTTGTTGTGGTTGTTGTTGTTTTTTTTGCGGGGAAGGGGGCATACATGTTTTAAAATCATCTCTTCTTTTACCTCACCTTTTACTTCGCTTACATACCAGTTTCAAGTATATTTTAGTAAATTATATATTGTTCACTTTTAGATCTATAAGTTTTAAAACGTTGCGGTTCTAAATCAAATGTAACGTGACGCAGGTAGAAAATGTAACGTATGACGTTGCTTTTGCCCTGCTGACATTGTATATATTCAAACATCATCTTAATTAGGGAACCTGGATTGTTTGAGATAGCAAATATACTTTTTCTATTTTAGTATGATGTTGTTTTCGCTCTGCTGTCACTCTTTATATTCAAACATCATGATCTTTTAAAAGCGCAGTCTTCGGTCGTCATTGCAATGTCATAAGTAAAAATTAAATATCAACATCTCTGAAACGGCAAAAGGCAGTTCAACGAAACACTGCAAAAAACATCGTTATTAAGGCCTAAAATAAAATATTGTTTGTTTCCCAATCCACGACCGACCCGAAAAAAATCTGCGCGACCCGAGAAATTTTATCGCCGAAACCTAAATGATATTTTTTTACGAAAATCATTGAGACGAATATTGCATTTTCTTCTAATCATTTTGAGTTCGAAACCGATCGCAAGTAAGCAGTCGGTGGTTATCAGGCTTGGCGATAACGCATGAAAAAATAGCTGAACCCAGACATCGCAAAAGGCGTCGGAAAGGTCGACAGATTTTGCTTCGGTCCGGTAAAATGTCGTAAGTCCCTGGTCCTTCTGTCCGCCGACTTTGAATTTAAGGGAATCAACCTTTACTTCTTCATAAACTCCAAGCAACGCTTATTTCCCTTCAGTCACAGTAAACTGATTGTTGATTGGTTGCCCGATTCCTATTGTCCAATCGCGAATTCGATAACATAATTAACGGCCATGTAATGAAAAATGGAGTTTCGGCTGTCTAGCGTTTGCAAATGATATTTTGTGCTCAACTGGGAACATTTTACGAATCACAGAGAAAATTCCGGCGTGTTTACAGGCTGAAATTTAAAATGGCATTGTTGCCAGTGTTAATTTTCACCTCACGGAAACAATAAAATGGAAATCTAACAAAGTTTCATACAGGCGCTCGGAAGTCGAAGTAAATTTTATTTTATAAACCGGAAGTAGCGTTTTAAGTCTAGGATTACATGTACATCTCAACCATTTCTTGTTTATTATTTTGTTTCAAAAATAACCTTTAGAAGTGAAAGCAGAAAAAATGGTACGTATAAGTTATAATGCTGAACGTTAGTATTTCAAACAAATGTACCTGAAAAAGACAAACACTTAATAATTTTTGTAATATGTGTCTTTTTTCGGTCCGACAAAATTTCATTGCTCATTGGACGAACGACCGGCAAATTTTCGGTCTTCCGCAAAGTCTGGCAAACCAAAGGAACATTCCGTTTGCGTCTCCATTTCAGTAAAAAATGGAGACACCACTCGTTTTTTCGTATAAAAATAAAGATAATTTTTGATAATGTTTGGCATTGTTAACGAAGTTGTTCAGCCTGTTAGTGATTAGGAAATTGAAAGCAACCGGCTGTCCTTTTTGCAACACTTATGTGACTTAATTTGCAAAGGAGTCAGTGTGTCCAGTTTCATGTTAAAAATGTTGCAACACTGAGATAATCAGTGCCTGAATATATCTCCATAAAATAAATAATAATACAGTTCTTAAAGTTTCCATTGTCAACATGTGAAATTTGTAATAAAATGTATTTAGGTTTTAAGTAATGAGGGATATATGACAACGGAACTTTGAAACCTACCGAACATGACAAATATGAAAATATTGCAGGCTCGGTTTGATATGAATGCATTTTACTGCCTACGCCTTCTAGCCGCGGGTTGAACACAATTCAATATTTACACTAAAAGTACAATTTCGATTCATCCCAAACGAGGATATGCAAATGGCGGTAAACATGGAATCTTCAATGCGGTATTTTCAGATTAAAATCATTCCATGCGGTGTATGGTCCCCAGATAGAAAGAATGGGTTTGCCCTAAACAAGAAATCAATGAGCGGAGCTAAAACAGAATAGAATTTTGACAGGGGATCAGAGAATGTAAATCCTGCATATTACAGACAACGCCAAGGGCAAAATTCAAAACGCAGCAAATATATCCTTGGGGTGATTGAACAATATCCAGATCTTTATTGGCTGGGATATTGAAACCCCCCATATATAAACTGGCCGAAATATTAAAACAAAAGTTATTTTAGAAGTACTATTTACATAGTAAATAAGTATTGTGCGCTAAAGGACGTAACTGATAACAGCACAGATTAAATGTTCGGGGAGACTTTATTCATTATTTATATAGCACTAGTTCTGGACAGGCTTATCAGAAGGACGACTTGGTCATTTTGCAGAAAGGCATTCATCTATAATACATGCAAACTTGGTACCTATTTAAATTTTGTTGGTAATTCCATTGGTGTTAACCCTAGTCTATGATTCACATATAGATAATATGTGAATCATAATTCTGAAAAAAAATCAAATAAAAAATATTTTGACCTACCTACCTACCCATCTGCTTGGGTCGGGATGGGTAAACAAAGAATATTTTAAGTCTGGCCTAATGTAACTTCATTTTACGTACGATAAGAAAAGTTAGTACAGGAAAGAAAATAGCTAGACCCCCCCCCCCCAAAAAAAAAATCCCTTAAATTCTATTAACATAAATTCACAATACAAAACAACTCACATAAACCATTTTATTAAATGCCCATGTGAGTATAATGATTCCGACAACAATATGTTTTGTCCTTTTTAAAGAACTTTCAATTTTGAAGAGAGAAAGCATCGTTCGTTGTTGTCAGTATCACCCATGCGGACATTTAAAATGATATTTTGTGTTGTTTAGATTTTGTTTTGAATTTATGAAAAATATAATTTTAGGCTATTTTTATCTAGTTATTTTTCATATCTATAACAAAGTTTTATTGAACGACATTTTCCCGTAAGATAGATTTTGATAATTTTATTTTTTGATGAATGTGCAATGATGACTGTTAATTAAGGTTGCCAATGGTTTATACGCATATCTTATAGATTGAATTTAGAGCTTTTCATATGTTAGTGATGAAAACAACACAGCCTAGCCTAGTCTGATAATACTTTTGTTTAGTCTTTTTACTTATTTTATACATCATTACAAATTATTTCTTGCAGCTTATCGATTTTCTAGGTTTCACCAAAAGTAAATCCAATTGCACTAGGGCTATAAATTCCCAATATTCAATGTACATTAAACATGATTTCTATCATCTTCATTCCTAGACAACCATATATTGGTGTGAAGATCTACATTTCATCTATTCAGAATCATACAGGAAATTGAGGGTTGAATAAATTGTATGAAACTTACTAATCTCTTAACCGACCTGAATGGTGGTATCGCAAATGTTTTACGGTTTCGCTGTTCCAACCACCAGTCCGCCACTATCAAAACTATCTATAGGCACGAACTTGCTTTTATTATGAAAGTATAACCATGATTTCTTCTCCTCTCTTCTTTTTGGCTGTGGAAGCTATGTCTGCTGGATGTGGCCATTCCTTCTATGCATATTTCACTTTTATACATGTTTCCATAATTAAAAGAATTTAATTATTAACCTGGATATAATACGATTTGCTTAGTTCACATAGAGTCAAAATTGCGTAATGCATTCACTTTCAATTTTAAATAATTTAATGCAAATACAAAACATTCAAATGGAACACAAAACTTAAACAAATTAACAGCCACGTAAAATATCACCATTACATTATTAACCCTTTACTCCCTATAGATGACTTAATGGTGTTGGCAAACAATGTAGATCCAGATCAGCTGACATATCCGTGCAATCTGATCAGGATCTGTCCTTTTCGCTTTTTGACTTATTAGGGTATTTCTGATCAAACGCGAACAGTGCAAAGCCTGACCAGACGGAACAAATGTGCCGGCTGATCTGGATCTACACAGGTCTCACACGATTAAATTACTATAATATTATATGGAGAAACGGGTTAACATTAAACAACAAACGAAGAATACATACTTCACTTTGTAGAAAGGCCGCGTACGTTGCTGGCAGCAGGAGGTAAACGAGGGCGGTAAAAAACCAGAAGAGGAACAAAACAAGTTGAAATGTTGACATCTCAGAACGCATGATCTGGAAGATGGTGAACATGCCCAGTCCGATACTAAACACAGATCCCAACCCATAAAACCAGCTCAAGTCCTCATCAAGATCACCCACAAGCTTGCAGAGATCCAGGTGCAACAGACGCACTTTGTAGAAATTTGTTGGCATTTTACAGCCATTCATTTTACACTGAGATGAACCAAATGCGCTCAAGGCTTTAAAAGCCTCTTTTATTAGTTTTGTAAGCACAATGATGAAGGCCACTGGTATGATCCAGACAAGTGAGGTTATCAATTGTAAAGAGAAGAAGAAAACTAAAACATACGGAGCACTTGGAAATGGCGCTGTATAAAAGTCACCACTTCCGGTGAAGTACATTTGGATTCCGATTCCAGTTACGTTGAAGATAACGAGAACAACTCCAGTAATAAGCGCAACAATAACATGGATTTTAACTGAGGACGCTGGATATTGAATTCCAAGTTCTCTAAATTCTGCCATTATTCTGTCATCCCAAAATTGAAAAACTTTTTCAAGGTTTCCAAATCTCTGGCTTGTTGCTTTTAAAAAGATGAAATATGTTGACAATAGCAATGACAACCACACAATAACAAGTCCGTTGAATTGGAAAGCTTCTTTTGGCAGATAGAAGAATGCTGCAAAACCTTTTGCCATGAAGAGGAAAATTGCAATTCCAAAAAATATCCGATAAAAGTTTGACAATACTCTTTTCATCAGAGGGGGGTTTTCCGAACTGTTTGGCTTCCTGTGAATGTCACTAAAGTTATAAGATCCGGCCAGAGCCAGGGCGTATAACATTGGTCTTAACATTCGTTTCAATCTAGTTTCTCCTTCATTATAACCGTTATCTGACCAAGCATTCAGCTTGGGTCTCATGTTGTCTATATCCATTTCTTCCACTTTGCTTTTATTGTCCACCTGTAATATTTTGTCTTCCATATTAAACGCTGCTTTTTATAATTCACTCCCTCCAATATTCACTGATGAATTTGCCTGTGACTGTATTATTTTATTGCTTGCATAGAAATGAACATTTATTCACCTGTTGATAATTTATAATTTCATCTTATTTTCTTAAATAGGTTTTGATGGATTTTACAGAGCTTCCCGTACAGAACTTCCCGTCGTGTTACCTTTTCTTCCATGAGGAAACATAAAAAAAACACGTAAACTGATTATTCCAAGTGCTCTTGGATCATTTATTCCGCGTTTTCGAAATGCGTTCTACTAGTATACTTCTCGATTCCTACGTGTAATTGTTACGTTATTTTTTTTTCAAAACACGTAGTTACATTCACAGCAGAGAATCAATAGCTGCCTTAATTTGCCGGAAATAAACTTGTAATGATTGGGGTATAATATATTGTTTATAGAAAATTATTTGTTTAGTAAGTAAAATGCACAATTATTTCGTATTTCTTGTATTTCCGTTATACTTCTACATGAGTTCGTTCAGTAATCGCACCTACGATTTAATTTGTTAATTTACAAATAAATGAAACACAATTATTCCGTATTTCTTGTATTTCCTTTATATTTCTACACGAATTTGTTCATTATTGCACCTAAGCTTTTATTTGTTAAATACAAATTAATGAAACACAATTATTCCGTATTTCTTGTATTTCCGTTATACTTCTACATGAGTTTGTTCAGTATTGCACATAAACTTTAATTTGTTCAATATAATAAAGTGAAACGCAATTATTCCGTATTTCTTGTATTTCCTTAATAATTCGTTTTAAGTTCGTTTTTGTATTGCAACAAACCTTGTTAAAAAGTTAAAACAGTTATTTGTATTTGTTGTTGTGTATGTTGACATGACAACCAGATAGAGAGAGACACCTGTCACAGAAGTAAAACTTCTCATGCTGATGTACGGTGTATCTGCAGCAGCAGATCAATTCATCCTTTTTATAACAGCATTTACTGGAATATGCTCTATATCAATAATTGCAAATATTGACAAGAGTGAAAACACTATTTCAGATCAAGAACCTACATATATCTTCCTAGCAAAGCAATAAATAAAAGACACAACATTATTCCATTTTATCAATGCATAATCTGTTGTTACATTAGTAAAATTGCCAAGTTCCATTACAAGTGATGTGATTACCATTTTTTTTATAGAACCTTCCTATTGAAGAGACACATTTCATAGATTTTTCCATTTGTATCATGTACAACCGTCCTATTTGAGAGACACATTTCATAGATTTTAATGGTGTGATTTCCATTTGTATCATATAGAACCGTACTATTTGAGAGACACAATTCATAGATTGTTCATTATCTTAATTTATTTAATATCGTAATACCAAGAGAACAAAAATTGGGGCGGGTCAAGGGGAAAAGTAACCTTCGGACAGTTTACGTCAATCCTGGAAATGACGTCATAAAGTTTAGCGATCGACATTAATTATTATGCATTTCGCGGTAAAAATACAATTTTTATTGTGTATTTGCAAAAAAATAGATAGTTGAAGTACTTTTTAAATATAGTAACAACTAAAATGTCATAAATGTGACAGAAGGTACCTTTTCCCGTGGCGAGCCCCAGTTATTATGAACTTATTCTCTGCTTAATTAATGACATTCAATTTGTCGACAAGTGTTGTATTGATTACTGTACTCAGTGAGAACTGGGCTTCATTAACAAATATTAATCACAGATTTTTTTTGCATGTACAAATAAACAAGACTAGAATACAGAGAAGATATTGGCGCCCGTCAAATATGAAAACAAAAACTCACATCACTTTCTCGTATGCCAAATAATTAAAGCATTTAAAATGTAAATGAATTCGTTTATTGCCTGCAATAGCAGGTTGGGTAATATTTTCCACCAGTAGCAATTTTGTAACTTGAAGGTAGATGTTTGTACTATGGAAACAAGCTTGTAGTATTTGGTCTGTATCAACCAAGCTCTGTCTGCCAGCAAAATTGGAAACCGTGTTTTGAGTCTTGCCGCATTAAGATGATTCCAACCGTAATATATAGTTCTGTTTATAAAGTTTAAAATATCTGTACTACTTACAAAAAAACCTAGGCTGAGGATTAATAAGCTGAGATTGGAAACCAGTCTCAAATCTCAAGCATCTGATTGGCTGAAATGTTGGTTGCTTGAAATTTGAGACTGGTTTCCATGCTCAGTTTTATAACCTTGGGCCCTAGAATATGTCATCTGCAGCAAGAAAGATCTTGCCGACCACAGAATCCTAACTCCTGATTTATGAGCTTTTCAGTTATGCCTCTTTGAATGACCTATTGTTACTGATATCTTAAAATGCATTTGAACATTTGTCAAGAAAAATATATCACTATCATCCACGCAGCTTTGTTAGCTTTAAGAATTGTAACGCCCATTTTTGAGTAATCCCTCTTGTAACACTAATGAATTTGAAAGTATTGTTTCACTGAAGTTTGATGGGGAATATCATTTTCAAAAAAACTACATCCAGTATACAACAGAAAATTCCTGATCATAATTAAGAGAAATGTCGCTTTTGAAAAGACATAGTTAATCGGTTTTCATCTTAAAACAAAGGTAATTAAATAGCTTGAATATACTTAGTCATACTTAGTTTTTGTGTCGCCCTTTCGAAGTAACAGCGATCCATATGGACTTCTTTGTCCATCTGTCGGTCTGTTTGTCTGTCTGTAATGTAAACTTAACATTGTCTATAATTTCGCCAATGAATAATATTTTTTCATCAACTTGCTGTAAAATTATATTGTTCATGACGTCAGACTCTTGATGATCTTACGGGGTTTATATTTCACAGCTTGTTCGCTTTTCGAAAGCTTGCAATGATGTTAATGATTTCAATGAACGTAATCTTTGCATTAAGCCTAAAAAATAGGTTTGTTTCTGGTTACCCGACCGACCGTCTCTTTTTAGCGCCGACCGTAAATTTTTTTCAGCCCTCCCCAAAAAATTGTATGAAAAGCCGACCGGGTTTTTGACAGACGAAAAAATCTGTTATTGTCGGACACAATGTCCAGTGCAAATTAACAGCCAGCACCGTTTCATTTTTGGAAAATTTACTTTCACTTTCTTCTCCGGTGCGATTTTTAAATGTTAAACGCGTGATTTTTGTCCATGTATCACTATATGTAAACCCCGTTGCGTGTGCTTTCGGGTTAAGGTTGCTAATTTCATAATTGAATTCGCCGAGGTAAACAATCATGGCTGTCAACGTTCGGCGAGCCAGTAAAAATATTCTTTTTGATCCATCGACGACTTCATTGAAGAATTAAGGAAGCAAATAGATTAAGATTTCTGTGTGAAGTGCATACGTGATACGGCGTAAATGCAGAATCGTTGAATAATGGCTTTATGAGTGAACAATTATGTGCTGATATTTGTATCGTAAAATGAGTGAAAGAAACAGCACTGATCAAATTATTAACCTTGCTTTGGCGGTAGTGATAGAACTTTTACCATCATTGACGGGATATGTACATATTTGATTATGTGTTTATTGCAACAATATCACGAATGTAAAGCTAAAAACGACTTAATACGATTTGAAAGTGAGGCACAGTGGTTGTATGGGGAGTAAGATATTTCAACCCATCGACATTTCAACCCTCTGTAATTTGTAAAATCAAAGACTTTCAACCACTCTGGCATTTCAACCCCCAAGATAACTAAAACATTTCAACCCCTCAAAATAACGAAGACATTTCGACCCCTAAACCTTGCACACCTATATCTATTGATAGAAACAGTGAGGTGTTTTCCATATGTAAATAATGATGCTGAATCGGTAAAGGCCGCTTAGTGAATATTTATGCAAAAATGTCAAAATTTAAAATGAAAACTTAAAAAAATATATATTGAAACTCTTTGTCCGGTAAATTGGTATTCCGTTACCATTTTGTCTGCTGCCATACTGCCTTCCTTTGGAGCATCTTTTCATGAAATAAAACAGTACGTTCTGTATGCAATAATCACGCTTATGTGAACAAAGAGCCGACGACTACTCTGTGCAAGTTTTTCATGATATTAAAAGTTAGAAAGAAAAAATAACATCAATTTTTCTCCGGTAATATGAATGATCCCAGTAAGGAAAAAATTAGTTTGTATACATACAGACAAATGGAATGAATAATAAAAGGTATGCAAGAAAAAGTATCATGCATGAGACATTCGGTACAGATAGTAAAATCTGTTGCCATAGGTGACATGGGTGAACAGTTTTGGCGGGATCTCGGCACAGCCTCGTTCCCGCAAAACAGTTAATCCTCAGTGACAGATTTTTCCATCTTCACATCACACTCATTCATGATACTTATAATTCTATAATTTTATATAATTCCGTTTAAGGTATATATTTAAAACGTTTATTTGGTCTAAATTCTAAATTGTAGGAAACAGGCAAAGTGTCATAAAAAATAAACATCGCATCTCTATACATTTAAAAAATGTTGACCAGTGATTAATTAACGATTTTCATTCGGAATTGTTAAAAAAAACGCCAACATTTTAGTATGTAGAGATCATTGAGAATCGTGTTGTATGTAATGCAAATTAGTAGGGGTTAAAATGTCTTTGTTCTTTTTTCACCAGAGGGGTTGAAATGTCTTCAATAATAGGGCTTGAAATGTCTTCAAAGTTAAGGGTTAAAATGTAAATAGAATGGTTGATATGTCTTCATTTCATGGGTTGAAATGTCTAATGGGATATGGGTTGAAAAGACATCATTTGAGGGGTTGAAACGTTGAGGGATTGAAAAGTCTTCGTTTTGAAGAAAGGGTTGAAATGTCGAGGGGTTGAAATGTCCGACACCCGTTGTAAGAAGTGGTAGGTAATAAGGTAAGTATATCCAACATATTTTTTTTAGCCATGAACAAATCAACAATATCCATGCATTAAACCACATTACGGCATTACACATCTAATTGTAATTAAAAGAATAATTATTAATATTACATGTTAAGCAAAACAATTCAACTTTAAGTTGAAACACTGGTCAATAAGTTTCAATGAAATTACAGTATAAAATGCAGTGAGTTTTCCGTTTTCTACACTTAATACCTTAAAAGATACCTCGAAAAAAGATAGATACTACTTTAACAATTTTAATTTTTGATGTACTTACTTACACCCAAGATGGTATATACCTGGACTTTGGTTCCTTCTCCCTAAAAAAAAGCCTTCCTACCGACCCAATTTCTCCCGGTTATTCGTAAAAACCATCTGTAAATTTAAAAAGAAAGGTTACACATGATATTTTACAGCGCTCTGCATGCCTGGTGATTAACCCTTCTACAGTTGATCATTATGCTTACCTCTTTGGTTGCACGACGGTGGCATGGGTTTAAGAGTTTATGAAGGTTTATGGGGAAATCTTTTCTTAAAAGAACCTAGAAGCTCGATTTGTTTCTTTTATCCCTTTCATCGTGATCTTGCTGATTTTACTCCAGGAGCTCTGGTCTCGGTAAGATCACCAAGAACCGTCCTTTTGGCTTTGCAATGCTATTAGATTCTTATGTTTTATATGTTTGTGTGCTTTTGCATGCAACATTGTTGAACCGATAAGTGGGTTGGAGTGATTTCACCAAGACAACTTGTATTTGTTTTGTGATATGAGAACCTGTTGGGGCAAGTGTGAGGTTGGTGCACCCTAGAACCTGGTTTAAACCCCCAGGGGCAGTTTGATTTGCCACTGACCGTTCCAAGGCGGTAACCCCTCGGGTTCTCATTCATGTTAATTGTTAGTGGTGTCTCTTTTAAAACTGATCATTTTATTAACCATGCTCTCTCCCTCTCTTCTTCTTGACTGTGTTGGGAGGCTTTTTTTTCTGAATGTGGCGATTCCTGATATATGCCTATTTCACCTTTTTAGGTCAATGTCATATTTGACAGCTTTTATGTCCCCTTTGATTCTTTGATTTAGTCACTCAAACTTAACTTTAACTATAACTTTGCATTTCTTAATATTACTTTATCGAAATTTCAAATTAATTTAAATTGCTGTTTCAAGCAAAACATATAACTCCTTTTTGGTTGTTGTACTTTCACACTTCTTATTAAATTGAAATCTGTCTTGATATACAAATATTCATATTTTCAGATTTGACTTTTCGAATAGTTGAGCATTTTTAAAGTTCTATTGTGTTTGTTAAATTCTGAACAAAACTCTTTTTGGAATATTGTTCATTTCCATAATAACATTCATTTACGTGCGCACGTGCGCAATACAATACTTCGAATCGTATCCTATAAGTGGCTCTTTTTCATATCTTATTCATCACGAAAACTTAAATTTGACTATAGTTGGGTCACTTCTTTCATATTCTATAAAAAATTGTCAATATGTCCATCTTGTAAATATTGTATGATGAAAAGTAAAAAGTCTAATCTAAATTTCTGAACTTTATTTTATACAAAATATAGTTTTTTTATGTCAGTATAACACATTCACATGAGATATATAATAATCACTGTCATCTGATCAATTAAATGATATCATATTTTCCCATGGAATTATACCAGAATACTAATGTTTGATGATGATTTGCATCAAGCACCATACTTCACACATCAAGCACCATACTTCACACATCAAGCACCTTTACCCAAGGTTATGAAACTGAGCATGGAAACCAGTCTCAAATCACAAGCATCTGATTGGCTGAAATGGCGACCAGTCGCCATTTCAGCCAATCAGATGCTTGAGCTTTGAGACTGGTTTCAATGTCAGCTTTATAACCTTCAGCTCTTAATTCACTTCACCGGTTCTCAAGTGCCATACTTTGTTCTCGTACATTGTTGTTTGCTTTATTTTCACAATATTCGTTGTTTCAATGTGGATAGAAATCATTATCCTGTCTAAACAGAAATCTTAGATTTCCTTAGAATTGTCCATTAAAAGCTCTTGACTTGAATACAATTATAGTATCATATGTCAATGCTAATAATGATGCCTTTATTTGTTTTGATGATAAAATGTAAAATATAAATTTTCTTGAAATGTTTAATTATCGCCTTCTATTTAGTCACAAAATTTCATCTGAAACGTTTGATGATGGTTGTATAATTCAAAGCCGAAATAAATTGTTGCGTTTATTCTATGGACACGACTTATATCCTATGTGCGACCAGTCTAGATCCAGAACAGCCTCCTGATCAGAATCTACACATTTTGCATTAAGATTCATTAGGATATTTCTGACCAAGAAGCAAACAGTTTCTAAGATCCAAATCAGACTGCACGCATGATCTACTATCGTGGTATTTATTTCTAGCCAGATTAATATAGCAAGTCCACGCTGTCTCTGAAGACAGTCGCTCTACCATCTGGGCCACCGACGCTTTTGGAATTTTGAATCAAAACGAATGTTTTGGTATGCATTTAAGTTTGGAGCACACCGAATTTTGGATGCGAAATCTTTTCAAACGAACCAAAGTCCATATTATGCAGTAGAGTTATATTGCATTATATATGCGAAGATGTGTATCCAACATTCGACACAGCGATAACAGAATTGGAGTTTAAAATTTTAATCAGGATCTATTTCAAGTTTGAGGTAAACAACAAATCTTCCAAATCAATAAATAAATAAATTCAAAGAAAATTAATTTAAAAAATGAAGTCTGATTAGTCTCGAACCAACGACTGTGAAGTCCTCACTGCCTTTTAAAAAAGTCGCTCTAACCACTTGGCAACCGACGCTTTTGGAACTTTTCATCGAAGCGAAACAATTTATGTTTAGGTATGCATTTAATTTTTAAGCACACCCAATTTTGGATGCGATATCTTTTCATACATGCTTGTATGTGGTCAGGCTGCAACCTACTCGAGCAATTTTATTGACGTTCAAGTCTTTAAAGTCCCAAAACACTTCCTTGAAACCCAGTGCTATGGTCGGGACGTCATATACGACATTGCGTTATTTATGCATTGTGAATATGTAATAACCCGAAAACATGGACAAAGTTCAAATCGCAAAATAACAACAACTGTATTTCACCTAGGCAAACGCGGGATAAATGGCGAGTTTGAGCAGCGTCAGCAAAAAATCAACCTATCATGGGATTCAAACACACAACCCTTTTATAACCTATGTTTCAAAATTAAGAGCGTTACTGTTACGGCAAAAAAACTAGCTAACATTTCTGTTTAACTTTAAAATCATGAACTGCGGATGAAATACATGTAGGTATCTTTCCTATTTTGTGGATTATTTCAAATATCTATAAATACAAAAGTACATTCCCGACTCAATGCGTAAAATCGGACAGCACATTATAGCACATCTACTACAAACGCACTGAATTTAAGCGACTCATGCAATAAAAAACATAAAAATAATTATATATACATATGACACTTTGCTCATCATCTCATAAAGGGAGAGTGTACGGCGTTGACTATGTGGTATTGTCAATTATCTGCCCTTCTTATCAGTCGTCAGATTATCGGAGATTAACGAAGTCTATGGTCAATTAAATATGTCATTTGCGCCGGAGGGGAAAACCAATAAAATAGCACAAAATTGTTTCATCATTAAGCATTCAGTTCGTTTCATAAAAGTTGTATCTTAAATATTGAAAATGGACGGTACGTGGGTGTGTACACGGGTGTTACAAGGGAAAACAGAATCTGTAAATGCTGTAATTATAAGATGACAGAAAACGAATACCACTTTTTGTTAATATGCCCCTATTATTCGAATATTTTAAACGAATATATATGAAGAAAGTTTTAGCCAACAATTGATAAATTTAATAGATTAATGAAATCAGAAAGTAAAAGCAATATTTTCAAAATTACAAAATTTATCAAAAATGTTAAAGTTTAACATTTGAGAAAACAATAAGCACGCAGGTAACACGAAGAAATAAATAAGCAATAAATAATCTTGATAATGTATATATTTCCGAGAGTTTTATACATAACAACAAAACTAGTATTCAATACTTTATAATTAAGATAACTTAGTGTATAATATCAGTTTTCCTATATCGCAAAAGTTACACACAGGCTTCTGGTAGACATTTTAATATAATTTCAACAATGTTTTCGTTTTTATCAGTTCTGTGTAACTTAGTGCCGAGTTCTTTAATTTGGTTTTGGGCACATGGACGTCCGATTATTTTATTTATTTTAAAATCCTAAGCCCCGCGATATATAACTTCTGCCTGTTCCATTTTATCCTTATTATTGCACTAATGAATAAATTTATTTTGTTGGAAAGCAATTTTTATATGTGTACAATTGGTGAAACGGTTTTTAAACTTAATACATTAAAGAATTTACAAATTCAGTCATAATCAAAAGCGGGAGAATGTGTAGCCTTTTCCAAAGACCTATATAGATAAATATAGAGATGTAATATATAGGTCTTTGCCTTTTCTCAATTTCTATATACACCGAAAAAACAAATCGGTACACTTCTAAATTCATTGAATCGATGCATTAGCTAAGTTCATTGTTTATAGCAGGGTCTATTTAATCAACTAATTAAATAGACCCTGTTTATAGGAATCATTTACCTTGTTTAAACACGGTACAGGAAATAACCCATAAAACATATTAATTATTGATCTGTCATAACTTTGTTTTTACAACGCGTCATTTATTGGGAGGAGGTACAATAAAATTAATGATGCATTTTTTCGATCAGTTAATAAAATCCCGAATTAGTTCTATTACTGTTGCGCTCTTGTTTGTCAAAATAATTAAAGAATAACAGTTCATTGAATTATTATGTTTTACTGAAAAATATCGAACAATGTAATCTCGATACATGTTTAAGAGATTACGGTGCGATAGTTTTTATTTGTTCTAACTTTAATTCCAGTTGGGTACATCATTACGTGCTTATGTTTCAAATGTGTTTAGAAATATGCCCTAAACTTAACAATTTCAATTTTTCGATTGCATTTTACGATATAAATTTTGGATAAAATTTACATTTTAACTTCTTAATTGTAAATAGAAAGCATCTAACTTTTACAAATAATTAAGTAACATTTACTTAAGTTATTTTAATACATATGAGTTGTTTTTTTTGTTTTAGATAGGCTTGTATATAGATGAAACTTTTTAATGACGATTTAATTTCTTTATGCATTTTCTTATGATAGACATTTTTGTGACTCAATGCAAAGACCTATATATAGATAGATGTAATATATAGCTTTGCTCAATGTGACATATTATTAATACACAAAATGTCAATTTCTTACCTGTTGATTTACCTGGGGTTCATTGTAATTTGTTACAATTATCACCTTTTTAGACTTTCGTCTGGGTTTATTATATCAATCGGATTTTATTTTACAACTATATTGAAAAGACATATACTTATTTCTAAATGCCATGAATACTTTAGTACGTATTTGTTTCAGCCTATGAAATTTGTAAAATATTGACGGATTAGCTAAAATAAGGTGTTTCTACTTAATTCAAAGTAATATCACACAATTTCAAAACAATACTCCAACTTCTACAAATTAAACTAGTAAGGCTCTATATTGTTTTCTGCACTTTACTGCCGAATTAAAAAATCTTCCGTCAATGATCGTAAAATATCGGGAATGTTCGCAAATTTACGGAGACTTAAATTTTCACTTAAAATATTCAATAGTCGTGTTAGAAAAAGCTAAAAAGGACCAAAATGTTTTAAATTTATTTTAATAAAAATTAGTTTAAACAATAGCTGAATATTTTTTGCAAAATATGTAACCTGGGTTTTTTAAAACTTATAATTTGGATAAAAGATATTAACAATAGAATATGTAAGGATAAGCGAAAAAATCCAACTTTCTCTACAGTTTCTATGTAAATAAAAGGGAAAATAGGGTGGCTATATTCAAAGTCAAAAAGGACCAAATTATCGTTAAGATAAATTAAAATTAAAATAACCATCTTACATGATTATTACAGCTTTTAACAACACCTCGAGGTACCTTGATGATTAATTAAATATAAATAATAACCATTTTACATCACTGGTTAATAAGATTTATCCTAAAGAACTACAGCTGAATAAAGCGAACACTTCAGAAAAGCAAGCAAACTTCCTTGATTTAAATCAGTCCATTGAAAATGGTTACGTCACTACTAAAATTAATGATAAAAGAAATGATTTTAATTTTAATATAGTAAATTTTCCGTTTTTAGACGGCGATGTTCCTCGTGCAACATCTTACGGGGTTTATATCTCACAGCTTGTTCGCTATTCAAGAGCTTGCAACGATGTGAATGATTTCAATGGACGAAATCTTTGCATTACAGAGAATCTTTTCAAACAAGGTTATCGGTATCACAAATTAAGGAAAATCTTTTGCAAGTTTTATCGCCGATACACAAAGAAAGGTTACCAATATGATATTTTACAGCGTTCTGAAGGCCTGGTGATTAACCCATCTACAGTTGATCATTATGCTTACCTCTTTGGTTGCACGACGGTGGCAGGAGTTTAAGAGTTTATGAAGGTTTATGGGGAAATCTTTTCTTAAAAGAACCTAGAAGCTCGATTTGTTTCTTTTATCTCTGTCATCGTGTTCTTGCTGATTTTACTCCAGGTGCTCTGGTCTCGGTAAGATCATTGAGTACTCGCCCTTTGGCTTTGCAGTGCTATTGACTTCTTATGTTTGTGTGTTTGTATGCTTTTGCATGCAACATTGTTGAGCTGATGGGTGGGTTGGAGTTATTTCACCAAGACAATTTGTACTTGTTTTGTGATATGAAAACCTGTTGGGAAAAGTGTGAGGTTGGTGCACCCTAGAACCTGGTTTAAACCCCCAGTGGCATTTTTTTTGCAACTGACCGTTCCAAGGCGGTAACCCCTCTGGTTCTCACTTTCGTTATTTGTTTGTGGCATCCATTTTGAAACTGATTATTGTCATAACTCTTTTCCTCTCTACTTTTTGGCTGTGTGGAGAGGATGTGCATGCTGGATGTTGCCGTTCCTGATATGTGTATTTCATTTTTTTTTAAATTTGATACACGTTTAAATTTACTGTTTAAGTTTATTTCAAATTTAATACTTATTTAACTGCAAGGTTTGAAAATAAAGCCTGTTACCACACAATATTCTGAAAAAAAAAAACACTGCAGTATGGTGGCTGATTTATGCCATTTCGTTTTTTTCGCAGCGAAATAACGCCAAGCGAAAAGACGAAATAACGAAAAAACGCCACGCGAAAAGACGAAATAACGAAAAAACGCCACGCGAAAAGACGAAATAACGAAAGAACGCCACGCGAAATAACGAAAAAACGCTATTTTTGCGCGAAATAACGAAAAGTCGCCATGCAACAAAACGCCAATTTAACTGTACAAAATAGCGTTCTTTCTAGCTTCGCATGGCGTTTTTTTGTTATTTTGCTTGGCGTCTTTTCGTTATTTCGCTTGGCGTCTTTTCGCTCGGCGTTATTTCGTTATTTCGCCTGGCGTTTTATCGTTGTTTCGCGTGGCGTTTTTTCGTTATTTCGTATTTTCGCGTGGCGTTTTTTCGTTATTTCGTCTTTTCGCGTGGCGTCTTCTCGTTATTTCGCTTGGCGTTTTTTCGTTATTTCGTATTTTCGCGTGGCGTTTTTTTGTCTTTTTGCGTGGCGTTTTTTCGTTATTTCGCGTGGCGTTTTTTAGTTATTACGCATTTTCGCGTGCCGTTTTTTCGTTATTTCGTCTTTTCGTGTGGCGTCTTTTCGTTATTTTGCTTGGCGTTTTTTCGTTATTTCGTATTTTCGCCTGGCGTTTTATCGTTGTTTCGCGTGGCGTTTTTTCGTTATTTCTTATTTTCGCGTGGCGTTTTTTCGTTATTTCGTCTTTTCGCGTGGCGTCTTTTCGTTATTTCGCTTGGCGTTTTTTCGTTATTTCGTATTTTCGAGTGGCGTTTTTTCGTTATTTCGTCTTTTCGCGTGGCGTCTTTTCGTTATTTCGCTTGGCGTTTTTTCGTTATTTCGCGTGGCGTTATTTCGCTTGGCGTTTCTTCGTCGTTTCGCCTTCCGGTTGACATGCGCAAAATGTAGCAACAGTAAAGCTGGGCATATGGGTAAAACAACTATTCACGGACGGAAGAAGGGAAGGACAGACAGACGGACCAACGAAGACCATGTCTATACCCCCATCCCGCTACTCGGCGGGGGATAGAAATGGAAGGGCAGAGGCAGTACCAATGATTTTTCCCAACCACCACCACCAAAAAGTTTTGATTGGTGCGAGTTTTGAGAAAAAAAAAGTCAAAAAAAGAAATACAGGTGGGGTGAGATGGATAGGTGCCTGAATTCCTACCCAATCCCAACAACAAAAACATTTGTTGGTTTGAGTTGATATACAAATACAATAAACTAGAGCTCCGCGAGTTAGATGTGTCGCCTAACGAAATGTTTGTTTATTGATCTACAGTTATTAGCAATGTATTTGCACAAAATTTACATATAAAATAACCTTTTAATTGTCTGATATCAAGAAACATGCACAACAAGTTAAGTCCTTGGCAAGAAGGCACTAAAATCAATCAATGGAATAATTTAAAAGAATGACGAGAAATTCTCTATAAAGTCAATCAAAGGGGAATAATTTAACGACATTAATGGGACAAAATATGAGCAATATTGTCGCAAAGCATACCTAACACTGCTTTTATGAAACATGCATACCAAGTTTGGATTCATTTGAACATATTGTGACATTGTTACGCTCCTAACAAGAAATGCTCTATATAAACAAAGAAAATTAATTCAAAAACGGAAGAAGGTAGAGTTACGGTTCTTGTGCAGTGCACTTCGAGTCATTGCAAGAAACATGCATACCAAGTTTGGAGTCATTTGAACCTATGGTGACAGTTACGCTCCGCACAAGAAATGCTCTGTAAAATAAATCAAAGGGCAATAATTAAAAAACGAAAGAAGGTAGAGGTACGGTTCTTGTGCATTGCACTTTGAGTCATTGCCAGAAATATGCATTCCGAGCGAAGAGACGCCAAGCGAAATAACGAAAAGACGCCAAGCGAAATAACGCCGCGCGAAATAACGAAATAACGAAAAAATGCCAGCGAAAAGACGCCAAGCGAAATAACGAAAAGACGCACCGCGAAAATACGAAATAACGAAAAAACGCCACGCGAATATACGAAATAACGAAAAAACGCCAAGCGAAATAACGAAAAGACGCCACGCGAAAAGACGAAATAACGAAAAAACTCCACGCGAAAATACGAAATAACGAAAAAACGCCACGCGACAACGAAAAAACGCCAGGCGAAATAACGAAATAACGCTGAGCGAAAAGACGCCGAGCGAAATAACGAAAAAACGCCAAGCGAAATAACGAAAAAACGCCAGGCGAAGCTTAAAAGAACGCTATTTTGTGCAGTTAAATTGGCGTTTTTTTCGCACGGCGACTTTCGTTATTTCGCGCAAAAATAGCGTTTTTTCGTAATTTCGCGTGGCGTTCTTTCGTTATTTCGTCTTTTCGCGTGGCGTTTTTTCGTTATTTCGTCTTTTCGCGTGGCGTTTTTTCGTTATTTCGTCTTTTCGCTTGGCGTTATTTCGCGGCGAAATAACGAAAAAACGAAATGGCATAAATCAGCCACCATACTGCAGATTTTTAATGCTAAAAGTATAGAACAACCATCAACTTTAGGATTGTTTAACCTGTCTTGAAAACAAACATGACTGACAAGATAAATTTTAGGAATATAAATTTCTTTTCTCAACTTCTTACATATCTCAATTAAAAATTCGATGTAAAGATATAAATCAACTTTCATTCATGCCAAGATTTGTATTTCAATAAGAGATATCTGTAACATGTTTCAAGTTTCAAGTTTATTTCACATTTTCTCAGAAAGTACATCTTACTTTAACAAGAAACAATCCTTATACATACATACACAGTTGCGTACATACAAAGGTGTCACCCATACAGAAATAAATTTGCCAAAAAATAATGTAAAGAAAGTAAAAAAAAAACAACTACAGAAATCAAGATAAAATATTACATTAACTATACACAAGAGGAAAGCGCACGTAGGCGTATCAGTACAAGAATGAGTGAAAAGCAAAAAGAAAACAACACTGTTTTACAGAATATGAAAGTCACCCACAGTTGGTAAAAAGTAAACATTTACTGTTTGGTTTGTTTCCGGTTTTACTTAACCTTATTAGGGGATATAAAAACCGGTTTGACGCGTGTATTCAATTCATTAAATCAGAAGATAATGTGTAAAAATAAATCAGCAAGAGGGGCAGGACTTAAAATATTTCTTGTTTCCCCATCCCGACCTGAGCGAATTTCGTATGGGTAGGTAGGTCAAAATATTTTTTATTTTAAATTTTTCAGAATAATGATCAGCATATAGATATTCTAGGCTTAACTCCAAGTGGAATACCCACACTCTTAAATTTAAATAGGTACCAAGTTTACATAAATTATAGATGAATATCTTTCTGAAAAAATACCAAATCGTCCTTGTGATAATCCTGCCCAGGAAAAGTGCTATATAAATAATGAAATAAACTGATTTATTACCGAAAAATTGAAAATATAATTTAATACAAATATGATTTTTGACAATAGATATATTCAAGTAGGCCCTACTGATCATCATCATTGTATTGTAACATTTTAACATGAAATTGTTCACACTGAATTCTTTTCAAATCAAGTGCTGCAAATAGGAAAGCCGGTGAAATTCGTTTGCTTTCAATTTTCTCTTCACTAACAGGCTGAACAAATTCGTCAACAATGTCACACGTTGTCGTTTGTGGACAATCTAAAAATGTCTTGGATACCAAAGAACGAGTGGTGACTCCATTTTTTACTGAAACTGAGATGCAAACAGAATGTTCTCTGGGTTCGCGAAAGGCCAAAAAAATGCCGGTCATACAGTTCGATGAGAAATGACATTTTGGCGGAACCAAAAAAAGACAGATATATTGCAAAATACTTAGTTTTTTTCCAGATACATTTGTTTGAAAAACTAACGTTCAATAAAACAAACTTATTCATATAATTTTTTTCTTAGACCATTTTTATACAAGAATATTGTTGAAATGAACATCTAATCCTAGATTAATTACGCTTCTTCCGGTTTATAAAATATAACTTACTTCGACCGCCGAACGCATGTCTTAAAAACAAATTCACTGTTTTATTATATAAAACGTTGTTAAACTTCCATTTTATTGTTCCCGTGACATGAACATCAACACAAGTAACAAAGCCAATTTAACTTTCGTTGAAATCGAACTGAATGGCCTAGACGTCGCTTTGTGATTGGTGAAATGATATTATTTCATTGTGATGTATATTTGTAATACACTGTAAAAATTTCAACCTGTTATCTGCTCTAAAACTTGATTAATAAGGGTTCTTTTGAAGAGGCCCGCCCATATATTAAAAAAAAACTGAAAACATATTTCTGTAAATTTGCTTAATTTAAGACATGTTTTTCAATCTTTATATTAAAAACAACTATTTGTAATAGAAGAAAGTTGTTAAATCTGACTTTCAACACAAACACATACTAAATGCTATCTTTTGCATTTAGACGGGATCCCAAAGGCAACTCAATTGTGTAAACGTGGGCACCGATAGGATTCGGTGCCTAAAATAAAGATTGTTTCTATTCAAACACAAATTTTTTGTCAAATAGAACTTTAAAACGTAAAACACAATCAAACTAAGCCGATTTCAATCACCGCAAACAAGTTTTGTCGACTTCGACATTTTCGAGGTTTTGAATCTTAAAGGTTGAACCAAAGTAAATCCAATTCTTATAGACCTCAATGTTAAAATCCCACTGTTCAATGTACATTTAACATGATTTCTTTCATCTTAATTTCTTGACAACCATATATTGCTGTGAAGATCTACATTTCAACTATTCAAAAACACACATGAAATTGGGGGTTAACTTACTTCTAAGAAAATTACTGATCTCTAACTGAACAGACCCTATTTTAAACGCGGTATCGCAAATATGGTGCCAAAATTACACATTCGCTGTTCCGGAACTAGTACGCCTTTACGAAACGAGATATAGGCATAAATTCGCTTTCATTTATTTTCCTGACATGCTTTTTAAATGTTATTACGTAACGTATTGCAGTTACGAGGAGCTATTCTAAAGTTGTGATGCATTCTGTTTTCCTTTTGTAGCGCTCGTAATTAACACATTATTATCATTTCATATACGTGTTTAATTTGGAATCATATCACTTAAGCATCCAATGTTAATACAGCATCACGATTTTTATTGGACTTGCAATGAGTATTTATGTCGGATTTTGAGAATGCAGTAACCGAAACCTTGAAACCGAAAGTGGTCATGAAGAGTCACTCTCTTACACTTCGGCTCATTACATTCACCTCTGTTATAGGCTGGGACTACTTTCAACTACTTTTACTTGAAAAGGAAATAGTTCACCAATTACATTTACAATAGCTTGGTTTTCTTCGGTTTTAATGAAAGATAGTGAAGATTTTAGTCATTTGTTTTACCTCAAGCTTTCAAATTCATAATTATGACTGTATAAAATAAGGCTGTCGAGTTTGGTAAAAAATCTTGGCATTGAGCCTTAAGTTTCGCAGAGATGTTAAGTGAGTGTACGGAATGACAACTCTGCGAAGGAGATTGGAAGAGAGTCTTTATCGAATTTCTTAAAGTTGGAATTTATATTTCAGTACTATCTCAACAAAATAACAATTGTCGTTGAATATATTAATCAGCTTTTTCACGAGTTACTTTCACTAATATGATCTTAAGTATTGCAAAAAAATGCAAATGTTTTAGCTGTAAAATTCACAATTTCAAAAGTCTTAGCACCTTTTGAGCTTTATATTATTCACAATATATGCAACACATAATTAAAAAATAGTTATTTCAACACAGCTCTTAAGGTTATGGAAACTTTTGTAAACGTGACACAACGCAACAATATCTGGCCTTGTATTTTTCTCAAAAGCCGAGATAAAGCAGTACGTTTATTATTATTATTTTTTAGTCCAGTTCTTCAGGCTTAGTGCTTCCATCTCATCATGGTCAGATAGTTAGTATTTTCATAGCGACGCATATATAAGAACTTAATTTGATAGAAACCAATTATGACAGATATAATATATGTAGCCAATCCCTACTAATGTTATTATAAGTTGTCATCTCTGGAGGTTGTGTTTTGTTTTAGATTGTCCGTAAACCTAGAATGTGACTTCTGACTATACAAAAAGAGCTATCATAAGCTAAAGAAATACACGGAACTCCAATTCAACTGGTTTCAAACAGAACATTAAGTTTTTAAAGATTCTATTTCAATATACACCTTAGAGGTAATTTCTTCGATTATTATTAATGAATTTCATCTTGCTAGTTGTTGTATGTCTGGTTAATCTTACAGTGTATATTTTAACAGTAAGCGTTTTCTGATGATAGGATTTGGTTCGTGACTGGGGGCTAACGTCTGTAAACATGCTAGCGCTATTCGATTGACAAGTCGATATGCTACATCAAGTGTTCTGCCTGAAAGAATTTATAAAATGATAGTTATTCTATTTTAAAGGCCTTTTTTCAGTTTCTTTTTGCGTCAATGTTCGAACCTTCCGACTTCGGTGTGTTTGCGCGTGCGTGCGTGTGTGCGTGCGTGCGTGCGCGCGCGCGTGTGTGTGTGGTGCGTGCGTGCGTGTTTAAAAAAACGGTTTCAAAATACAGTAGGAAGTCTTTGTAAAAAAATAAGAGAATTTTTTTGAACGACAAGATACATGTTGAAAGCGATCCAGCCCTTGAATTCGGATACTAAATCCTGATAGCGCCATTCAAAGAACAGCAGTGGATCCGCGCTTCCCATTAACATTCGAAGATTTTTAAGATGGCAGTAAGCAGGCCTGGTGATGCTTCGTTATGGTATACCTGGCCTGACAATGTTTGAGTCCATTTGAAATAAAACACTGCTAGCCATAGAATAGTCAATGTTCCTCTTCTCTCGAAGACCACCGTTACCTTTAAAGTTTCCAGTTTATTGGCAAATCGGCACACATTATTTTGTCTATGTCCATTAAATATAACGCCAGACATGTGTCAAAGACATTTTCACAAACATATTTATAAACATAAAATAGAGTTATAGCTAATATATGCGATACGTTGCAAAATAAAACAGTTACAATTTCACAAAACAAATATAAAACAAAAACAAAACAAAACCAAATCACGAACAGAAACAAAAGCAGAAAATTGGTTTTCTGATGACGTAAAAAGTTATGAAGCAAGTACACTTTTAAGTTTTTCCTTTGAGACAAAATATAAACAAATGAATTGTTGGTCAGGATTGATTATCTTAATACTGTGTGCGTACGTTACTATAAGCTGGACAGCACACCAAAACATGGAACTCTGATTCAGTGACATTTTAAGAACATTTTAACATGTTTAGGAACCCCCTTGTTCAATTTCAAGACTATGTGAACTTAATCTAAAACATGACCTTTCTTTTCTTATTTTATCATTATTTACCAGATTATTATAGTTTTCAAATTCAAATACAGCCTTATATTTTCTGTAGTAATATTTGATCATGAAAGTGTAGTTTATAAAATGATTATATTGCCTCTAATGGGGAGAAATAATTACTTTTGTTCGCATCGAAGTTTTGTTAAACAATTTCTAGCCCTATTCGGTCAAGAGTTGATATTAAATTGAAAGCACAGGATCTTTGGCTTAGAACTGAATTTTGTTTTAGAAAAGTTTTATTGATTGTCATTAGTGCGCATTGTTCTATCCAGTATTTTAGCGCACAAGCGTTTGCGTAGATACCGTAATTTTTTTCTACCAAGTTATCTAAGTACCGCTACTTAAGATATTTATTAGATATTTGGGGGTCTTACTCCGATGATATTATTACAAAATTTTAATGTAACTTGTCAATTTTCTTAAAATAATAGAAACCCCAGATTTCTGAGCCATAAAACAGTTAATAAATTTTATATGCTTTTAGAGCTTGTTCGTGAAGAGTTTTAACAGCATGTCCTGTGTTTTTACATACGACACCAAGATAGCAAAAAGTATCAATATTTCGATTCTTTTTTGTTGTGTATATACAATCGAAAATTAGTAACAACCCTTGGTTTGTCAAAATTGAATTTTTTGTTTTGCTATCTTTACACCCCCATTCACTATAATATTCCGATGTGCTATCAAATTGTCTCTGCAGTTTACCTTATCCGTTGAAAATAAAGCAATGTCACCAGCAAAAAGTAAAACTTAAAACAGGGTTATCGATACCAGGGTTTGCACATTTTATTCCCGAAACCAAGATCTAATTAAACAATGCAGGTGCAGTTTAAAACCACTTTTGCAAGAAGGTGTTTCAAAGCCATTCTTTTTTATGGAGAAGTACGAGGGTTGTCCTGGTAAATCGTGGACGGGATTTGCTGTATAAAAAGAATTTATTGCAAATCGTTATTAATAAACTTGAGATTAAAGGCAATGTTAATTTCTCCACGTTTTTCGTTAAAACCATCTGTAAATTCAAAAGGAACGGTTACCAACATGATATTCTACAACGCTTTACATGCCTGCTGATTAAACCCATATACAGTTGATCGTTATGCATACCTCTTTGTTTGATTGACGGTCGTGTTAATGAGTTTATTAACGTTTATAGGAAATCTTCTAAAAGGTCGATCTGTTTCTTATTTTCCTGCCATCGTGTTCTTGCTTATTTGACTTTAGGCATTTTGGTCTCGGTAAGGTCTTTGAGTACCCACTCATTTGCTTGACAATGCTATTAGCTTCTTATGTTTTGTATGTTTGTGTGCTTTTGCATGCAACATTGTCGAGTTGATGGGTGGATTGGAGAAATATCAGCAAGATAACATGAACTTGTTTGTTTATATGAGAATATGATTGTTGGGGGCAAGTGTGAGGTTGGTGAATCCTAGAACCTGGTTTAACGCCCTCCCCGTGGCTCGTTTTGCCACTGACCTTTCCAATGCGAATATCTCAAAGGTTCTCTATTTTTGTTAATTGTTTTGTTGTCTTATTTGAAATGGATATCCTTATAATCTCATTCTCTCTTTTCCTCTCTACTGTTTGGCTGCGTGGGGAGGCTGTTTATTCTGAGTTTGACGATTCCTGTTATGGCTATTTCCGTTTTTATATATACAGATAAATTATTCAGGCTATATTCAATTCATTTAATATCAATACAATCTTTTATTGTATTGATAAACAAAAACAAACTTTACCAAAGGATCGACATTTAAATAGCCACTTTAAGTGTTGAATTACCTTACAAAGTTAGATTCTATTTATCATTTTCTCACAATTCAAACAATAAATTTGATAAAGCAATTTGATTTTATTTTTGTTGTTTTTTTTTTCAGCCGGAGTTTGCCCTCCAATGTTCATCTCTGACCAAGGATTTAAAACTTGTTGAATGTTGTATAAATCTTCCGAATGTAATTTGTAGACCGAAATGTGCAATTAGCTACGATGTATCTGTCCCTGGAATTAATTAAAAGATGCACAATTTCCTATAGATGTATTTCTCTAGGGAAAAAAGGAAATAGGAAGTCATATAAAATCAATCCGTATCATAGAGAACCTTCGCATGTAAGTCTTAGGAGTGTTGAGTCATAAGGTGTAATGTACCTTAAAATATTTTCTAGAAATCTGTGGAATTTGATATCAACTGAAAGTTTATGATATTTCTGATACGAATTGGACATTGATTTTTACCATTATCAATCCTAGTACTGTACATGACTTCGCAAACAACACCATCTTTACATAATCTGTCAAAATCATTTTAATGTCAACTGACTTAAATATGAAGTCTAGTGTGGTTGTCAGTATTGTAAAAAAAGTAGCGTAACATTTTTAAACACATTAATTGAGGATTAGAACACATGCGGATGTCGAAGCTGTAGCTATACATTCGTCAATATACGGGTTAATTTGTTTGTCCTACAAATAATGTATTGTTGACTACAACGTTTACAACTTATGTAGAGTAGTTAAGACCCTGCACAATATCGATAAAGCAAATAACGACTGTGCTTAAACCCAAACAGCAAATTTAAAGTGAATAGCGTTTTGTGATCAATCGTGTTCCTTGCATCGTTGTTTACTGGTCATAGTATGCAGCAGTTTCTTTCGCATATTACATAAAACAAATCTTAAATAATTTTGCCAACAATCCGCTGACCATGTTACATTATTTTATTGACAGAAAACGAAGACTTCGCAGATGAATCGTGTTTCTGATAACATTAATTCACTGGTCATATCTCATAACTCGGTTTATGACAATGGAATTCAACAACCTACATATATGCCAAATCGCAACATTGTTCCGTAGGCGGGTTTCCCGAGATTTCATAAAGTAAATGAATGCATCTGAATATCTTTGTTTTTCTTCCATGATCTGCCCCAGAAGATTAAATGCCGTTTCTTTATGTCCCAGATTTTTTGTTCTTAGTATAGAGCTGATGATTTTGTCAAAAGCTCCCTGTTGGTCTGCCGGGCGCTGTAGAAGGCTGTAGGTTTTGTACTCTAAAAAGTAAAGATATGGGAGAGAATCTACGACTGCCATTTTCATCCACTTGTCGTTTTCATCAATGTGTTGAACAGCATTTGAATCACATAAAGAACTCCTGAACATTTCATACTGTAGCTCATGTGGCATGCAGTGTATTTCACTAGGAAGAAACCGAACACAAAATGCAAAATTGTTCTGTAATACATCTACAGTTACTTTATTACCTACCATCTCCTGAAATTCCCGGGAAGATTCCCATCCTCTCGGAATGTTGCAACCACACAATGATTCAATTATATTTTGATCATACTTTTTCTCTATGCTTTCAAGAACTAAACTGGCTTTAATGAAATCTCCTGAGCTGTACAATACAGACGCCATCTTAAGTCTGCTTGAAGCTGCATCAGAATTCAATCCATACTCAAGCCATTTAATAGCTTCAGGACTTAGTGTGTTGCCAGATTTAATGTTCTCGGATGCCATCTCAGAACCGAATGTAGAACGGATAAATGGTGTAAGGAGGCTACAGACTTCCTTATTCACAGTATCTCCCTCCAAGTTAATTTTTGTCAGTGATCTGACAAGCTCAACGGTGTTTTGTGCACCAGACATAATGTTTTCAAGAATTTCCAAGAAGCCACGGCTTACATCAACTATTTCGGTGTATACCAGAAGAACTAAAATATAATTTTCAATTTCGGCAGGATTTTGTAAACCAACTGGTATTGCATTTAAATCAGTGTCTTTCCTCCTAAATCTCAGTCCAATGTCATCTATTTTCACATCACAAATAGCCTTCAAAGGATATTCTATTACAACATTTAATCGCCCAATTAACCAATGACGGACGCTTAGTGTAAATTTCTTTTCCATTAAATTATTCTGATGTATAATGAAATGAGGACATGCTTGCAGTTCTAAACATGTCTTTAACTCAATTAAACAGCTTTGAAAAACAGTTAGCAAATTCTTAGAACACCACATATCCGGATGTGTTTTTGAAACGCACCACAATAGTACATTTTTGCACATGTAACTAGAAATTTTATTTCCATCGGGATGCAGAAGATATGTGTTAAGGATCATTTTCATCAAAACGTAGCACTGAATTTGCGTAATGTTCAAATTCATCATTAAACATCACTCTGCATGGGAGGTTGATATTCTCCATTGTATATTTTCGTACTGAGTCCCTTTCATCCCCACAGCAACCACATAACAGTTATTGTTCTCTATATAGCTTTTCATCTCGTTTGAAATCCTTCCTTGCACTATCTGTTGATTTAACCAGGATCTTACAGTTTCCGGCAATGTTTTACAAGGGAAAGCAGGAACTCGATCATGGTCTGAGGAGCCTTTTTTCTTTAATGACCGGGCAGGACCATGTTTAACTCCAGAATCTATATAGTCAAAATAATTATTCTTTATTACAACCTTATCGCCGTTGTAATTAGCTTGGTTTTTATGATCCATAACAAAAGGAATAGGGAGAGGCTCATTGTCAAACATCGGTTGTAAAAAACAGTATCCAGGTGGAGTGTTTTCATCCTGGATCATCATTAAATTCTTGTGATCGAATTGCCATTCATTAATGTTCTGTATAACACTATATTCATTATGACTGTAAAGAATGTCAGTATCTTACTTAAGTCCTGGCGTGGTTGTACCTTCAATTTGACTGCCAAAACCGAAAGTAGATTTGCACTCGTGTGTCACCCGAGAGGTTACGTTCACAATAGCATCCATCACAGGAAATTCTCTCCTTCTCCTTAATACAATCCGCTCATTTACTCCGATGTCCTCTAATACTTTTGTGAGTTTAAGAGAGGCATCATAATGACATTCCGGTACTCTTAACATTCTGAAAATGTAATATAAAAGTAATTTGAAAACATGAAGCTGTATCTTGCTATTTATTATTTCAATAGCATGTATAGTAATCGACCGTTTCCCCCGTTTCTACTGCGTTCTGTTTGAACTTCATTAGAAATGTTAACAATAACAAAGCTATGAAACATAGAAAATTACCTTAGAGATGTCCAAGGATAACAAAACTTTATTAAACACTTATAATAAGCAAGAAATAATACTTCGTCCTAGATATGAAAACGAAAGTAAACGTTTTATTTCCTTTAGGTCAACTTAAAAAATATATGTTTTCTGTCTTTTACTTAAACCATACATAATTGTAAAACACTTACTGTTTTGCGTCAGCTGTCTATGCTAGGTTTTGCTCTTGCTGTTTAACAAAGATGTGTTGCAAACATTACGCGTGATAATTTACAAGGGAGAGTAAAACTTAAAAAAATATTTTGATTGATGGTTATTTTTACCAGAGAGGTCTCTAGCGGATTGTTGTTTACGAATACTGAAACAACTTTTACGCATATTTTGAAACAAATTTGATCAATAATATGTTGTTTGTTTTTTAGATAAACTTTACAAACATATAATCGGTTCGGTTTTCAGAATGACTATTCAAAGTGAATATGATCTGTCAAAAGTTATTGTTAGTTTTAACCTTATTTCCTTTCAAAGTCACGGTTAGTTTTGGTCCTAATACGTAAAAATAGTCATATTCAACTAAATGTTCAACTGTTTTGTTTTTGCGAACTGGATATAACGTCGCTTTTTACGCGAATGCTGGGAGTTCAATCCTGGGCTAACAAGTGAATTTATTTTAAAGTTTTTAATAGCATACTTTAAATACCACAAGAAGACAAAAGTCGCTTTAAAATAAGCCTAGTTATTTTTGTTTTTTCCTTAAAATCATCCTCAATGACATATTAATTGCACCTGCTACTCGCACTATATTTCCCACTTTCCATTAGTAACCTTACTTTTTTATCATCTTCGTTTACCGTTTAAAATTTAATATTTAATGAGGACATACATTAACTTTTTTGTTGGTAGGCGGAGTGTGGAAACACCTTTTTTTAAGGTCTGCCTCAGTAAATAGCTCACAACAAATAGGTACAATTACCTTTCACGTGAGATAGGACATGTACGTAAAATGTTAAATATTTCAACGTTCAAGGTCCTTAGATAACGTGTGATTGAATACCCCCGTTCGATAAAGTCATACTTAAAAACATCGGTAATTGAAAGGAAAAGATACAACCTATTTACATGTAAATACTTGCCATGCTTTCCATGTGCCACAGTACATCTAGCTATCGTTTTATGAGGTCCATGTGATTGTTAACCATATGCCTGTAAAACGCAGTGTCTGATAAAAGTAAAAAAATGTCGGAAGCGAAAACAATTGCTTTTGTATAATGAATCACGTTTTGCAGGGTTTTAACGATTTGTCTGCAAATTACCTAAAACAGCAGTTTTTGGCAGAAGCGTGAAATAAGTTCACATACTAGTAATGATTATAAAATTAGTGGCTAATATGAAAATGCATTATGTATGGTGTGCCGTTTGCACTACATCTATAATATAAAAAAGTATATTTTAAAAAGTTATTATAAATGTAATTCTTTTACTTTCAAATCGCAATCTGATTAAAAAACAAGAAATTCATTGGATAGTAATCCGAATCCCCTGGGCTGCCGTATCGAACTCTACAGTCACTTGACTCATGCTATGCTACAACTATCATCAAAAAAGGTGAAATACTTATGCATATCAGGAATTGCCACATTCAGAAAAAACTGCCTCCTCACACAATCAAGAAGAAGAAGAGAGGGAGAGAGCATAGTTAATAAAAGGATCAGTTTCAAAAAAGACACCACAAACAATTAACAAAAATGGGAACTCGAGGGGTTACCGTCTTGGAACGGGAAGTGGCAAGTCAGATGTCGACCGAAATTTTAAAATTCATTCATCAGTTTAGAGTTGCATTCACACACCTATATGGATACAAACATAATATCAGCACATTGGTACATGCGTTTGTCGAAAGCATCTTTCTGACCCAAACTCTAGAAACGCTAGTTGACGTCACCTTTCTTTATTATCTCTTCCTGAATATAGATAGTTAGATTACGCAGTATTAAACTTACAATGAGGGAAATGTAACTGAGAACTGCGATACAGATGCTCCAAGAACACAACAACGGTTTCTTTCAACAATGACTATTGCTTAAATGACCTCTGGCTGGAACAATATTGTCTGCTTAGTAATATACACTACAAAATAATGTGGTTTTGAAGTCAACAGTTTAATCGTTTAAATAAATGAACTCTTCAACATTAAGACCAAGAAACAATATCTAATCTTAATTTTAAGATTTTTAATTTTTCATTTTAACTTAATCTTTTCTTTCGCTATTAGAATTTATTTTTAATCGGGAAATGGTGTTAGGTGAATCGGATTTACCTCATTATTTTAAGAATACTGATATCAATATAAAGCGAACCAAACAGAAACACAAATATATGTATTTTGAATTCCAATAAAATAATCTCTGATTTACTGCTAGGGATTGTCGTAATTCAAACAATTGATATGGAGAGCGCCAAAAAGGAACGTAAACAAGTGAGATTCGTGGGAAAAATCGTCTACATTAACAATGTGTTACATATTCCAGGATCTGGTGAATAGAGGAGTCATGAAGAGTCTCCACTATCCATACTTTCATGGAATATCCATGGTCTAAAACGGAACATATGTGACAGTGATTTTCTATGTTTGTCGACAGTTATGATTTAGTGTTTCTTAATGAAACAATTGATTTTATCGAATGCTAAACTTATATATGACATAGAAAATTTCACATGTGTACAAATACCAGGAAATAAGACAAACAATTCACGTAAGGGTCGATCAAGATTTATTATTATCTTTGTAAATACATAAGTGTCATTGAACAACATAATTTTGGAATTATTTGGATCGAGATAAGAAAATGTATGTTTTCTACGGAAGCCCTGGAGGGACATTTATTACTTATTATTTATATGTTATTTCTAATTACTTATAATTTATAACTCATTATTTATTACTTATAATTTATAACTTATCATTTATAAATTGTTGCCGTTTTTTCCTTTGTTGGCGGCAACCTGAACGGAGATGAGTGACGAAAAGGTTTGTAATTTTCTTTCCTATTATTTTTACGTAGAGTTGTCCCTTCCTGTGGGGGTCACATGTTTTACACTGAATTATATCTTGAAAACCTCCAATAATTTCTGGTCTACGACCACAAGGTCTAGAGTTTTTATAGTTGTTATTTTGCATTTACTAGTGGTTTGATAAAATTCATACTACCCTGGTGGTCAAAATCTAGCCAATACTAGAGGAGTACTGAAGGATCAGATGAGCTGACTAGCCCTGTCAGCTTCCTCTTGTTGTTGTTTTTTTCATCCAGGGACATAGCTGGGGTGACTGACAAGGGTATGCACTGAATAACTTTGAGGAAGATATACTTAGGATTATATTGCTTTTTAATGCTGTGATCATCTAACATAATTATAATCCTGGTAACTAATGTCTTTAGATTATAACACAACACCAACATAGTATGCCAGGTCATTAATAAAGTTTAAACTATTTTGTAATTAATGTTTGACACAAAGGTTTGCTATTCATATTCATAGGTTTTGTTTTTGCTCAATCATAGTCAGATTTAAGCATTGGATTTCTCTTTTTTCAGGGACGTGTTGAACCCCATGTATCAAGTGGGCGTGGGCGTGGTCGGCGATCTGAATATAAAGTTCACCTTGGATGGCAACACTTCAACCGAAATGCATTCCGTGTAGTAACAAATGCAAAAGGTGGAGGAAATAGAACTATAATTTGTAAAGCTGAAGAACAAATAACTGTTGAGCAAATCATTGAACACGGGAAAAAATGTTTTTAAGGAATATGGCAAAAGTTACTTTGGTGAGATAAGTTCCATGTCAGTTACACTCACTGACCCCAGAGGTGAAGAGATCTCACAGTTTAAAAATTTAGATGATGAACCTTGTTCTTACACAGAGTATCTGACATCAAATGGGCTGTGCCCATCACAGAGTCATCTTTACTTAAGAACTTAAGTGTTACAGACACCACAGGACGTTAAAAATTAATCTGAAGGACAAACATGTCAAGTACACACAAAGAAATCGTATTTGGTCAATAATGAACCAGTGGGCACTATGGATGTCACTTATGACCCCTGGGGCGAGGCCAATTTGACCCCAAATAGTATAATTAAAACAATCTTTGTAGATGACTACAAGATGATGCTATATACCAAATACTAAAGCCCAGGCCTTGCTGTTGTTACAGACAAGAAGATTTTTTCTATCTTTGCTCCTGTGTCCTATTAAATTATGCAATGGACCAAATGTTGATAAAAGGTCACCCAAGCATCATTCCTGTGAAGTAGGGTCGAAATTTGTTTAGGAGGAGATGTCCATTAAAGAAAAGTTGACAACGGACTTTAGAACACACAAACACCAGCCCATCACAATAGCTCACCATGAGCAAGATGTGCTCAGGTTACCAAAAAAACACAGGCTCATATATGCTTTAGAGGTGACTATCCTAAAATAATGCTACGAAATTCACAATTGTGTGTACAAATGGTTTCAATAGTAAAAAAAGTATTTTGTTTTATTATTTTTCGTCATTTCAAAAAAACTGTTTTACCCCAGGGGCATAATTTGAACAATCTTGAACGATGGGGAACAGTATCTTATAGCCAAAATAATTTCTTCCTGAGAAAAAATATTTTACACTGTGATTTTTTATCCAAGAAGCGTAACTGGATATACTGACAAGGGTACACACCAAGTGCCTTTGATCTTAACGAGAATGTACAGTTTTATTTTAAATAGTTACATGTGTAAACAAAAGGGATTTATATCGGTCTTGCTGTGCTTTGAAAAGCCAAATAGAAAATTGAGTTCAATTACCAGTGTATTTTTATACTTGTAAATAAATTTATTTATTACTTATTATTTATTACTTGTTACTTATAAACAAATACTTATAACTTATTATTTATTATTTATTACTTATTATTTATTACTGATAATGTATTACTTATAATTTATCACTTATTATTTATAACTTTTGCTTTGTTCTTGTGGGGGCAGATCCTGGAGAAACACAATATGTAGTAAAAAAGAATAATTAATTTAGTACTTTTGTATATTTAATTTATTAGTAACATCTGTTATACTACTATAAATGCACATTATGCCGTTATCTACATAATTAGTTTGCATAATAACCTTAACTGGGACATTTTGTGTAGGTGCACATGTATGGCATAACAGTAAATTACTAGCAGCTGTGTAAATAGCTAGGCAGAACTTCTTAGTTAATGTGATTGACTTCAGGATCATAACACGATATTAATTCCTCATACAGTCTGAAACCATCCTCTGCGTTACTTGGTTTCTGAAAGTCTGGTTTGAAACAATATGCTAATTCAGTGAACACATTACTACATTTTTTTTGTGGCGAGCATACAATTCCAGGCACAACTTCACGTCATCCAAGTCAACTGGTTTCCAAGGTCCTGTCCCCCATACAATTCCGGAACGTGATGGAGCACAAATGGTTTACCACAAGGAAGCTCCCGGTACATCTTTTGGGCGCGTATGTTATGAAAATTCCAGTGGTCTGCTATGCGATCCAGTTCTGCTTGCAAAACATCCATGAGACAAAATCTCAAACATTCTACGTGAATTGGATTCAGAGAATCAAACCTGCTACGATCTCGTAAATCTTCAATTTATTAATCCACTAGCCTGGATTCCAGGCGATGAAGTATTTTGTTTTTATTAATTCTCCAACTATTTATCTTGAGCCAGTCTACATCTCTCTCTGAACTTCATCGCCTGGACTAAAGCGTTGGAGTACCAACCTGATTTTAGGTTGGTTATCAATCACTGTCAAGAATTGACCGCAAGGTGCTAAGTGGTTTATTGCCTGATGTTTATAAGCCCATTGATACCATTGATACCACATGGTGCATTTAGATCATTATCTTTCAGTTTTTCTTGACCAGGTCAAACATCACACAATGTGATTCACATTCTTGCTGTTGACTTCATAAGAACTCCAGGATGGAGAGGCTTAATTGTGCAATAGACTACGCATTGCACAAAATGGAATTATTACTTTAAAACCAGACCAAAAAGCTGTTATTAAACAATATATATCTGGAAGAGATGTTCTTTTCTGCTCACCAACTGACAGTGGCAAGAGCTTGTTTTTTCAAATGTCACCTTTCCTCTACCATTACTTAGAAAGAAGTAATATATGCATATCAGGAATCGCCGCACTAAAAAAATACAGCCTCCCCATGCAGCGAAAAAGAAGAGAGGAAGAGAGAGAGCATGTTTTATATAAGTATTTCAATTCAAAAAGGACGCCACAAACAATTAACGAGGAAGAGAACCTTTGGGGATACCGCCTTGGAACTGTAAAAAAAATAAAAAATGTTGCACCCTATTCAAGTGGATTCATAATTGTGCTGGGGTGGGAGGTGGAGGTTCGTTTACACGCTCTCACACCCAGAATTTTTTATAACAATGTGGCAGTCTGAGGCATTTTGAGCATTCTGGGGTGAATCATGTGGATTCAGCCGCATATTGGTAGCTACGCGCCTGCTTACAGATTTTAGAGGCCATTATAATCGTGCTGTCATAAATAGAATATATTGAATGTCAAAATTGTAAACTTTAAGAAATGACAATTATCGTATACTAAACTTTTCTAAGCACATAATTGCAGCATAAATGTATAGACAAAGCCATTTTCTTAAAAATCTCTGTCAAATCCTAAGTGTGATAAAAGTAAAATGTAACATTTAAAAGCTTATTGATGAAATATAGCCTGATTCTTGTAAAATATAACAAGAGTGCCAAACTGACACAAAATACGCCCGTCAAAATGCTGATCATCAAATTTGTGCAACGATCCGATGAAAATTATTCGACTTGGAGAGCAGATACCGCTAATTCAGTTTTTGGACAATTCAAGGGCCATAATTCAGCAGTGCCTGGGGGGATTTGGCTGGTTATAGGACTTGGTCGAGATATGCCCACCAACATATTCACCAAGTTTGATAAAGACCGGATGAAAACTCTTTGACTTAGAGAGCGGAAACCCTGTAAAAGCCGCCCGCCCGACCGCCCGCCGCAGGTGTTCCCATAATACGTCCCGTTTTTCAAACGGGCGTATAAAAATGGAACTTCAAAAGAAATCCATGTGACAGAATGGAAATATTGCAAGTTTAGCTTGAGCCTACTCAATTGCATACATAATTGTTGCTCTTTTCAGTCATATTGGTCAGTTTATTCAGCTTTTTCAAAAGTTTCAAATACTTCATGAACAGTTCAGAGTATCAGAATCTGTAAGGTAAATAAATCATTGCTGATAGGGGTCATTAGCACAGCAGGCCGATTAGGCACGGGTAATTTGATAACACTAACATGTCAATCATTTCTAGGAGATCCCAAACGCTTTATACTAGTCTGATAATTCAGACATCTCTCTCAATGCAGTATGATAGAAAATAGACTGGCTACAATAAAAGTCTGTTATGATGTATAAAATATAAATAAAAAGACAAAACAAACTAATTATCAGACTAGTAGCTAGTCTATTAATCCACCAATGGACTCCCTGTCGCCTTAAGAAACTCCACCACGCTTCAATTCTCTGATTCGAAGTACTTTTTCCGTACAAGAAACTTTTCATACCCGCCAATGAGTCCCTGTGATTATAGAGAAGAAGCGGTTGTAAGAAGCTAATATTCGAATTTTCAGTTCCACAATCCCCTCGTATAACTCGCGAAGCACATTTCATTTTCTTAATAGTATAAAGATAATAGAATGCTATACATTTTTGGTCAGTGTTATATGCCCCGACCTCCAGCCACATTATTCTACGACTATATCCATCTATAGCCCCATGAATGCAGAACCCAAATGGTTTTAGTTTATCGTAACCGTCTATATGCCAGACGAAATTCGGACCCTTTACATTATACCGTCTTCTCTTTAGTTTGTTTGCTTTACGGGATAAAACACCTTCCGGATCTACTTCTTTCATTATACGCATTACTTCATTTCTTTTCACCTTTATTTTATAATCATTTTCCAAACGTCGCCACATGCTTCTGTAGCCAATAGGCCTACCCTGTCCACTCAACTGAATTTCGTTTGTAATTATATTCTTAACGTCTTCAAATGGTGTACTTTCAACATTTCGACGGCGAAAGTTGTTTACTTTTAAAATGCGTTTTAAATGCCGAATACTTATGCTGATTTTGTGACATCTGTATAATATAAGAACTATTTCACAGTATTTAAATCCCGCGAAAAAATACTCTTTGATCTTCTGAAGTCTGCTCAATGCATCATGACTGTCTGATCGCACATATGATGTCCCTATTGCCATAGACAAGTCTATTGTCAACATAAAAGCCAGACAAGACGACAAAAGCACGGCCGTCGAAATCTGAAAAGAGGAAAGTGGCATGAATCAGATAAGTATTTCATTAGGTGTGTTATATATTGTGCTATAGCTTAAATTCTGCTGAAATATTTATTTAATTACTCTACAAATGGTACATATAAGGTATTTCATATTCTAAAATATGCTGTTGGAGATCTCAAACGCTTGCTAAACATACTTCTGTACTTCAGTCGGCTTTCTATGTTAGTATTTAGAATGCATTATATAAGTACTTGATTTGAAAAAGCAGACTTCTACTCCTCATCTTAAAGCTTTGAGGGATTATATGGTGTATGGTATTTAAAATATGTAGTAAAATAGAGTAAGAACTATTGAATTGTTTTTAAATAATACTACAGATTTTTTAGGTAGACACACCATTTTATACTCATTTAGCAGCACGTTTATATGTATTATTTTAAATGTACTAAATGTATTATCAAAATTAAGGTTCTTTTTTACATAATTTTCATAAGGAATACTTACTCAATTAATTTCGATGAAACAGGGAAGCTTCATTCCAATTCTGTGAAAAATAACTGTACGTCTTATTCACAGAAGACCATGCTCTCGAATGATGCGCTCGAAGCCATGCCAAATAAATAATAACTTATAAGTAACAAATAATAACTTATAAGTAATAAATTATAACTTATAATTAATAAATGATAACATATAAATAATAGGGCTTCCGTAGTTTTCTTTTGATGAAGGTGTCTATATTTGTCACATGAACATTCCCCCCTCTACAATGTTTTTGCTACTAGAGATTTTTTTTGATAAGCTAGAGCTAGATATTTTAAAGTACAATTCGGTAAAATATATTTAACTGGCGATTTTAACAGCCGTACCTCAAACTTGCCATATTTTCTTGATTTTGAAAAATGCTCAAAGATGTAGAAAATTACTTATTTAAGAAAACCGAATTGTCTATTTCACATAAATTGAAGCTGTTTGATATCTTAGTTGCATCGGTGTTAAACTTTGGATCAGAAGTCTGGGGGTTCCATAAGGCATCCGAATCTCTACACACAAAATTTTTGCGGCGTTTATTGTGCGTAAAACGATCTACAAATGTTTCAGTTCTATATGGCGAATTAAAAAGAATCCCATTAAATACTATTCGTAAAATCCATATGATAAAGTACTGGTAAAAATATTACAATCAAACTCGTACACGCTAGTTAAAGAAACCTTTTTAATGCTAAGAAGCGACGTAGATTTAAACAGAAGTTATAACGGAAATAACTGGGCCTATCAAATCAAGCGTATTTTAGACAAACACGGTTTTAGTTATGCCTGGGATCAACAATTTGACATCGTTATCCCTTTTGAATCTATAAGACAGCGACTTTTTGATACTGTTAAACAAAAATGGTATTCTGATATAAATAATTCAAGCCGTCTTGACTCTTATTCACTTTTTAAGCACGATTGCGAACTAGAAAAATATTTGCAAGTTCTACATGAAAATAAATATCGAATTGCTCTCACCAAATTTAGAACGTTCTCACATTCTTTATATATCGAAACCCGACGATACGATAATACACCACATGAAACAAGGCTTTGTCGATTCTGTAACATGAATGTCATTGAAAACGAATACCACTTCTTTCTTGTATGTTCAAATTATCGTGAACTAAGAAATAGATATTTTAAACCATATTATTGTCACTGGCCAAACATTCATAAATTTGAAAGTCTTCTTTCTTCAAAATCAAACAAAACCATACACAACCTTTCAAAATACATATACTTTGCTAATAAAAAAAGAGACGCATAATTTTTGTTATTGTTCCACGATTCTAAAAAAGATTATTCATAAAAATCTTGGATAAATATCAAGAAGTAATAAATTTGTAGCTTATACATGCCCTATTTCTCATGAAACATGTATTAATATCAATAAGTTATTTGTTAGGATTTGTAAGGATGTTTAAATTGTCATGTTTACATTGTTATGAAATTTAATTAAACACATTATTATCTGTATCTAGAAACACTAAACGTCACTTGTTATCATGAACATCATACCTGTTTAGTTTTGCTTTGTTTTATGTAATCTCTTCTGTTAATCATGTTCTCTCTGTGTTTGTTAATATTGCTATAAGAATTGTAGAATGTTTAATGCAAATAAATATTCGTATTCGTATTCGATATTAGCCTGCTCGCAATATTGTTAATGATGAGCTTTGCGTTATTAAATTCCATAGATGACGATAAGGGTTCGATCTATTTCATTTATTCTTGCAACCTTAATAACATCTCGTGATTTACTAGATATCATTCCTGATGCTCTGATATCGGTGCGGCCACATTAATTTTGTCCGCTCTGCTCGGCAGTGCAAAAAAAAATTGATTTATGTTCAGTGCACATACACTCAACCAAAGTTCTAATTGGTCATTAATTGTATATGTTTACAATGTATGCTAGTTTCGTTTTTTCCCTATGTCAAAAGAGGTTGTGGAAAGAACTGTTTTGTCTTGAAATCAATTATCTAATGTCTTTTTAATCTTTATTGATTATTTTCTTAAATGAATCAAATACCACTTACTTACACCGCAGGGTCAAAATTAGAACAGTCTGTAATTAAAAGGGAGGTAATTTTAAAATTGGATACTTTGAAAGGGGTTTATTTAAACAAATGTGCTATTGATTAATAATGTTTTCTGTTTTTCCTACTAATGAGGGGTCCTATTAAAACAAAACAAGGAATTAAGAGCAAATTTCTCTGTGTTTGACCTTTTTATGCAAGAAATGCATTTTTAGCAAAATTAAGGATAACTCTTGCCAAACCGTTTCAAAGTCAATTATTACAAGATTAAAGATTAAATTGAAGATTGTTGTTGACATATGATCATAAAACAAGAGTGAATTCAATGTCTTTCTAATAAAAAATTAAGGACAAAAAGTGACCAATTAGAACTTTTGTTGAGTGTATAGGTGAATACTAAAAATATCATTCATTCACATGTTTGGAACAAAGTGAAATATGCATAACAGAAATTGCCACATCTAAAAGCCTACCCACACAGCCAAATCGTAGAGAGGAAAAGAGAGAGAGCATGTGTTATTAAATAATCATGAGAACCTAAGGGATTACCACCTAGGAACAGTCAGTGACAAAACGAATTGCCACAGGCGGGTACCTGATGACCTTACTGAGATCAAAGCACCTGGAGTCAAATCAGCAAGGATACAGCTTTTAGGTTCTAGTTCTTGGTAGGGAAGAAGTGATTTTAATTTTCTATCATACGGGGTCATAACAGTTGCTCGTCTTAATTAAAACGAAATATCACTTTGAAAGTTTGTAAGGTTATTTAAATGTTCTAAATATTTCCATTGTCTGATGTATGTAACCGTACCGTTTATCGATTTATTGATGCAGAATTATTCCAAGTTTCATGAATATATTCTAACAAATTCTGTTCATTGACAAGTGATAATCAAAATTTAGTTTTAGGGTAAAGAGGTAAACAAGCTCCAAATGTTCTGCCTAAGTTCACAGATAAAATTAGCAAACACAAACTTTCGAGTTAAAAATGTGTCAATACACGTAAAACTGGGGACGCAGCCTATATAATTCACATGTATCCTGCTTTTGCAATGACACAAAATAGCGAAGAGTATTCCTTACCTATTGTACACCCAAATGCAGTATTACTTCTCTTAATGATAGTGAGATAAACTTGATCCGTCTGTTTGAAAAGTACAATGCGTGAATGTTCGTAACAACATAACTATCTTACATCGTTAAATCAAAGCAACACCGATATTTTAACATAAACTATGAAACCAAATTGTCAAATGGAGTGAATTTTTCAGTTTTCAGTACGTTTGCACAAAAAGTTAATACTGGAACGTCTTTATTTAAAATCTCTTATCCTGTAACATTACACATTTTTTTTCATTTACTGGAAATGATTAAGTTTGTAACATGTGTGATATCATTGATGCTGATGTATTTGCTATGTAGGACAAAGGCAGACGATGTTAATCTGGAATAGAGAATCGCTCAACTTGAGGCAACTGTCGCTAAACTGTTTTCAGAAAGGCATGATCAAGAACTTCGAAGGCAAACTAGATGTATTATTTATTTTAATAGCATTCAACGCATAATGTGACATTTTCAATAAGTATTGTATCTTCAGTGCTGTTATCAATTACGTCCTTTGAAGGTCGTTGAGCACGATACAAATGTACTGTATTAATAGTACTTCTAAAATTATTTTAATTTGTTTAAATATTTCGACCTGTTTTGAGATGGGTGGTTTCAATTTCCCAGCCAATATAGATTTGGAAATTGTTCAATCACCCCCAAGGATATACTTCCTGCTTTTCTTTTTGCCTTTGGCGTTGTCTGTGATATGCAGGATTTATATTCTAAGATCCCCTGTCAAAATTCTATTCTGTTTAGTTCCGCCCATTGTTTTCTCGTTTAGGGCAAACCAATTCTTTTATCTGGGGACCATACGCCGCTGAACATGGAATTGTATTTATCTGAAAATACCACATTGAAGGTTCCATGTCCACCGCCATATGCACACCATCGTTTGGGATGGTCAAAATTGTACTGTTTATTGGTGTAAATATTGAATTACGCTCAACGCGGAGCTAGGCGGCGTTTGCAGTAATATGCATTTCCATTACTGTCCATGAACAGACTCAATCAAACCGAGCCAGCAATATTTTCATATTTGTCTTGTTCGATGACTTTCAAAGTTCCCTTTTCATCTATTTCAAAGATAAAAGTGATATATGCATATCATTAATCGCCACACCCAGAAAATACAGCCTCCCCACGTAGCTAAAATATAGAGGGAAAAAGAGAGCTTGGGATTATAAGAAGATCAATATCAAATAAGACACAACAAACAATTAGCGAAAAGGGAACTTTTGGGTTGTCGCCTTGGAACGGTCAGTGGCAAAACAATTTGCCTCTTGGAATTTAAAACAGGTTCTATGCTGCACCAACCGCATACTTGCCCCAATAGGTTCTCAAGCTCACCAGTCTCATAAATAACAAGATACAAAACTTGTATCGCTTGTAATGAGCATAGAGCATGGTTCTAATGATATGGACTTGACAGACCTAATCGATTCGCTTACTTCCTTTACTCGACAATATTCGGATTTTGAACCTCTTCAGTGACAGTTTGTTCCTAGTGTTTCAATTCTCTTCTATGATTTTCTTAAACACTAGATCCCATTAGTAAAACATCCCATGCAACCATCTTGATTTTTCAATAACGTGGTTGTACATATTTTTGTTTGAATTCATTCGAGTCGTTATCTACTTTCAGCATCCTTAGACCCAGTGTTTTCTTTTTTCAGCAGTTTTAGACCATGCTCAGTATCATGTCACGATCGGTCAAACCATAGTGTTCAACAGAGTATATATCAACGATGGTAATGGCTATGACAACTTAACCGGAGTTTTCAACGTCCCGAGAAACGGCGTTTATCTTTTCTCTTATTTTATTGCGACTTTTGGAATGGATCAGATTGTTGTCCGACGGAATGGATCAGATTGTTGTCCGACGGAATGGATCAGATTGTTGTCCGACGGAATGGACCAGATTGTTGTCCGACTTGTTGTGGACGGAGAGAACCAGGTTGACGCGACAGCCGAGGGGTTGCGAGACGGTCATAATGATCAGTGCGGAAACATAGTGATTCTCAAGCTTTCAATAGGACAGCGCGTGTATATTCAGGCATATGACCAAAACGATGTTCGTATTGATGGAGGTTATGCGAACTGGTTCTCCAGCTTTTCAGGAACTTTGATATATGGACTGTAAGGACCACAACAATAGAATTTATGAGTGTTTTACAAACCTCATGTCAAAGTTCTGTATCTGTTATAAATACACTTTCTATCAATTTAATCTGCAAGAAATAAAATAATGCAACACATTGTATGCCTTACTATATTTCTTTTTATATTCCATTTTCTTCTCGTGTCATGGGTACGTGAAATCGAATACAACTTGAGGTCTCGGGTGTTCGAATGTCACCTTAGTTTGATTTGGGCTAAACGACATAGTTAAAACTGACGGTACGCACAACATTCAGATAACCGCGTAAACACACGAAACCTATTACTTCTATCGACTTTTTATCTTGTAATTCATTTACTAGACCTAGTGGTGTTGGCACCACTGGCACGCGAAACTCGTAAAACCGTAAACATGAGCAACAAATATGTTTCGTGTTCTTGGTTTGCTTACTGCCAAAACCAGACTTGGTTTGCTTACTGACAACACCAGAAGCGTGAATGATTTGCACGAAAACACAAAAAATTAAGACCCATGGGTCTACAATTTGTGATTACTACACCAGTTTGCAGCAATTATTTGATTTCCCCCAATTCTTTTTAATATTTTTGTTTTTGTGCGTATGAAAGGTATGTCACTTACACGTATACAAAAAAAATGTTACCAATAATCATATCATTACCCAGCAACATTTAAAATTGATAACATGATGCATGATGCAACATCTCCCTTGGTCCCAACACGTAATTAAGGTCATTTATTACTACATTTTTTGTCTGAAAATTCCATTAGTTTCCTATGTTTCATATATTTGAGTGCTTTTGCACGCAACATGGTATAGTTAATAGGTGGCCTGGATTTTATTCACCAAGACAACATGTACTTTTTTCATATGAGAACCTAATGGGCAAGTGTGAGGTTGGTGCGCCCTAGAGCCTGGCTGACTTGTTTTAGATGATAACGATCTTAGATTCTCATTTTCGTAAATTAATTCATTCATTTTTTAAACGTTTAACTTAGTATTAATACATGCTCTCTGTTCCAATCTGGGCTGAAGGTTATAAAACTGAGCTTGGAAACCAGTCTCAAATCCCAGTCGCCATTTCAGCCAATTAGATGCTTGAGATTTGAGACTGGTTTCCATTCTCATATTTATAATCTTGGGGCCTGATTGTTGGCTGTGTATGGAGGATGCGCTTTCCGAGTGTAACTACTTGTGATACGCACATTTTACTTTCAGTTTTTTTCAACAAATGCATTTACTGCTATTGAGTGTCATATACCTACCATAAATAAGACACAAATATGCCCTCGCAGAGCTGATTCATACCAAGACTACAAAATCCTTAGAGTATAAAATAAAAGTTGAAAGTTGATAAAAGAAATTATAGAATAGGTAATGGACCACTGTTGCTTTTTGTAATGTTAATTCTAGAACTAGAGATAACCCAGGTTTGTTTTATTTACGAATTTCTATTGGCACATTTTTGGAAGGGATGAATTATTTACAAAGGCTAAAACATATCAAACTCATTTATTGACGCTAACATACCATTATGCAGAAAAAATATATATAGTTAGTTTTTCACCTTCATTGTCCAAGATATCTCACACATATCAAACTCAGTGTTTCATTACAACTGACAGAATTAGGATTAAACTTTCAGAAGCCACTTTTTTTCTTGGGCCCAAGCGCTGACGGCCTTATTATAATCAAACTTCAGTACATCAGGACCTTCCATGGATATCATTAACAATGAATTTAATGTTGAATTGTTAAGCCTGCTTCTAAGCTTAGTCTTCACTCTTGATAAGGTGGAAAAACCCCACTCACAATCTGAAATTAAAGTAATTTACGATACCAGTAAACATATAGATAGCTTCACATATATAAAAATAATATCATAATAGGTATTCAGTTAACACAAACAGGTATAATAAATTATGTAGTGCTTCCCAAGAACCTGGTTTAAACCCCTAGTAGCAAATTATTTTGCTACTGACTGTTCCAAGGCGCTAACCCATACGGTTCCCCTTTTTTGTTAAACAATCAACAAACAAATCATTTATTTTCCTCTCTTCTTTTTGCTGCAGGGGAGGCTGTGTTTTATGAGTGTGGCGATTCCTGATATGCATATTTCCCTTTTTATATATAGTAGCATGAAATTGAGTTATTTTATTTATTTAATGCAAGTCACAAGGCTAAGTAAATATATATAAAAAACATTGCCAACTTCTTGCAACCAGAAGTAGACTTTCTTCCACTTAGGATCGACACCTGACTGGATCGAACTGGCTGTTCGAGGTAGCCGGCGTTGATTCAGTGTCTCGGCATGTTGGGGTACCGCGTCCGGCGTCGGAGTAATTTCACGACGTGAAGGGGTACTTGGCGTCGTAAGAGTCGCTCTTGAAGGGCTATCCGGAAATGATCTCGATCTCATTTCTAGAATTTTGAAGTTCAGAATGCCCGATGGAGTTGGCATCAGCCTCACAAGGCCGGTTTCTCTTGAAATAAGATAGAATTGACGAGTCGTCGTTCTTTCGCGCATGCATACTTGAAAATGTGTCCGACGAAAATGAACTGATCGTTACGATGATAGCGCAGTAAAATGCCACAGAATGTATTTCTTTTGCAATTTAAGTTCTAAATGCAACTTGCCAATAGATGTGTTTAAAACAAATCCATTATCGCACAATTATTTTCATACATGTATACAGTACAATTTTCGAAGTGTTTGTCTTCTAATCACAGAACTAAGAATAACCAAATAATGACTCATGATCGCATCTTATTAAAATCATTGAACATTATGTTAAACACACCGGGTTCCGCTATTAATTGAGAATATCAAGAGTCAACAGAGCCAAAATACGATCAAACGACACCGACAGACTTGCGAATTCACCACGTGGAGAGGCGGAGTTATCCAGCTGATAGTAAAGAAATCGATTGTGATTGGTCAAATCGCCCATTGCTTAACCTTGAATGAGGTGTGTATTGAAAAGCGACCTGTGTTTACAATGCAAGAAACAGAAAATTATGACATGTCGATTTTGAATAAACGGATGTCGGCGAATTTAACACTTATTGGAAATATATCAAAGCTTGTTAACGGTTGTCTGGGGAGAACACTGGGACCCGGCCCGGTCCTTGTTAGCCGAGCAAAATCTCGATCCACAACTACTCCAACCTAACCAAAATGGCAACCCACGCTATCTCCCGCTTGTCACGTGACTGATTTGTTTTTAATCGTTCTTTTAATATCCTTTCATAGTTGTTCGAATCACAACATTAAATTGTTTTCTTGTTTTTATTTGTAGAATTATCTTTCAAAGTTCGCATTCCTTCTCGAAATATTTGTATTTTCTTAAAATGCACTACTTTTTATGCCACACAACTACGAAATCTTTCAGGCGTAACTAAACTACTCATTCATATCCAGTTGCTTGTTCACTGCCGTAGCTGGTCATGATTTCACTCTACATTGTTCGATGGAATTTTTGACATGGATGCTCCAAAATTACACGGAAACTTACTATCAATCGCTCAGATATCGTGGAATGGTGTGCTGCATTGTGCTTCACACTTGTGCAGAACATTTCGGCCTGCTCTCGCGGTGACCACTTACTTGATACGCTCTCGTGGTCGCAATGATACACCCGAAGTTAAGGACTGCGCGTCGCAGAGTTCACAGCATCGTTAGTTAATACTGGCGCATGCGCGCCAGTATAAAAACGCATTTCAGAAAAAAAGACCATAAAATAAAAAAAATAAATATTTTCCAAAAATGTTTTGATGAAAATTGCCACAGAGCACTTATTAAAAATCATAAAGCTTGAAAACTGAAAAATAAATACAAAACAAAAAGAATCGTTGGAGTCTGATCCGTGCAGTCTGATTAGAATCTACACTTTCATTTTATGTTTGTTTCATGATTTGTTTATTAAGACTACTAGTACTTATACTAACTGTAAAAGAAGAAGCAGCAACATTTTGCCGAACTTTCGAATATTCATTCCATTCTATAAATAGCGGTCACGTCATCAGGCTAACATAGACCTCTATCATAAGAACGCATAACAATCCTAACCAGAATTTTTGTCTTCATACGCGGAGTTAACAGTCCGCAATGTAGTAACGTCAATTAACCGTAGACACATGAATAAATATGGTATTTTTTGTCAATTTGGTTAAGAAACATATCAGATAACCCGTAATATTGAGTTGTATATCCCTTATTTTAAGTCTACTGTGACTTTTGAACACTGTCTTATGTCTGTATGTAAGAGCGGTATCTAGAGGCATTCTATAAATAGCTGTCACGTCATCAAACTAACTAGTCCCAATCCCAGTATACTTTGAGCGAAAATACACAGGTCAATGTGATGATCACGTGACCGGTGTGTACACAATGATATTCATTCAGTATTAGCTACATGTTTTCCGACAGGTTTACAACAGTTTTCAACGACTGTCAGAATTGAAATTACGAAACTCCATAAACCAGTTATTTATTAGACAGATATATATATATATATATAACATTGTTCTGATACTGGATAAATTCCTAATAAAATAAATAAGTAAACTTCGTGTTATCTTAATTGACATTTCTAACATCCCTCGTCAGCTTTTTATTGGGTGTCTAACGGAATAAGGAATACATTACGGATAAGCTTAATTTGGGGAACGTCTCGGAAAAGGGTGTTTTCAGTCATATTATAGACATTTCAGTTGTTACGGTATTTGAAAAGAACCATTATGTAATTATTATGTTCTCTTAAGTATTTAAAATGTGTAAAACATTTTGACAACAAAGTGTTAATTTTACCGCAAAATGCACAATAAGAAATGTAGTCTGCTTAACTGTAAGACGTCAAGTGCCTTAATGTTTCTTTTCCCGTAACGCGCCCCAATTAAATTGAGAACGTGAAAATTAAATAAGAATCGTTACAATAAAGAAAACTAAACAAAATGAAATATTTAATATGCTTTGCGTTATATTACAACAGATTTTGAGAGTATAAACATCACAACTGAATGCTATTGTTGAAAAGCCATGTAAACTTGAGCTATTTAACTTTAATACAGTTGTGTACATGTTTATGTGTGCTTGATATAGGTATTTATGTACCATATATGTATTGTGTTAGAAACTAAATAAATAACGTACACGTTAATGTTCTTGTTTAAGATACAGTCAAGTATGTTAATGTTTACCCAATCATATAAAACGACTGTTTGGCTCTTTTTGTCAATATTCTAGCCAAAATGTGACATAGTGAATGTCCTCAACATTTCCTTGTTTGTTTGTTGTTGTTTTTGTTTTAATAAAACCGCACACCACTTATCTCATTAACACCTTATTTTTTCATGAAGCAGGTAAACCGGACTGATAGATTTATCTTGCTCTATCTTGCTTTGTAGACAAAACGCTTGCATAAGACCGGAGAAAATAGCTCCCTGTATCCAGCCATTGGTCCAAGATAGAGCCTCTCCGGCGAGATATATCGGATGTTCTGGCGTTGTGAGGGCATCCATGTAATTGATATATTCGTATGGTTTTAAACCTGCAAATGCGCCCTGTGATGATGAGTCACTGTACCAGGCTTGGACCACACCGACTTCAAATTCTTCTTTCATTTCCGGATGAATTTTGCTGATTTCCTCCACAGCAGAACTTATCGCTTCCTTGTGAGTCTGGGAACCGTAGAGTAAAGCATCTTCCATCCAGGTATAGACCATTAAGACACCTCGTTGTTGGTTAGGATCGGCGGGGTCACCTTGACTAGGGTAGTGTAGTTGTCCTATCGGAAGATCTGTACGGCTAAAGCCACCAGAACCAATATCTTTCTCCCAGAAGCGGGTCTTGCACTGCAACATTATCTTCGTAGAAGCCATGTACCTAATTCCCTCCGTAGCCTTGATCTTTTCAATAGATAATGGCAAATCCATTTGCCGCAGGATATTGAGGGGTGTTGTTATAATTACTGCATCTCCCAGGAAGGATTTAACTTCGCCGGTACTTGTGTTTCTCCCAATAACTAATACCTTCTTCCCATTATTAAGTTTTTCTACTTTATTCACTTCAAACCCGAACCGAATTTGCTTGGATAGGTTTACTAGGTTCCAACCTGTATTTGGCTTCAGGAATGCTTTAGGCAGAGCATCCAAACCTTCAACTGGTGCCGTTAGTTGATCGGGCTTCCACCATTCTCCAAGTCGCTCCCGCGTGAACGTAGCCAGATCAGAGTCAAACATCGGTAAATAATTCATCACCTGTCAACAAACAACACAGAAATTTCAAAAAAGATTTAAATGAAGTAAGGGAAACGTGAAATATGCATATCATATTTAGAATATAACCTCATCACACAGCCGAGAAGCAGCGAGGAAATGAGAGCATTATGTTATAACATGATTAATTTCTCAAAATACTTCTTCACAAACAATAAACGACAGTGGCAAAACATTTTGCCACTCGAGTTTAAACCAGATTCTAGGGTGAACCAATTTGAATAATCATGACAGTATTTTGAATGATCCTCAACCTTGATATATTAAATTACAGAAAACATAGACAAATTCCTAGCCAAATTAGCAAATGTACATGTTTTTTAATATGAGAACCTGTTGGGGCACGTGTGAGGTTGGTGCACCCTAGAACCTGGTTTAAACCCCCAGTAACAATTTGTTTTGCCACTGACCGTTCCAAGGCGGTATCCCCAAAGGTTCTTTTTTTTCGTTAATTGGTTTGTAGCGTCCTATTTGAATTTACATACTTATATCGAACATGCTCTCTCTTTCTCTCTCTCTTCCTCTCTTCTCCGTGTTTTGTGAGTGTGGCGATTCCTGATATGCATATTTTACTTTTTTTTCGGAAATTTTAAAACATATGAAGAAAGCCACATTCAGAAAACACAGCTCTTCCTACAGTCAAAATTCCAGCTGAAAAGAGAGAATGTGTTTAAAAAAAAGATAATTTTAAAAAGACACTACAAACAAAGACATAAAATTGAAATGTGAATATCAGGAATAGTCAAAATGCCTTTTGGCTGCCTGGGTAGGCTGTGTTTTCTGGGTGTGGCAAATCTTGATATGCATATAACACTTTTCATAAACGCTCTAAACCTTGCCACCGTCGTACAAACAAAGAGGTAAGCATAGAGACAAACTGTGGATGTTTAATCACCAAGCATGCAGAGCGCTGTACAATATCATGTTGGTCGCCCTTTTTGAATTTGCATATTGATTTTATTAAAAACGCAAATAAATTAAAATAAACGTTAATTTTCTTTTGGTTAGAAAACAAATCCCCTTAAAACACTGGCTGAGATATACTTTGTAGTGATTTAAAAGTGCACCTGTCAATCTTAAATCTAGGGTATCGGCGATTAAACTTGCAATGTTAAATGTGGTACCTTTAACCATGTTTTAAAAGTTGTCTTTTCTGTTATGTAAAGATTATTGAAAGGGTTCACGCATGGTTTTTCGGAGCCCATAAGGTGACATTCAGCTTACTTTTTTTTCATTTTCCATACTTTTTTAAGGATTCGTTATTTCGTTTAAACGAATTAATATTTCGTTTAAAAAATAATATTTCGTTTAAACGAAATAATAGGATTCGTTATTTCGTTTCAACAAAAAAATATTTTGAAATAATAGGATTCGTTTAAACGAAATAATATTACACGAATCCTATTATTTCGTTTAAACGAATTATTATTTCGTTAAAACGAAATATTAATTTTATTATTATTAATTATTAAAATAAAAAATTATTAATAATTATTAATAATTACTAACTTTATTATTTCGTTAAAACGAAATATTAATTCGTTTAAACGAAATAATATACATATCCACGTGACATGGAGTCTGGAGAGTGCCGACATGTTAACATGTTGACGTGAGTTTTAAATTTTACAAAACATTCTTCAATAAAAAAGTAATATATGTATATATAATAGGATTCGTTAATTCGTTTAAACAAAACATTATTTCGTTAAAAATGAAATAACGAATCATATTATTTCGTTCAAACGAAATATTATTTCGTTAAAACGAAGTTACGAATCCTATTATTTCGTTTAAACGAAATATTAATTCGTTTAAACGAAATATTAATTCGTTTAAACGAAATATTAATTTGTTTAAACGAAATAACGAATCCTTAAAAAAGTATGGAAAATGAAAAAAAAAGTATGCTAAATGTCACCTTAGGGTCTCCGTATTTCCGCATACCGCCGATATTTTATCACTCTTGGCTCATCACCGTATCAGTTCCAACAACATTTCTTACAAACCATACGCCGCTGAACATGGAATAGTATTAATCTGAAAATACCATTGAAGGTTCCATGTTCACCGCCATCTGTAAACCATCGTTTGGGATGGTTCAAAATTCTATTGGTGTAAATATTGAGTTGAGCTCAACCCGGGGCTAGGCGGCGCGGGCAGTAATTAACATTTCCATTACTGCTCATGAACAGGCTCAATAAAACCGAGCCTGCAATTTTTTCATGTTTGTCGTGGTCGAGGTTCTTCAAAGTTCACTTTTCATCTATTCCATTGATCATACATGTGGCATAATTCGAGTCTCAACTTAAGACTGCTTTTCTAGGCTCAATGAGCTTACAAAATACATGTATAATGCTTTCAATACTTAGTAAAGGATATTTTGGCGAATATTCAAGCATGGTAAAGTCAACTTCAAACTCTAAACATGAGCCCTGACATTTGTCAAATCCCAACCAAAACAATACTGCCCTTATGAAGCAGACTGTGTATTTGTCATAGGAACGCCGGCCGCGCACAAAAAAGAACCCTCCCTTAACAATCATTTTGTAGAAAGAGGAACCGTGTTTCCGTAGCAATGCACGATTAAATGTGATTCTCGGAACGTTATTCAAAATACCGGAACTACAGAACCTGTCCTGTCATGCTTTACTACATTGCGTCTTTTATTTTATATATCCCGTAAACTCATTTACAACAAAGTATATGAATCCATTTACTGGCATACAGAATGTCAAACATTTAACAGAATGAAGTATAATGTTGAAATGTTGAATTTGAATTGGAGATTCGATGTCACCACGAAGAGAGACTCGCTAGAACTGATTTCAAATTAATCCCTAATCCTATTTATACACCGATTCTACACAACCGTTCAAACACGGTTTGTTATACAATATCCGAAGGACAAAAAGTCTTCATTAGACTAAGAACTGAACAAAACAACAACAAAGCCATCTTGCAATACCAGACGAGCGGTTTATTTGAGTGCAGACGGGTCAACAAGTATACATCTAGTACAACGCAACCAAAACCACTGATTTTTTTATACTGATATTGCAAAAAAATATATTGGAATCGTATGTCCACGAAAGCGAATGCTAATTAGCTAACCTTCGTACAAGCGTATAAATCTTGATTTGTTTCCTTTTATTTAAAATGTTTTAGTTCCCAAATAGAGTCCTAATTAATACTATTTGACTTGCCCAGGAAAAACCAGAGATAAAAAAACATTTTTTTTCTTGAGTTATTTAATGAAAATAACTCTGGAAACCTGTACCCGTTTGTCATTGACTAGCACCTGTCAAATCGTTCGAATGTCGGGCCTCATTCCTTGTGGATATACGACTTATAACATCATATATAACAACTCAGTATGAATAATCATCAAAACAGGATCATACAAACAAGAAAATGCTACATTTTTAGAGACATAATGTTCATGTTCTCTGCATGATAATCGTTCATGTTATCACCATGAAGAAAAAAACTTATGAATTATTAATATATAATTATAACGCGAGCTCTTCGTAAACATCCGTACCGGTAAACTGCATTCTAGCCTTCCAACCTTACCAAAATGGCTACCCACGCTATCTCCCGCTTGTCGCGTGGCTGATTTGTTTTTAATCTTGCTTTTAATATCCTTTCATATTTGTTCGAGCAACAACATTAAATTGTTTTCTTGTTTTGATTTGTAGCATTTTCTTACAAAGTTCGCATTCCTTCTCGTAATTTTTGTGTTTTCTAAAAATGCACTACTTTTTATCCCGCACAACTACGAAATCATTCAAGCGTAACTCAACTACGCATGCATATCCAGTTGCTTGTTCACTGCCCTGGCTGTTCGTTATTTCACTCAACATTTGTTCGTAGGCGTTTTTGGCATGGATGCTCCAAAATTACTCGGAAACTTACTATCAATCGCTCAGCATTCGCGGAATGGTGTGCTGGATTGTGCATCACACGAGTGCAGAACATTTCGGCCTGCTCTCGCGCTGACCACAAAGCCCCACTTACTTGAATACGCTCTCGTGGTCGCAATGATACACCCGAAGTTAACGACCGCGCGTCGCCGTGTTCACGGCATCGTTAGTTAAGACTGGCGCATGCTTACCAGTCTAATAACCCGCAAGAGGTTGCTTGTGGGGCATCACCATTGAAAATTTACAATACTGAAATCAAAATTATCTCTTTTGTCATAAACTAGTAGTTACGAAAGCATTTTCAATGGAAAGATTTGGGAAGTGTGCATGCTTTTCTGAATTGTAAGCTTTTTTAACTAATCGCGAGCATCTGTAATTGTTATTCTTTATTTTAACATAAACGGCATTTCAGTATTAATCTGCGTTTACAAATAGAATTTATTCTTAATTAGGCCAGAAACTTGCCAATCTATATTCACATATCTTGGCGGTTTTGTTGCTATGAAAAATCGAGCCTTTTAAAACACTTACAAATACTAATGCTGAACAAAAATACCTGATATCCCTGAATCGCTATTTCAGGCCATCCTTCATCTCGTAGGTATCCCTCTACTGAGTATTTACTCCACTTGTTGATCCACTCTTTCCATTTCTCTTCGGTAGGATTAGGACCCAAATCATCTACTACTTTCTTTATCGTGTCTTCGAAATAGTCATCTATATGAGTGTAAAGAGTGTTGATTTAAATATGCTTTTAAGGTGTAAATTATGAGTAGTCTCTCCTTGATTAAATTCGAACACTATCTGTAATGACTGAGAAGATATATTTTTGCGTTCATGTCGTCTTTACTTCTCTACTTTTCGGGGCTCTGGGGAGGCTGTGTCTTCTGGATGTGGCCATTCCTGATATGCACATTTACTTTTAAAAAAAACTGTTTTATACACGTCATCTTATAATCAGGACCTGTTTGCATATTTCGCTATTTCTCAATAAAGCGGTGCATTTACTATTTTCGGCTGTCGTCATAGGATTGCAGCAAAACAAACAACAAACTATGCATAACGAAATAGTGTTTTAAAACATGATATACCTATGGCCTCATACCACAACACAATGTCTTTTATCTCGATTTAACCCGCCTGAGTTGCTTCCGAAAACCCTAATTTTGAAAGGTTCGTGACTGTCGCTTTTTTATTTTTAAGATTACGAGGATGTTGCATAAAAGAAAGAAAGGCATACTGTGATGTAGTACTTCTAGAATTGAAGCAATACGTCTGATGTGCATTTCATAATTACTTTATTTTGCAGACCCTTCTGAAAATAAAGCATAAAATTGTTTGTTGCTTAATTCTTTGAAAGGTTTGTTACCCACCCAAAGAACAAGGAAAATAATTTCTGATGAAAGACATCACCTAAAATCTATTTAATATAATGCAAAATCAGACATCAGACTGAGATAAATGTCTAACACCAACACGGAATGCATTTAGTTCGTCTTATGGCGAATTTGTGTTCAGTTAATTGCGATAAAAGTTTAGAGTGAAAGGTTTGTTACCATTATAAATGCAAATCTTAATGATTTTCCTGCACATAATCAAATTTAATTACGTTATTTTGTAGTATTCTTTACTCCAAACTCGGTAATCATTAATAAGATAATATTTTGTACGTTTAAACGGTCTTTATTCCTTACAAAAAAGGTTCGTAATGAAAGGTTCGTTTTATGCAATACCAGGTCTACTAATTAAGCACATGCTAACAATTAAAAAGTCATTAATAAACTATTATCTATGTCATTTGTATCAGCTTACATCATGATTGTCCACAAAGACTGTCATTCTTGGAAAATATAGTTGTCTGAAAGACATTTTGAGGACTGTATACAAGGAGGAGTTTTAAAGTTACCAGCGAAAATTTTCATAACTAATCATTTTCTGAAAAATGTGTTTTGTTTTTGTATATATATATATATATATATTGTGTTTTCTTAGTAATAGTTTTGTGTTTGTTGTACATTCATGAAACTAGAATGTTGTCGACATATAAGAAATGCATCAAGCCTAAAGTTTATGAAAGGTTCGCAATCGAATGTAACGAACCTTTCACATCGTTTTGGTTAAGCTTTTTAGCGATTAAAAAATATAAAAGAAACAATTGTATTGATTTTATGGTAGTCAGTAATACTTTTACCACATTGAAGGTTCACTGTTCACCGCCGTATGCACACCATCGTTTGGGATGGTCAGAATTGTACTGTTTATTGGTGTAAATATCTAAGATCCCTTGTCATGTATATACATACTACAATTTGCAAAACACGCAATTCAGCAATGGAATATATTCTTATCAATTATTTAAAATATGAGTCGATGTAAAATGATGGCTATTGTTGCCCATGCATAAGCTTAAGAAAACAGTATACATTTAATAAGCATATATTGGCAAAATTGGCAAATTCTTATTTCTGTACTGGAATTTAAGTCATGACTTTATAAAGTATGCATATGTATTTTATATTTTTTTAAATATTTGCCACAGATTTTTATACAATAGACAACACATTAAAAACATCAGTATAACATGTGCACACGCATATGTGCATTAATATTATAGTATGAGCTTGTAACGAACCTTTCTATGTGATTTATGGTAGTCCATTTCGTCGATACGTATATTACATAATAATACTATGATGTTGAAATCCTTTATGCTTTCTTAACAGATATGATTAATCTTTACGAAAAAAGCAAAAGAATGTATATTCTAGACACTTTCCCAATTTACAAAAAAATCAGTGTTTGCACCGCTTTCTTGAGAAAGGCCGATTTAGAATATCCACACATAAATTTGCTATCAGTGTGTAAGTTTATTCATGTAATTTTCTAAACATGACTCTTTAAGGCCATACTAGCCCACAAAATGCATAAAATGGGGACTATTTAGTTTCAGCAATTGTCTAGCACGAGTAGAAACATCCGATGATGTATTTTGAGTAGTTAGCCTCTAGAAGACATAGCATTTTCAATAAGAAATATGCAATCGTTGTGGGATTTGATTAGCCTGATCGTTATGTGTAACCAAAGTTTAACACATAAATCAGGTTAAAGCCGAACAGAAGGCACAACCTATCCCCAAAGACAAATTTTTTTAATAGAAGAAAATTATACGTTTATAATATGAACAGTTTCAGAATGACTTTGAAAAGAAAATAGCATAAACGGCCTTTAGAACATATATGCCACTGGAAGCCTTAAACCTGAGTCAAGTTCACACCCGAAAGGTTCCCAAGAACAAATATTTGTATTTTTTCCCTCCTGTCATCCTTCAAAACACTGTTTCAATGCAACAGCATCAAAAACAAAAGTAGAATCTATCTGGTTAGGTATTTAATTACCTTTCCGAGACCAGAGCATCTTACTGAAAGTTTTGAGCTCCGAGAACTGTTTTACTAAGTATGGTAAATAATTAATGATCATATAACAAATCATTCCGTCGAATGTAAAATCAATTTTGCGACTGTCTATTAAATGCATATTCCAATGTAACGCACCACTTAAAATGCATACCATTGGCCATATTAAAATGGGAAATACGCATATCACGAATGGACACAGCAAAAGACACTGATTTCCCACACAGCCAAAAGGCAGAGGGGAAAAGAGAGCACGATGTTTAAAATGATGAATGAAATAAAAAATGTCGGAATATAACGTAGTTGATTCGTGTAGTTTTTAGTGTGCATATCAAAAACAACACAATAAGAAAAAGCGTTCATGGATCGTTTACTAAATGCATTATCTAGACATGCTTTGAAATTACAGATTGCTTTACAAATGCTTATATTGCTTCAACAGCTTTGCTTATTTATAACTTGAGTCAATTGTACTTATGTCTTGAATGAATAAGTAGTCCAAGAAACATGTGTAACCTTTATCGTCAGTTTCTTTAAAGTTTTATTACGGAATCGACCCTACGATTTCGACGCGCACAGCGCGTCGAAATCGTGTCGATTCCGATTACGGTATTGCGCATGAACAAAAAGGAGTACCTTGAAACTTTGAAACCGTGTCGCAAAATAAGGCTTCTGATTGGACGATCAGATTTCAATAGTCCAGATGGCTTGCTCCGGTTTTTAAAACTGAAAAGCCGCCATTTTGTTTCTCGATTCACATTTTCAGAAGTTCTTCTTCCATATGTCAGATAACAATTAAGATTAAACTCGCCAAAAAATTAAAGTAAATAAGTTTCTACATTAATTAAAACCTAATATTGTCACAGAGTTCGGGTCTAACAGTAGACTCCACCGTAGCGATTCGTATTACGGTAGTTGTTCGATTTTGGTTAGTTAATTAAAATACAGAGCGACAAAGTGATAATTACACCGGTTTCCCTAACATTCTAAACATTGGATTTTTTTTTATTTTTTACTGCAATCATCAACAAGAACAGTAAGTTTAACTTTGCAGTTTAGATAGTAATATCGATTGCTTTCGTTTTAATTTGGTGTGGGAAAGCGATTAGGTAACTTGAATTAACTCTGGATATTGTAGACTGGACAGAACTGGTCAAATGAAATCTGACCAGCTAATGGCATTGAAGATGTGTATTCATGATCAGGACTCGAACCCAAGGTTCTCAGATATAGTATACAGCTACTCTGCTAATATAAGTTGAAATTTGAGGCTGTGTTTACCAAATGCTATCTGAATACTGCTTCATTTACAAGAAATAAAAATTATTAGAGCTACATTTCATAAAAAAATGAGGCATAGTGTAGAATGATTTAAATAGGAAGCACGGCGAAGCCGTGTTTACCAAAATTTTTTATTTCAGATTTTAGGAATAATTGCTCTGTCAAACAAGTAACTGTTACAAGTTCAAATGTGCATGGTGAATCCGTGTTGTCACCATTAATTAATTGGTATAAATTTGAAAATTTATTTATTTTATTTAGTTTTCACTCCAATAGTTTGTGTCGAGCTTTTGTATCCAGATGTTTGAGTGTAATGATCGCTACAGACTTCCCGAAAATTGTAAAAAAGTGTCAGACATGTGGTCAGACAAGATGTAAAAATCTGTCTGACCGAAACAAATTCTGTCTGACTGAAACATTTAACACATTAAATAAGCATTCGGATATCCTCACTCATTTCCCTCGGAACAGTCTCGAATCAAAACAGCGAGTAAAATTGTAATTTAGCGAGTAAAATTGGAATATGCAGATCAAATTTTTGCCGGACACTCGGTCTTGCAACATTGGAAATCATATCAGACCAGTCCAAATTTTAACGGACAGGTCCGACTGTCCGACGACTTTCAGGAAGTCTGTCACTAAGAAAATAAATTAAGTCATCGGAAAGTATATGCATGCATCGGGCAAATAATATCGTTTATACAATTTGTTTTTTGTAATTTGTATTTCGGTTTGAAGTATACATATGAAAGATGCGTGACAAATCTGGTTCAAAGAGCATGAAACTGGAATAGGAGAAAAATTAGACTACTGGAGAGGTTTTTTTTTAAATTTACACTTAATAAACAGTTCAAACACTCAAACAGCACAGAATTTGCCCTTCCTTTACATGACTATCATGGTGTACCATAATCTCTGGCATGTTCACACAACATCACCTGAACATGCCAAATTTTTGCAAGACACAGAATCAAACGCCACAAAGTTTCTCTGTGGACCATGTTGTACATACATGATGGTTCCCTGTGGTCACTTGTTTAATCCTTTATTTAGTGGGTAAATCTCATAATCTTGTTCACTTTTGTTTTAGAAAAAAAACAATGCTGTTTCAGTTTTCACAGTTAATAACTTAACCTACATCATGGACACACCTTTTTACCACATGGTCAGCCCATGTAAATCCAGATCAGAATCGGCATAGATGTAGATTCAGATCAGCTGGCACGTCTTTTTGTGGTCTTTAAAATGTGATAAAACTCTGGTTTTATCCTAATCATGTGTAGGAATTAAAGATGGCATGAAATTTTTCATCATTACCATCTTCCTTTTATGTGATTTTAATAAATAGACCCTACATGTAATAACCTGTACGAAAAGTTCCAGCCGTAAATGAAACGCACTTTGCATGTAAATTCCAGCCGTACTTTAATAGAATTACGTGATATCCTTATAAGCAATGAGTTTGCTAGTCCAGCCGGAGTACGACCGGAGTCCAGCCGGAAAAAGGCCCAAAATATTTAAATGAACAGTAATATTTTCAGCTTTTCCAGCCGGAATTGATAGAGAGTACGGCCGTAATATGCAAATAAGCAGTAATAATTTAAACTTTTCCAGCCGTACTTGATTAAAAGTACGGCTGGAATTGTTCATATTTGGTAAACGTAATGATTCACATTACGGCCGTACTTTAAAGTACGGCCATTAAAATTTTGAGGTTTTATAAGGTCAGATTTTGAGTTAAATGTTACATTTCAATATTACACAAGTTCAGTTTTTTCAAGCAAAGTATCCATTCATTTTGAAGTCATAAGATTGAATTAAAAATACATCTTTAGACCCAAGATTATCATGATTATGCACAGAGAAAGAAGTATCTGTCATACAATACTGACAAGTTTAATAACAAAATATGACTAACATACATATTGTTCAAAGCTTCCGATATATAAGAAATATTTAGTTTCCAAAGCTTATGATACATAAGAAATTTACAGTCTATCATTATGTACATTGACAACCTTACTGTAATTATGCTCCTGGGAGTGTTATATTTTTCAAAAGGGGCAGGACCTGGGATTTAGTAAAATTTCTTTAAATCCATACAATTTGATAGCATTACCCATACAATGTTTAAAGAAACTTCATTAGACCAAATTTACTGAAATTAAGTTAACTTCTGGGGAAAAAATGGGTGGGACATTTATTTATTCAGGAGATTTGAATAGATCATCTGATGATGTTAATGTAAATCTATCAAAACAAATTAATCATTTAAGACCAAAACAGTTTTGATAAGATATTTTGCAGTGGTGAAATAGGAATCCCCAAAACAGAAAAGTATTAAACAATAATGTGTTTAACAAGTTTTACAAAACCTTAATAAAAGCTGCTAAAAGATTTCAAATGCTTAAACTCACTTACTTCTTTTTTAAACCAACCTTAACCAGTGTTTAAGATTTGGAATTAAACATGAAGAATGTAAAACAATCTTTAGTACATGTATAGTGTTTAAACACTTAAGGGCCTGCCACACTCCTCCCAATTCTATTTATCGATAAAAAGAAAATTATCAAAATCTCAATAACGGCAAAATGCTGTTAAATGAAACTTTGCACAAGTGTATGTTATTAATGTATCTTTATTTTACAGATGGTAAGACATATTAGAAAATTAAAGAAAAATAGCGAGATCTAAAAATTCCCTCAACTTCTATTTACATAAATTCACAAAAACTAAAGAACACAAAACATCATTTTAAATGCCCACATGAGTAATATAATACTGACAACAATTTATTGTGTCCTCATGATTTACTTATGTAAACTTTACGAGATATTAGTAAAAGTGTGTTTGACCTTCAAGTTCCTAGTCGCGTAAACTGAAGACAATCACTGATTTCTCTTTTAATAGTTGAACGTTTTTTACAAAGTACACAACATTTTCTTGTCAGTATCATTGCGCTCACGAGGGAATTTAAAGTTATGTTCTGCATCGCCTAGTTTTTGTGAATTTATGTAAATAGAATTCAAGGAATTTTTAGGTCTAGCTTTGTTTCTTTACTTTTCTATTTTGTCTTACTGTATGCAAAATAAAGATACATTAGTAACCTTCATTTGTGCAAAGTTTCATTGAATGGCATTTTATCATTACTGAGATTTGATGATTTTTATTTTATCGATAAATAGGATTGGGAGGAGTGTGGCGATGCCTTAATATGTTCAACATGTGAGATCAGCATAACTGAAAGCTTATGAAAAATACCTGAATTGTCTGAAAATCCTCATTTAGTATGCAAAAAATCCTGTTTCATTTTAACATCAAGTATATTTCCTTACTTTTACACATAAAATTAATAAAAATAACTTTGAAAACTAGCTTTATTTATCAGAAAACTGATTTTCTGAAAATCCTTTGTTTCTCTCACTTCCCTCAAATTTTCAAACATGAAATGATTTCATTGGACAAAATTCGGTCACATGATTATTTCCTTCCAAGAAATTACGGCCGCAACTTTATAAGCAGTCCAACCGGATTTTTTTTTCAAATTCTAAGTTAAAATTTTACGTCTGTTAGGGATAATGGTCGATTTTTCCAGCTGTAAAATGCAGAAAGTCCGGCCGTAACTTTACCGCCAGAAAGATTGTTAGGAACGTAATTTTATGTTACGTCTTGATTCCAGCCGTACTACTTAAAGTACGGTCCAATTACGGCCGGATTCCACAGACACTTGTTTAGGGGTCCTTTGCTGGCCCTATATGCCTATAGAGCTATATATAGGCTTACAGGTCTCTAGATTCAAAAGTGGGCAATTTCAGGAAATAAACGGATAATTATACATGAACGGGTATTTTTTTCAAACTGGGATATTTTGTGTTCTAAGTGATTGTAGTTGTATCTCATGCTGTAGATCATCCGTTTATTTCCTGAAATTGCCCACTTTTGAATCTAGAGACAAGTAAGCCTATATAAAGCAGGCCTGCCAAAACTTCTTCATTAAAAATCCGGAGATTTTGTCTGAATATGTCAATGTTGATGATGACGACGATGTTGTTGTTGTTGTTGTTGTTGTTGTTGCCCTAATGTCTTGTTTCTGCTGTTCACTATGACTGTGACTGAACAAAATGATGATGATTCATGATGATGATGATGATGACGACGATGATGAAGATGATGATGAAAATGATAATGATGATGATTTTCTCATATTTTTCTTCATAAATATATTTGTCAACAAATTTTATAAATGAATTTCGACGATTTTGTTAGAAATGGTTAAAGAACTTGTTTTAAAATGATCTTTGTCATTTTTATCATTCGTTTCTTAACTGTTATGACCAGATTTTGACAATATTAGAATGAACATGAAATAAAATTGATAAAGGCAGGTGTAACCATCGAGGCTCTTGTTTAGTTTATGACACGCGGTTATTGTATAGTTGTGCCAGGGGCATTAGGACAGCATGTCACTGACCACGTCCTCGTTATCTTGTAATAAACAGGAAATGTGCGACTGCAGTAGAATAACTAATATTACGTTCTATGTACAACTTTTAAATTAGGTTTCAATAATTTATATTTTTTGCTATTTAATAGAAATCCGGAGATTTTGACTATAAATCCGAAGATCCGGAGAAGTATCTTAAAATCCTGAGATTCCGGATAAAATCCGGAGATTTGGCAGGCCTGATATAGCTCTATAGGCATATACACTGTCGTGTAACGGCTGCCCTGTACCAAATAGTGGGTACCCTGTAGCGTCCGCAAGATGGCGACCAGTTAAGAAACGAAAAGGTATGTGCTATTTTGTTTCCAATTTGTATACATATTGTAAGGTATAGAATTATATACTTGGATCATACAATGAAAAGCATTGTTGATTGATTAAACAATTGCTTGCTTTATTGCCGGTGTGTCCGTTTTACCCTGTAATTGATAAAAATAAATGACCTAATTGGCTTTTTCAAAATTGAAGCGAGAGCGACGACTGATTTCAGCTTTTTACTATATGACAACTTTGTTGTTCTCGTAAAATGTGATATCCTCTTGAAGCGCCTTTAATTGCCTATCTTGTGGTATAACTATTAAACTGAACAATTATTTTGTTTTTAAGAAAATGGGATTCAAATAAATTGTTGTTGGTACCCTGTACCGCCCCAAAGATTATAAGAGGGTACCTTGTATAGCCGTTAGATTAGTGTCGAAAGAGGTACCTTGTATGGTCTACTTTTCCATGAAAACAGCTACCCTGTAGAACGCATTTCTTCGTCTTTGTATGGCCAATTTGTATGTGGCATAGTGTATATGGGCTGTTTCAAAAAAAATTGCTGGTTTTGGTTTTCCTGTTATAAAAATGTACAACAAACAGTTACATACATTTTCCTGCTTTGCAGAGGTGTCTCATCATGCCCTTTAAAGATTTGTAAAGTTTCATCAAAATAGCACTATCCGTTAAAAAATATTCTAAAATAAAGGGCAAAAAATGTCAGGAGTGTGACAAAAAAGTGTGACACTTTTCAAAATCACATTTGTTCAGACCATTATTTTACAAAAAGCTTGAGTAAAGACAAGTTTTAGTGTTGTTTTAGTTAAAGGTGCATTTATTAGGCATCAAATAATGATAAAATTAAGCATATTCTACCTAAAGTATTCAAAATATATGCTATTAAGTCAAGCGTGGTAGATTAGAAAATACCTCAAGAAAATCAATACCTCTTTGCTTTAAAAATTTATAGGACTTTTAAGATTTATAGTACATAAGAAATGTTTTGTGTATCATTAAGTTCCATGTTTCTAGATACAATAATTATAATATTATCACCTCTATTGAAATTATATTTGTCTGCAGCTCCCTTCAGGGAATGTCAGCTAAATTTGTCAGGAGTGTGACATTATGCACATATTGCAATATTCTGTCAACATATCTTTTACATGAAAACAAGAGCATGTATTTTCCTAGAAGTCTATGTCATGTTTTGTTAAATTGTGACAAACAGGAATGGCCTTAGTGAAACATTTTTGAGTACACTGCACTTATGTTGTTGTCAGGAGTGTGACACTCTTTTTCAACAATATGAATTTTTTATCTTTATGCGATACCACAAGTTCAAAAGCACTTATTTTTGATACTTCAACATGTATTTTAACAGAAATACACATTTAAATAATAAGAAACTGTATTACTTGTATTTTAAGCACATAAATTAAAATTCTTTGATTTATTTAATATAGGTCAATAAAGCTCCATAAAAAAAATTTTCTGCCACATATGGGTATAACTTGATTGATTTTGATCACTGAAAAGACTGTACAAACATATGGACCAACCAGTTTGGACTTTTTATGAACTTAAATTCTTTACATTTTTTTCACTTCACTTGCCATTTTTCAAATGACAATATCTCAGCAACCAGTTGACCGATTTCAAAAATCTTTCAGTTTTGTACTCAGTTTCAATAAGCAAAAATTTCAGAATAACAAGTTTCGAATTTGAACGAACTTTAATTTTTCACTATTTTTTCACTTTTCCAGCCATTTTTTTTTAAACAGCCCATATCTATAAATGTTATCTTTTTCACTGGCCGTTCCTATATGCAGCCGGCAACACTGAAGTTGTGATTTTTGTTCATTGTGTCATGTTATCGTTACAAATAATCCTTTTTTAAATCAAGTTCTCTCTTCCTCTCTTTTATACATTATTATAGGCCGTTGAACCAGGTGCTCAACATAAAACCTTTTATCATAATCTTGATTCGGCGGGCGGGTGTCCACTCAATAACTTGCATTTGCATTGTCCTACCCAAAACTTTGTGTGTGGGTAGGTTTTTTGAAGACTACTCAGGACTGCTACTCAGATGTGATCAAGGTAAAAGACTACATGTGGGCGCTATTATCGGTATATTGCGATTCGAGTCCTTGGCGATACGCTGTATCGGTATGGTCTCCTAATACCCATATGCTCGGGCAAATTCGTAAAAGTCCATAAATTGTAGCTACATAATTGTTGAACGTTACTTTATATACGTTACTTGTTCTGTTTTTTTGCTTCACATACGTTTAAATGTCGATAATTATAACAGCGAATGTACCAGATCCCGGAATAGTACGGCAATACCGGTAATAACTTTCTTCCAAATTTACCATTGCATCGCAACTTGGAGACACGTTGGGCGAATTGCAAAGATCCAAAAGGAAAAGCTCCTGTTTGGAATCATTTTGGTGTTATGAAGTACAAATCCTCTCGGACTGTTATAGAATATAGGAAGGGGTTATGTTGTTAGCTGGTAATCTGGTTGTTTTACTAGTAAAATTATGGTCAAGTGGTCGGGCGGAACTAAAAATTTAACAACTCGTTTTCGAAGACCAATCCAAAGATGTTGTCTGCAATTAAAAAGGTTGAATGTTGACCCTATGTGGAGAAAACCCTTTCTCTTGAACGTAAGCGGAAAGTTCAGCAATATATGGGTCATGCTTTGCATATATCTTGGAAATACACATTGTTTATAATTTAATGCTATATCCAGGAAAGGCCTTTTTGCCTCGTCGGTTGTAACTCGAAATCAGCACCAGAGCCATTTAAATTCTCCGTGACGACGTCAGAACCAAATGGTCTAAGACGCTGACATCATTCATGATTTCATCCTTGCCAATAGCGATACAGTATTTTGCTGTAAATTACAAGATTCACGAATTTCAACTATCCTTGTTGCATTTGTATCACTAAGACGCTATACGGGTGCGTTTGATTTAACATTTAGCTGATTAATCGAACAAAATGACAACGGACCACATTGTGTGGAAAAGGTAGCAGATCTATATATATTAAAACATTAAAATAACAGATTTTATAGGAATTCACTTATAAATCATATTCTATTTATTGTGTTCTGACTACAATAGTATTTTTAAACGAGTAAAACATAGTTCTACAGGGTAGCTGTTTTCACGGAAAAGTAGACCATACAAGGTAACTTTTTCGTCACTAAGCCAACGGCTATACAAGGTACCCTCTTATAATCCGAGGGGCGGTACAGGGTACCAACAACAATTTGTTTGAATCGCATTTTCTTAAAAACAAAATAATTGTTTAGTTTAATAGTTATACCACAAGATAGGCAATTAGAAGCGCTTCAAGAGGATATCACATTTTACGAGAACAACAAAGTTGTCATAGAGTAAAAAGCTGAAATCAGTCGTCGCTTTCGCTTCAATTTTGAAAAAGCCAATTAGGTCATTTATTTTTATCAATTACAGGGTAAAACGGACACACCGGCAATAAAGCAAGCAATCGTTTAATCAATCAACAATCCTTTTCATTATATGATCCAAGTATACAAGTCTATACCTTACAATATGTATACAAATTGGAAGCAAAATAGCACATACCTTTTCGTTTCTTAACTGGTCGCCATCTTGCGGACGCTACAGGGTACCCACTATTTGGTACAGGGCAGCCGTTACACGACAGTGATATAGGGCCAGCAAAGGACCCCTAAACAAGTGTCTGTGCCGGATTCCTGTTCAAAATTTCGTACAGGTAATAAATTATGGCAACAGTATGAATTGTTCACTGTTAACTGCAACAGCAATTCATGTACATCTTCATAAGCCACAAAAGGTACTGTAACACTGACTTACTAGTTATCAGAGAAGATTTAAAATAAAGCATTTATTTTCAAAGATGTGTATCACCAAGCTTATGAAGGCTATAGATACTTATGCAGAATTGGTAGACAGCTATGGCACAGAATATGAACAGTAGACCATAGTAAACAGATACAAGATTTGCAAAAATTTTCTTTATTTTCATTTATTATAGCTGCATGAATGTATAATAGACATCACACTGAATCTACCGGTGCATGAATATAAGTTACTATGTTAGTTTTTTTTACATTTTACTTCATATTGAATACACCCTTTATCACATTAATGACCAATGTATATCCAGTTCAGCAGGCTCATCTGTGCAGTCTTATCAGGATCTACACTGTTTAAGTTTAGATTCATGAGGTTATTTCTGACCTGGGGCGATTACTTTTAAATATTTAATGATTAAATTACAATTACATTGCTGAAAACAAGTAATTGATTAAATTAAAATTACTTTGACAAAGTAATCAGATTACATTATGATTACATTTTGATTACATGCATGTTCAATATAAAATTGTCTTACACACAGTCACTGGCACTCCTAACTTTAACTTGATTCACCTAAGCAGGTTTGTGTACACTGTACAGTAAAAATGTAAATGTGTTAAACAAATAATACCTAAAATCATCTTAGATTTTTGAAATATTATTAAAAGCAAAAGTTGCACAAGATGAAATTTAACCATATATTATTTGTATGTACTGTTGAAATGACCCACACAAATAGGTGATCAGTTTACATCACTGATTGCTAAAATACTAATTATACTAAAGTGTAATATGATGAGACCACAAGGATAAAAGTTTTGCACATTTATCATAACCAATGGATAAAACATTTGGGGCATTAAACTACCTTCAACACTTTTGCCAAAACAAGACTTTCATAAGTTGCTTCAAAAGCAGGAACGTCTGAAACTAAGAAATTTCTTTGTCAGCAATGTCCTAGAAGGTTTATCAGACACTCATTTATTACAGGAAGACCATTTTTAATTATCAAGAATAGTGTCTGTAAGATTTCACACATGATGGGCGTTTTATTATCACAAAAGCTATTGCCTCAGGCATAATCTGATACACAGCTAAAATCATATTTGCCAACACCTGGGTCACTGTGTTAACATGGGATTAATTGTTTTTCACTTAATTTTTATCTATTTTGAAGAGATATAATGAAGGCTATCTTTTTCATTAAACTGAATAATGTGAATAACAGTAATAATAACAGTCCAGTGGTCAGTTTTCAAAAACTATGTAACTTTGAAATCTACTTTGTTCCATTTAAACTTTGTGGTCAGTGGATAAAATCTGGTCTGGAAAATACTTTTCCATGAATTTTGCATAGTTTGACAAAATTTCATTTATTGTCACTAAAATTTTTACTATTTTACTTGTGTCTCTGGATTTTACATGAAATATAGTTATGTGGTTACTGCATGTATTCTAGTTTCATAAATACACATCCATATTACTGATTTTATTCTATGTTTAATAGTTTATTAAACATTAAATAACAATTTACCTGTAAATTTAATGAATTGGTTTTTCCACTTGTGACTGGCAGCAAATCATGTTTTGTTTAAAATGTGACATTGGTGCTTTTATATGTACATGCTTTAAGCATTTAAGCCATATTTAAAAAAAATGAAAAAGAAACAGGTTAGACACCTTAATCATTTCTGATTAATTAATATACATTTGAGTGCACTTGTATATATTTCCAACTCTCATTCCTCAGACCTTTAAACAATTATGTAATCATAATGTAATTAGAAAGTAATCAAGATTACAGTCAGATTTGAATAAAAAATTGATTAAATTACAGTAATTTTAATCAGGTTTTTCAAATGTAATCATTACATCTGATTACTTCAGAAGTGACTAATCATTACAGCTGATTACAATTACTGATTACGATTACCCCAGGTCTCTTCTGACCAAGAAGCAACCAGTTTAGATCCAGATCAGACACCAAAAGTGTTCGGCTGATGTGGAACTATACTGTTGTCCATGTGAGTCTCCATAGAGTAAGTCAAGAGTCAGGATACCTGAAGTATTATCAGAGCATACAAAATCAATGTATTTGACAAATTTTATTTTTGTGTCTAAAAATTTTAAATCAATTTTGACTGTCGACAAATAAATTTATAAAAGCAATAAGATTTAAAATTATTTTTGAAGATAAATTAATTTGCTGTTGAAGTTAGTATTTCAGGAAAACAGCTTCACATGAAATGCTGTGGGGAGACCAGTTTAACTGTTCTAGACAGTAGAGGAAGCATACCGTTTACATATATATTACTTCACTACTAATTCCTGCAATAGAAGGTGCTTCTTTGGAAGTTTATGTCACTTGACAAGAAAAAGAATTGTCTATACAATTATACTGTGTGATTGTGATATCAAATAATACAAAAACGTTTTAATGTAGACCTCATTGAAGAACAGTAAATGAACAACACCATCAGTATAATTTTGTTATGAATATAATTGGCTGTTAAATGGAACCATAGAAAATAGGAATAGACTTCTTCAGCATTTGCTTTTCATGGACTGATTTGAATGTTTCATTCTATTCGGATAATAAACTCCTCTACTGTCACTCATAGTTTTATCTTAAGTCCTCAGACCCAAAAGTATGTTTGTTGATTTCAAGCTTCAATATTCACAGAATATGACAAGCTTCGCTACTTGCTCTGTCATTGATGTCACCATATTCCAACTCAGAATTTTATGTGTTGTGGAATGATGTTTTACAATCTACCTTGTTAACCAGATTTTTATGAGTCTACATTTCTTATACCATCAGTCAGCCTTGCATTTTGATCACATTTTGGTGCTGTTTAACTAAGAGATTACAGGCAAACTGATGTATTCAACATCTCACAGGATTCTTCCAAACTTCACAGAATCATTCAGCTAACTAAGATGTAGTGTTGCATCTTACAACCTTGACAAGTTTTGGTTAAAAAGTAAAACAACAAATGATTACTTGTTTCTTTGTTTTACTGTTAAACAAACGATGTACTTCACTTTTGATTCGTCGATTCCGAGAGAGGCAGTGCCTTAGTTAATAATACTTGCAAAGAAATACTGTAAATGTATTCAGTAATATATTTTCTGTAGAACCACCTGAAGGAAAACGTTCTGTCGTAGTTGCAAACACGTTTTTGAAGTTTATTTATAGAAAATGCTCTTTTGAGATTTCCATGCCTTCGTCCTTTCTCGATGACCCGACGGAGATGGCGAAAACGCAAAGGAATTATCACTCCTTCTCTATTGTTCTATTCACTCCTTACAAATCTATGGTTTGCTCATTCGCTCCATCGCCATTGTCAATTTGCTTATTAAAAAAACACATATCTTTTATTTATTCTATTACCAAAAATAAAAAGCGAATGTATTACTTACTTATTCCTTGGTATTTATGCGGTTGGTTTACATCCCAACCCGGCCAAAATCTGTTGCTAAAATTAAGATTTTGGCTTTCCCATTCTGAAAACAGAACATTTTTTATTTAGCATGCAAAAAGTACAAACATTCATTAATTCCATTCAACAGCTGTTTCATTCTGAACAAGGCCAAGCAAAATACTCCTGTCAACTGAGCAATTTGTTAAATAACATCTACCCGCCTTCTATGAAGTTTCAAGTCAATAGCTTTGCAACAAGGTATTTCACAGCCAGTTTTTATGGGGATTTAATTTATAAACTTAAGAAAATAAAAGGCAATATTAATTTTGCCCGGTTATTTATAAAAACCATCTGTAAATTCAAAAAGAAATGTTACCAACATGGTATTCTACAGCGCTCTGCAGACCTTGTGATCAACCCATTTACAGTTGATCACTATGCTTACCTCTTTGTTTCCACGACGGCAGGGATTATGGGGAAAAATTTTCTTTCAAGAACCTAAAAGCTGGATTTGTTTCTTTTATCCATGTCATCGTGTTCTTGCTAATTTGACTCCAGGGGCTCTGGTCTCGGTAAGATCATCGAGTACTCGCCCATTTGGCTTTACAATGCAATTAGCTTCTTATGTTTTATATGTTTTGTATGTTTTATGCATGCGAAATTGTTGAGCTGATAGGTGAGTTGGAGTCATTTCGTCAAGACAACTTGTACTTGTTTGTTAATCAGAGAACCTGTTGTGGATATTGTGAGGTTGGTACACCCTAGAAGCTGGTTTAAACCTTCAGTGGCAATTTGTTTTGCCACTGACCGTTCCAAGGCGGTAACCCCAAAGGTTCTCTTTTTCGTTAATTGTTTGTGGCGGAACAACTACAGAATCATGAAGTGAACAATGACGGTTCCTGTGCGCTGCAATCTGTTTCATTGAGATCAATCCACCTGTAAAGATTCAAGTCAATAGCATTGAAATGAGCTATGCTTCGGAAAATAACAAAAAACAAAGGGAAATAACTAAATTATCATAAACTTCAGAGTTACGTTTCCTATGCATTGCAATTCGTCTCAATAAGACCTAACTATGTATCAAGTTTCAAGTCAATAACTATGATTATGTAGAATTTGTGCTCCGGAAAAGAAAAACAAAGGGAAGTAACTGCAAAATCAAGTTTCAATTCAATAGCTTTGATAATGTTGGACTCCTGACAAGGAAACGAAACAAAGTCCAAAATCATGAAGTGAAGAGTAATGGTTCTTGTGCAGTGAACTCCGTCTCAATGAGATCTATCTAGATATGAAGTCTCAAGTCAATAGCTTTGATAGGGTTGGAGTCACGATACGGACAAACATCAGGAAGCCGGCCTTCAATGAAGGTTTTTAATAACAGTACTTATTGAATGTACAGGGTGACTTTTTACAACCATCACACGGCACAAACAACGCTACTGAGACATTTGAATAAACGAAATTTAAATAAGAGCAACATCTTTGAATTTCTTTGTCTTATATTGCAAATAAACCATCTTAAATTTATTAATATTGAATAAAATAAAAGTACGACAACCTTTGGTTTTGATTTTGTTCTTGTAGATGTACATGTAGGTATTTTCATTTTTGTGTTCGAACTTTCTTGATGGGATCTCGAAATGTTTGATGTAGTGATTTGTCAGGAAATGATTCTTCGGTAAACGCATTGCTCCAGCTGCAAAAGTTACACAAAGTAGTCAACATTTACTATACAGTATAAAGAACTGCAAAATTTTACATTACTAAAATCGCATCCCTAAACATGTTAAAATCAATTCATTTACATATTTGCATTCGGATTCTTTTCAACGTCAAAATCTTCAGTTCTGTTATCAAAATGTATGTTTTGTTGTCTTAATCCTTAAGGTATAACCACACCCCTCCAAATCACGTTAATCGATAAAAAGAATATTATCAAAATTTCAATAACGGAAAAATGCCGTTCAATGAAACTTTCACACATGAATGTTACTAATGTATCTTTATTTTGCATATGGTAAGACATGTTAGAACGGTGAAGAAAAATAGCGAGATCTAAAAATTCCCCAAAATTCTATTAAGATAAATTCACAAAACTAAACAACACAAAACATCATTTTAAATGCCCACATGAGAAAAATGATACTGACAACACCGGCTTGTGTCCTCGTGACTTACATATGTAAACTTTTTGAGATATTAGTAAAAGTGTGTTTGACCTTCAATTTCCTGGTCGCTCCCTGGTCGCGTTAACGGATGACAGTCATTGATTTCTCTTTAAGGAGTTGAAAGTTCTTTACAAAGTACACAACATTTTCTTGTCAGTATCATTCGCTCACGTGGGAATTTAAAATAATGTTTTATATTGCTTAGTTGTTGAATTTATGTAATTAGAATTTTAAGGAATTTTTAGGTCTAGCTTTTTTTCGTTACTTTTCTAATGTGTTTTACTGTATGAAAATTAAAGATACATAAGTAAGATTCATATGTGCAAAGTATCATTGAACGGCATTTTACCTTTATCGAGATTTTTTGATAATTTTCTTTTTATTGATGATCGTGCTTGGGAGGAGTGTGGTAAGCCCTTAAATTTGATGCATACAATTTTACATTTTTTTGTACTGCAAGTAGACATACCTTCTGAGTGGAGTCCATCAGTAAATCCCTCTCGCATTGTTTTTACACGACCTCCGACCCTGGACTGCTTTTCAACAATGGTAACCTAGGAATTAAAAAATATGACGAAAAGAGAAATTGATAAAAACGCCTTAAATTTACAAGTTAAACGATGAACCATAGGAAACTCAGATCACAAGAAGGTTATTGCTATTAACTCTTAATTATCACATTATCTTTTTTAACACACACGCAAAAACGCATTTTCACAGATGTATAATCATATTGGTTCTTTATAAAAGCACAAAACTGTGTTCTCTGCCATTAGTCAAATTCGGCAGAGACTGTTGATAAATAAATGATTTTAAAAGACTGGAAATTTTATTTTTCTAGCAGAATACATTTAAAATATGAACATTTAAACTAATAAATTTCTAACGGTGTGCACAAAAATTCTCATCTAAGGCATGTGTGGGGTAAGTCGTTTTTACATTTTATATGGTATTTTGAGTTTAAGTTAAAACATTAACTTAATAGAAATTAACTTAAAGGTTTTTTGCATTTTAATTTTCATAAAGATATTGGGATGACAGAATTCATGGAAATGTTTGGCAACTAACAAAGCTCGTAATCTAATCAAGTCAATGGCTTAAACCATTATTGAACAAAGAAACTTGTATATGTCAGACAGATAAATTATTCGATAATCTCGTTTCTTAATAACTAATGCAAATTACGGCCTTTGAAGCCATAAATGTAATCCTAAGACGCGATTACGACACGCATTGTGGATTCGGTCAAGGGGCTGGAATTTTACAGCGTCCTCTGGATTTCGGTGTTAATTTTGATTGGTCAAAATTTAAATTAATCTTATACATTTTTGTAACAATTATTTTGATTGGTTATTAGTTGCAGTGCAACAATTAAATAAGTAGTTCCTTTCTAGAAGAAATCACTTTGAATTTGGATTCCAATAAGTAAATAACATTAAAACAATATATTTGGAAAGGAAACTCTTTGTGTCTTTTTAGGACAAGCCCATTTTACCCGTGAAAAAGATCACAACACGTGCAACACGGAAACTCTTTATTTTGTAAGTTTCACAATAAAAAAATAATGTGCAACTAAGTTTAAGCTGGTCATGGTGACATTGCTATAAAATGTTAAAACGCATGTCAAAAAGGAAACACTAAAAATCAGAAATATCTTTAACAAATATTAACTGCGTTGACGGAAAAGATTTGTATATACAAGAAAGAAAGAAATATAGAGTGGCGAAGCACACACTGTTTAGTAATTTTATTTTACTTGTTATAGTTGTTGACAAACCATCCTTGCCTTCTTAGTATGGCCTAGGGATTAAGCGACCGAGCTTTGGAAACTATAAAAGTGTGAAAATTCATTGAAAGTGTCTGTCCAAAAAATGTTGAAGCTGTTGCAACAATTTCGTCTGGTCATAATACGTCGATTAAAGAAACAATGTTTTATATTTATTCAGTTTCAATAAAATACCTCTTGCAGAGTTAGAACTCAAAAAGAATAAATGTCCTTGAAATATAATAAATATAAATAATAACAACATGTTACAAAAGCGAAATTAAATTAAGTAAATTAACTATTAAAAAAGTGTCCCTCCAGAGTATAGAACCCTTGGCCTCCGCATGTATGGCGAATGAGATAACCACTACAGGTATGCCATTTGTGTTTCAGGACTTGAAACTAACAATCAGTATCAAAGGAACCTGTAAGAACTAGAAATATCTGCAGTTTTCTGTCGTTTTAAACTGTGTATTATTTACCGAACACCCATTAATATTCCCTATCAAGTCGTATTAAAGCCTTCAATTGACTAAACTGATGATTAATACTGTAAATATGTTTTTCCCCGATACAATCATCGCTTTTAAGGTAAGACCTGTGTAATAGGCACTATTAAGAATCCAACATATGATTATATTTTCATCAACTGCTTCATACCACTGACTTGTATGCAAAATTTTAATGATTTTCACAGTGTAGTTTTTGAGATTTTTAGCTTTTTTTATTTAAAAAAGTGAGAAAAAACGTGAAAGTATCCAATTTCTTTAATCAGTGACAAAATTTTTTGTTATTCATAAATTCAACCCTAATTTTTTTACAGTTTATCCAAAATATGTTATATTTTACTAAACCAATTAAAGATATAATATATAAATACAGAATTTATCTTAAAATGACATTTTTTACCAAATAAATTTAAAAAATGCATTTTTTTATATTTCACGAGACTAAATTAATGAAAATTGTGCAAAATCCTGATTGGTGCAATATACCAAACTTTATCATTTTTTAACTATATACCTTAAACAAAATTTAAACAAAATTTCAGAAAAGTTTACCGTCCAGTTTTAGAAATTTTCAAATTGATGACTCGAATAAACACTGTTCTGATAGCGAAAACCCCTTTAATCTTGATTATTTTTCTTATTTTAGTTTAAATCATGAGAATTTTATATTCAATGACAGAATTACACAGGAAAAAAGAAATATGCCAATTATTTAAGCTCTAGGCTTACAAAAAAAAAATAGCTTCCAGTGGGATTTGAACCCCGGTCCTCTTGGATGATAGAACTCTACCCCAATTTACTACTATAGTTACCTCCCTTGGATACTCTTCTTGATATAGGTATTCATTACACAGGTCTTACCTTAAAAAAGAAAATGCCCGAACATGTAAGTGCCAGGTAAATACTGACGCACAATATAAAATCTTTACTGTAATCGTAAACAACACCCACTAACAACCCTTCGAAATAATCTTTTTGATTTTCCCGCTGTAAAATAAGTTTTATTTACAACATATCATTGGTCGAAAATCTATGTCTAAAGTGTGCTTAGACAGCTTACGCCGAAACAAGAAATATCTTTAAAAAAAGATAAACGGCGTTGATGGAAAAGTGTTTTATGTATAAGAAAGAAAGAAATATAGAGCGGGGAATCAGACTCAATGCAGTAATTTTATTTTACTTGTAATAGCAGTTGACGAACCATCCCTGTCTTCTTAGTATGGCCTAGGGATTAAGCGACCGAGTAATGGAAACCCCATAACTTCATTGAAGGTGTCTGTCCGAAAAAATGTTGTTGCAACAATGTCGTCTGGTGATAATACGTCGATTAAGGAAGCAATGTCTTACATTAGGTCTTGATTTACATTTGTTCAGTTTCAGTAAAATACCTCTGGTAGAGTTAGAACTAAAGATGTTCTTGAAATATAATAAATAAAAATAATAACAACTTGTTACAAGAGCGAAATCTACCAACTTTTATGTTAATTATTTTTTTTAAAAAGTGATCCTCCCGAGTATTGAACCAGGGGCCCTCCGCTTGCGAGGCGAGTGCGCTAACCATTACACCAAAGAACATTTTTGTTTATGGGCTTGAAATTAACAATCAGTATCAAATGAACTAGAATTGGAACCAGAAAGAACTAGAAATATCTGCACCTTTCTGTCGTTGTACACTGTGTATTGTACGAAAGTGTTTACCTGACTCCCATGAATATTCCATATGAAATCCTATTTAAGCCACCAACTGACTGAACTGGTTATTTATTCCATAAGTATGTTTTTCTTCGGTACAATTATTGCTTTTAAATACAAAAAGGCCCGAACATGTAAGTGCCAGGTTAATACTAACGCACAATATAAAGATCGTAACGGTAATCGTAAAAAACACCCACTAACAACCAATCGAAATAATCTATTTGATTTTCCCGCTGCATAATAAGTTTTACTTACAACATTTAATTGGTAGAAAAACTAGGTCAAAAGTGAGCTTAGACAGCTAACGCCGAAAATCATCATCCTATTACAACCAAACTAAGATATAGATCTCATACTTTTATAAAACGACCGAGCGGAAACAAACACAGCTGAGACTAATCGTTTTACCTCATGTCCGACCTGAGCGAGCTCATAAGCGGCCGACAATCCTGACATTCCTGCACCGACGATGATGACGTTTCGTTTTTGTGCTGCATCCACCGTCTTATGAAAAAACATTTCAGAGTTTGAATCGCTTCTTTGTTTTGCTACAGCGTACCTAAGACCACCATCAGTAATCCAGCCCATGAATTCTCTGTAATTGTCATCCTGCTGTATACCGTAATTGTCATCCTGCTGTATACCCGCTATAAAAAAAGTAGAATATGCATATCAGGAATCGCCACACTCACACAGCCTCCCCACGCAGCGAACAAGAAGAGAGGAAACAAGAAATATCTTTAAAAAAGATAAACGGCGTTGATGGAAAAGATTTATATATACATGTATATAAGAAAGAAAGAAATACAGAGAGGCAAAGCAGACACAGTTTAGTTATTTTATTTTATTTGTTATAGCTGTCGACAAACCCTCCCTGCATTCTTAGTATGACTTAGAGATTAAGCGACCGAATCATGACAACTCATAAATTTATTGAAAGTGTCTTTAAAAAAAATGTTGAAGCTGTTGCAACAATTTCATACAGTGATAACAAGTCGATTAAAGAAGCAAAATATTCAGTTTCAATAAAATACCTCGTGTAGAGTGAGAATTCAAGATGAAAAAATGTCCTTGAAATTTAATAAATATAAATAATAAGAGCCTGTTACAAGAGCGATATCTACCAACTTTTACGTATATTAACTTTAAAAAAGTGTCCGTCCTGAGTATTGAACCCGTGGCCTCCGCTTGAGAGGCGAGAGTGTTAGCCACTACACTACAATAAACTTGTATTTTGTACTTGAAATTAACAATCAGTATCAAAGGAACTAGAAAGGAACCAGTAAGAACTAGGAATATCTACACTTCTCTTTCGTTTTACACGGTGTATTGTATGCAAGTGTTTATTGTCCAACAATATTGACCTGGCGCTTCATTAATTTTCGTAAAGGTCATTGAATAAATACGGGTATCAGCGAAAACACAGATATATTTTTCAATTTACACCTCAGTGATGTGTGGAGTATTGGAATACATGCCGGACTACCGATCGTAACATTTACGAAAATTAACGAATATGGGGTCAAATGCAAGAGTGCCAGGTCAATATTGTTGGACAATACCTGACACCCAAGAATATTCCATATAATATTGTATTTAAGCCATCAATATTGACTTAACTGGTTACTTAACTCGTAAATATGTTTTCCTCCAATACAACACCCACTAACAACCAATCGAATTAATCTATTTGATTTTTCCGCTGCATAATAATAAACTACCCACTAGATACCTCTCCACCCTGCTAGATGCCTCTCTGGTGTAAATAGCTACCAATCGAAATAGTTTATTTCATTTTCCCTCTGCATAATAAGAGAATACGAGTATTATTTACAACATTTCATTGGTCGAAAAACTAGGTCAAAAGTGAGCTTAGACAGCTAACGCCGAAAAAGAATTAAAATTCTCCGCGTTACAACGTATAGCGGAGAATTATTGTCTCAACGGACAGCTATACAAAACCGGTTGGTCCGGTTTTGGGGTATAAATACTCGTGCGGGTAGTTGTAATTAAGTTCTACGGAGACTTTTCACGGGTAGCCTTCAACTTTCTTCACAACTGGGGAGTGGTTCTTCTCGTCTAACAAACGAGGAATTCAGTAACAGTACAGAAGAGTCTGTGCAAAGCCTCATGGAGCCGCGCTTGTAGCGATTTTCCCTGAAGGAAAGATGAAATCTATTTTGAAAGATAAGTAAATTTTCAAATTCAATGCAGTTTTGGAAGTTATTTATTTTATTTGTTTCAGTACTAAAGATTAAGCTAAAGGTAGTGAGTGGTATTATAAGCGTGGTACCAACGTTTTGAACGCAGAAGCGAGTTTAGAGGCACAGAACAATTAACATGCTCATTCCAGCATTGTAGTTGTTAAAATTACATACCGTTATTTGTTTGCTTTGTGCGGTAAAATCATTTATTTACATGATTTCTCTTGTCAGCTGAGGTTTTTAACAGCTGGAAGAATATAAATTTTGACACATGATTTTTATGTTCGTATAAATACAATTATCGTATTTTACCTGGTGTAGTGTCGTTAAATTTGCACGCGTTTTCCGTGCACCAGGCGGTTGTATTTAAGAGATTGTTGTGTTAATTCTTTAATAGTTACTAGGATAAAAGGGGTTTGATAGAAATTAAAGTTCATATTGTATAGAAATAAAGTATGAGGATTTTTAAAAATCAGATTATCACAAATTCTGTTCGTTGACAGAAATGGAAATAAAGTTATATATACTTACATTATAAAATATCCTGTCAGTTAATGTTTGACATAATTACTGTAGACGTATTTGTTTTCAGCAGAGGAGCCTATACAGCTGGCATGTAGCGGCGTATTGGATTTTGGATATTGCATAGTATAGTGCATGGTTCTAGATCGGCCTGTCTTACGCAATTACTTAAGCCTGGGCCATGTTTTAGTGAGGGACAACGGGTCACTAGAGGGAGGACTGTACAAACAACGTCTCTATCATTAAGATACGTAAGTTGTTAATTTTGTTTAGGGATGTTTCTGTGGTGGTGTAAAACTCCAAGATGTGGCACGCTATGTTGTACAGTATGAGAAATCATGAAAACAAAATGTATTTTGAAATGCAAATTGGAGTTAGTTGTTGATCAGATCCGTCGGAAATCCGTAAGTCAGTTCGTTTGAAAGAAGCCATACAAGTAAATGGCTATCTGTAGCAAGCAAGTCATACATACACGATAAGTAGAAACAGGTGTAACCCATCATGTAAGCAATTTATTACACCGGCAGATTTACATAAAAGTAATAATTCTGCTAGGGAATATCTTTGTTCTGTACAAGAAGAAACAGAAAGTATGTTAAATAAGGCTGCTGTTTCATTTGTTAAGGAAATTCCATCAGTAGTCAGAAATCATACTATTCGAATGTAAAATTTGAAGACATTCTTATAGCTCGGGAATTATTTGATCTTAATTCGCTTATATGCAAATATGATTTAAAAGAGCATATAATCATATTGTTATTATTCAGTCTCATTAACCATTTTAAGATTTTGCGTGGTCTTTTTCCGGCTCGCCCACGGGCAGCCGGATATACGGTAGCAATTTACTATGAAAACAGCGAAGAAATCCAGGTTAAGCCGTTTGAACGGAAGTTCGTGGTTCTCGCTTTCTCTATTGATTCTTTAATTGATGAGGGAAATCAGTGTGGGAATTCCCCTTTTCAATCCTTTAATATCATTGGATTATTAAATAGCAGCTAATCAAAATCGTTGTTTGAAAAGCATCTAGGCAAAATCGGAGTTTCCTTGGCCTGGGTTATCTAGACGCTTAGAGTGGTAGACGCTCTGATTTCGATACATTACGGACCATGACAATTACGGACCAGACATGTCCCTAGACTCTTACTCAGTCGTTATTAGTAAATAAACGACTGTTGTCAACCAAACCTATAGGCCTTTGATTGGCTGTATTAGAAGGTTTTAAATTTCTGCCTTTATCTATTTAAACATTTCTTTCCTAGGCTAATCCCTCATCATGAAACCATGATATTTATTGTTTGTGAAAAACAAAAAAGGTGCAGCTTATACTTTATTAAAACAAAGCAACTAGAATATGTAAACAGCGCACTGAAGGACAGGATATGGTAAATATTGTGCAGAATTTTGGCAACTCAAAATTTAACGAATTTCAGTATAGTTGGTACTTTAAACATAATGTACGACAGTTAATCAGTGACCAGGTTAAGTTGCACCAAATTTTTACTTGCAACCCTGTTGAGATAAGTTCAAAAGGCATCCTATCAGCAGCATGTACTTTAAATATAAACGTGCGGAACACCACCTATACTTAAACATCAAGGAATGATAGCTTAAACTCACTAAGGATTCTCTGGCGGCTATATCTGCCAGACAAAATTGGTTAACTACTGTGACTTTTCTACTGAAGTAAAGACATGCGAGGTGAAACAGTCAAACGTTTTCTGGGATATTCGTTCCTAGAATGTTTCGACCCTAGTTGAAGACTCACGCAAAGTAGTTTATGCATCGCTGATAAATATTAAAGAAAATTCAAATTTTAAGTAAAATATCTCCTGAAATCTTTAATAATAAAATGGTATCTAGGTTTAAAACATATATTATGTCTGTAACTTTTCGTTGTTTGGTTGCATTGCTGTAAGTGTTTTCTCGGTGTGCGTATGAAAGAAAACTCTGTAAAAGGTCTATGGGTGTAAGTATGTGGATCTCATGTTGTACGCCACAAAAAATATTTCATTTTCCATTCAAAAATTTTAATATAGTCTCATCTGCTTCAATTCAATATGCTAAGTGAGCCGTCTACTAGCTTTTTTAAAAGCTATCCTTGTAAACAACTTATGTTGTTAATCGTCTCCCCTTCGGGAGAGTTGGTCATATATTTAGAAAGCGCTAAGATTCGTTATGTCGTACATGAGGTCATTGGTGCACACAATAATACGGTATTGGTGCAAATAAAAGTGTGGAGCTTATATAAAATCTCATGTGTTTCTAAAAAGAACATTTTGTTAGTTTGGGGTTTTATCACCGGATAAAAATTATTAATGTCTGTTTTCCAAACGAGTAAACTGGTGAAGCCATGTTAGTAGGGAAATTAGGAATTATAGTATCGGTAGATAAGAACTAGAATGTTGTGTTCCGCGGAACACATGTGTCGCCTGCATGGAAAACGTTGAAATGTGGGCCTATGTTTAATCATACATAATAAAAATATTTTATTGAAGTTGATTTCAATACTACACAACAGAACACATGTGTCATCTAAATTGCATTTAAAAGGGGAATAACTAAAATAATGGTGAAACCTGAGTTATCATTTTCAAAAATTGGTTTGTAAATGCAGATGAGTTATTCAAAGTATTAAGTGAATTAATTAAACAAGTAATTTCCATTTTACAGGCAACACTAAGTTTCTTGTTAAAGTTGCATTTGAAAGGGATATAACTCATAAAATATTGAAACTGGAGTTATCATTCTTGTCGTCACAGATGGCATTGTTAGTGCTGATGATATATTCCAAGTATGAAGTGAATAGGACAAGTACTTTCAAAGTTATAGGCAACATTAAGTTTCATGTTAAAGTTGCATTTGAAAGGGGCATAACTAAAAAAATATTGAAACTGGAGTTATCATTCTTGTCGTCACAGATGGCACTGTTCATGCTTATGATATATTTCAAGTATGAAGTGAATAGAACAAGTACTTTCAAAGTTATAGGCAACATTAAGTTTCATGTTAAAGTTTCATTTGAAAGGGGCATAACTCCAAAAATATTGAAACTGGAGTTATCATTCTTGTCGTCACAGATGGCATTGTTCGTGCTGATGATATATTTCAAGTATGAAGTGAATAGGACAAGTACTTTCAAAGTTATAGGCAACATTAAGTTTCAGGTTAAAGTTGCATTTGAAAGGGGCATAACTCAAAAAATATTGAAACTGGAGTTATCATTCTTGTCGTCACAGATGACATTGTTAGTGCTGATGATAAATTCCAAGTATGAAGTGAATAGGACAAGTACTTTCAAAGTTATAGGCAACATTAAGTTTCAGGTTAAAGTTGCATTTGAAAGGGGCATAACTCCAAAAATATTGAAACTGGAGTTATCATTCTTGTCGTCACAGATGGCATTGTTAGTGCTGATAATATATTTCAAGTATGAAGTGTATAGGACAAGTACTTTCAAAGTTATAGGCAACATTAAGTTTCAGGTTAAAGTTGCATTTGAAAGGGGCATAACTCAAAAAATATTGAAACTGGAGTTATCATTCTTGTCGTCACAGATGACATTGTTAGAGCTGATGATAAATTCCAAGTATGAAGTGAATAGGACAAGTACTTTCAAAGTTATAGGCAACATTAAGTTTCAGGTTAAAGTTGCATTTGAAAGGGGCATAACTAAAAAATATTGAAACTGGAGTTATCATTCTTGTCGTCAAAGATGGCACTGTTCATGCTGATGATATATTCCAAGTATGAAATGAATAGGACAAGTACTTTCAAAGTTATAGGCAACATTAAGTTTCAGGTAAAAGTTGCATTTGAAAGGGGCATAACTAAAAAAATATTGAAACTGGAGTTATCATTCTTGTCGTCACAGATGGCATTGTTCGTGCTGATGATATATTCCAAGTATGAAGTGAATAGGACAAGTACTTTCAAAGTTCTAGGCAACATTAAGATTCAGGTTAAAGTTGGGGGACTACCGGACGACGCCGCCGACGACGACGACGACGCCGACGCCGCCGGACAATAGGATCCCTATGTGTCTACTTGCTATCGCAGGCGAAACAAAAAGCAATCGACCCAGCGTTATAAGATATGATGGGATAAATGCAAATTTTTAATGTTAATGGTTTAGTATCCTTTCATTTCGGCTTGGAAACAGTCAGAGAAATATTTAAACGTTTCATTACCCGAGCTAGTCGAAATGTCTTCGTCGTCGTCGTCGTCGTCGATGACGTCGTCCGGTAGTCCCCCAACTTTAACCTAAAACTAAATGTTGCCTATAACTTTGAAAGTACTTGTCTTGTTCACTTCATACTTGGAATATATCATCAGCATGAAAAATGCCATCTTTGACGACAAGAATGATAACTCCAGTTTCAATATTTTTTGAGTTATGCCCCTTTCAAATGCAACTTTAACCTGAAACTTAATGTTGCCTATAACTTTGAAAGTACTTGTCCTATTCACTTCATACTTGGAATATATCATCAGCATGAACAATGCCATCTGTGACGACAAGAATTACAACTCCAGTTTCAATATTTTTTGAGTTATGCCCCTTTTAATTGCAACTTAAACCTGAAACTTAATGTTGCCTATAACTTTGAAAGTACTTGTCCTTTTCACTTGGTACTTGGAATATATCATCAGCACTAACAATGCCATCTGTGACGACAAGAATGATAACTCCAGTTTCAATCAATTTTTTTTGAGTTATGCCCCTTTAATAAACAACTTTAACCTGAAACTTAATGTTGCCTATAACTTTGAAAGTACTTGTCCTATTCACTTTATACTTGGAATATATCATCAGCATGAACAATGCCATCTGTGACAACAAGAATGATAACTCCAGTTTCATTATTTTTGAGTTATGCCGCTTTCAAATGAAACTTTAACCTGAAACTTAATGTTGCCTATAACTTTGAAAGTACTTGTCCTGTTAACTTCATAATTGGCATACGTTATCAGCATGATCAACAACATTGGTAACAAAAAGAATCATAACTCCTGTTTGATTATATTTAGAGTTATGCCGCTTTCAAATTCAACTTTAACATGAAACTTAATGTTGACTTTAACTTTGAAAGTAATTGTTCTATTCACTTGATATTCGAAATAAATCATCGTCATGAACAGCGTCATTATGAAAAACAAGAATGATAACTCCTGCTGGACTATTTTATGAGTTGTGTTCCTTAAATATACAATTTTAACATGAAACTTAATGTTGCCTATAACTTTTAAAGTACTTGACCTATTCACTCTTCGAATATATCATTTTCATGAACAACAACAACATTGGTTACAACAAGAATCATAACTCCTGTTTGACTTTTTTTCAAATGCGAATTTCATATGAAACTTAATGTTGCGTATAATTTGAAAGTACTTGCCCTATTCATTGAATACTTGGATTGTATCATCAACAAGAATATTGCCATCGACAACTACAAAAATTATAACTCCCTATCAAATGAAACTTTAACATGAAACTTAGTGTTGCCTGTAAAATGGAAAGTACTTGTTCAATTCACTTAATACTTTGAATAACTCATCTGCGTGCACAAACCGATTTTTGAAGATGATAACTCGGGTTATCACTATTATTATAGTTATTCCCCTTTAAAATGCAATTTAGATGACACATGTGTTCTGTGGTGTAGTATTGAAATCAACTTAAATAAAATATTTTTATTATATGTGATTAAACATAGGCCCACATTTCAATTTTTTCCATGCAGGCGACACATGTGTTCCGAGGAACACAACATTCTAGTTTGTCATTGACGGAATACCCCCGGAAGTGGGTTTGTCGCTTGGCGATAAGGCAAATGGCATTAAATCAGAAGATTAAGAATTATTTAAAATGCTCCCGGATGCGAGCTTATTGTACATCCCGGAAGTGTTGTTGTCGCTTGGCGACAAGGCAAATGGCAATGAAACGGTAGATTAAGAATTTATTTAAAATGCTCCCGGAAGCGAGCTTATTGTACACCCCCGGAAGCGGGTTTGTTAATCAGTCAAGTAAACCATTGTTATTTCGGAACCCTTGGAAAGCAGTTAGTGTTAAATGTAGGTGATCGACATGTTATAAGTATTTGGCTTCAGCATATTAAGAACAACAGAACATAAGTGTAAGCCGAATAGTTAAAACTAATGTTATCTATTTGTTAAACAAAATAGTTACATGTAAGGCATATTCGGACAATAAATGTCAAATATATTTTGCTATGCTCCCGGATGTGAGCTTATTGTTTGAGGATAATGATAAGCCAATCCATAGTACAGCCCTGAAGCGGGTTTGTTAAACAGCGATTTTGTAAAAAAGGGTACCTTGAAAACCTTGAAAATCATTCAGACTGTGTTAATTGTAACGGATAGACATTTAGTAGGTAGTTGGTTTCAAATGCTCCCGGAAGTTAGCTTTTTGGAGTTTCGTGATAAACTATTACTTAATGCACCCTCGGAAGCGGGTGTGGTAAACAGTAATTTTGTTAAACAGGATGATTTGGGAACCCATAAAAGCGGTCAATATTAAATGTAGCTGATAAACATGTTGTAGTTTGTTGGCTTCAGCATGAAAAGAATACAACTTCTACATCAGAGAAGCTGAGGCAGAGAGCCGAATAGTTAAAACTCGGGTTTACTGCTTGCAAAGCAAAGCGGTTAAAGTATATTCTGTCAATAAAAATGTCAAATTTGTTTTGTAAAACGTCACTTGTAAAATCGATTAACACACTGTTGCAATAGATTTACATTTTAGTGATAAATCTGATCATATAAATGGTAATCCTGTTTGTGTTCCTGTGGAAAAACAATAAAAAATTATTCGAGTAAATGTCAAGATAGTGATGACTGGTTTTTACTCGATATTTTATGGAGTAAGCATACATTTGATAGGTTCTTATCTCATTATAGTATTATTGTAAGCGTTTTACATGAAGTTTTTTGTTCTCAGTACAAAGGGTGTAAATACCTTTAATTTTTCTTGGAAAGGAGAAAATAAGTGGTAAATTAGGCCAACACCAATATTGTTTAGTGGTTGTACGGACAAGGTTGTCAATGTGAAGGCAGACGGCACTCTAGTAATTCTTAAATGAAAGTCCGCTGCATTTTGGGAATGCCTTTTATATGATAAAGGCAGTTTCAGAGATTTTATTAAAGATGTTAAAGTTCTTTCAAGAACAGATTTGATAAAACCTGGGAAGAGAACATGGTATCTTTTGTAAGAATCCATTGCCATTTGAATTGTTGGCTTTGAGATAAGCTTTTAAGTGATGGCAATTAATGCAGATGACTATGCATTTTTTTCTGCCTAGAAAGTATTCTTAATGCGGTTTATTTTTATTAGGTACTTGCATTAAGTCAACAATAGACCAGCGACGATCAAAACTGGAGTGGATGTACATAAACAGCAGTCAAGCGTAGACAGTATAGCTAAAAAGTGGTGATCTTCCGAGCAGACAACACTGTTAAAATGCAGTAACTGTTTTCAATTCTTTTCAAAATATTGTGAGCTATCAGATCAGTTTGGAAACCAGCAATATCGATAGTTGTTGCCATGTATTTACCGCATTTGATAGAATCCCGGAAGTCGGAGCACGTTGTCGCATCTGCAGTGTATGCCCTTAAATGGATACATTCATTCAATGATTTAAAGTGATTAAACGAACTTTTAGTGTCCAGAGTGTGTGAGGCTTCCAAAAGGAGAAAGTTTTACTTCGGTAAAGAAAGACATGTAGATTCGGAAATGTTTCATAGACTTTGTGCTTTATATTTAGTTACTTGGTCACTTTTAAAGTATTTAGCCATGGTATTATTATCTTATGCAAGTTTTTTACGGTTAAATGAGTTTAATTTATAACGTTGCTGTGATAATGCTTTTATGAGGATCACTTCATTATAAAGTTTTCATTGAGTATACCAATGTATATCGTAAGTGTAAAAAAAGCCAACTTTAGCAAAAGGTTATTCAAATGCTTGGCTACATTTGATGCTACAGAGGTACATTGCAGTAGCTGGTTTAACAATAAATTCTGCGAGGTTTTATTTAGACCGATATTCAAAAGTGTGTCGCAAGTTTGGTAAAGATTTAAAAAATCAGAGTTATTCAAGGGCTAGAGAATGCATAGTTTCTACACTTAGATAAGTAGCTCGAGATCTTAAGGGGGCTGGATTGTTTCCATTTTTGGTAGTGTAACCATAGTTACAGTAGGTCGTAAAATTATTTAGATTTATAATAAACTTCTTTAATCACACTGACTATCGAAAATATATGAAGTAAGATCTATGCTAAATTGTAAAATGTTAACTATTCACTAATGTTTGCTCTTTTTTGTTTTTAAATTTTACGACTGTTCTTAGCAACGTCTCTGATCAACATTAGTGAAACGCGCGTTTTTTTTTCCACATACGAAATCAACATAAATGCAAGCGTCTTACCTAACACCGATCAATGTTAGTGCCTATAAATTTACGAAAGAAAACTTATCCACGAACTTTAAAGAATGTCTTTAGCCGTTTGGTTTCTTTAGCTCATTGCCTGTTTATTTTACGGAAAGCTAAACCTTGTTTACAGGTAGAGAACGTTTGTACCGGGGAAAATATTGATTTTCACAGCAAGTGATTTCAATGCTCACAAAGGTCAACATGTTTTCAAGGACGAAAGTTTGGAAATTAATTGCAGAAAAACCAATATTTTGAGGCAGACTTGCTGTATGGTAATGAATTTAATACCGAGCAATGTTGTAAATAGTTTACATTAGCTCTGAGTATTTGTTAATTACCACTGGCTTATTACATCATTCAGGAATGAGGGACTTTGTTTGTAAATTATTGACAGTCATTACGTGATAACAGTGGAAACTGGTAAGTTTTTAACTAGGTTTTGAGTTAGTTAATGTGGCAGGTTGTTAAAAAAATTGTTTACATTTGGAAATGCAAAAAAAGATCTCCATATCTTGCTGTCACTCTGCTACTTGCCGGTCCTATGCCAACTTTATAAGAACCACCTCTGACCTCATTTTATAACATTTGTATAGTAAAGATTGCAAGTTAAGGTCAAATTTGAAATATACAAACAATTGACCTTTGCGCAAAGCTCCAGATTATTTTTCGGCACAAATGTGGTAGTTTAGCTGTTAAGCTTCAAATCTGTATTTGTATTGATCATTTAAATGAATCTATTGAAGTAGAACCTAATTATAAATCAGACAGCTTCGGTTGTCCTGTTGGTAAAGCATTACAGTTAGTCAATGATCACAAGTTAGAATCCTGGTGGTTTCCTGCTTCATAAGACGGCAACTATGGTCAAATCCGTGTCTTCGGTTTTAATTTTCTTTCTTCTATTGCACTATTGGTAACCGCATGATCAGTTACCCGTCCCCACCCTTTGAAATAAAAAGTTAAGTGAGAGTCACCAGAACCCAATACATTCTTTGGAAGTGTCTGTTGAAAAAGGAAATTCCTCATTATTCATTTTATCACTCTTCATGATGACTATTGAAAGGACTTTCTTGAATACCCCTTGTTTTATTGATTGATCAATCAAAGTGGATATAAGATTATATATTCTTTATTTACATTCTTAAGCAGGACACATCTCAAATAAATTATTAATATTTTAATATTCTTTTTCTTATTTGTTCAGCAAAACATGTCACTTCTTGTCTGAAATGAAAACCAGGCAGTATTTTGTACAAATCTTACTTGTTTCATTAGAATTAAGTTTCCCATGCATTGTTTGTAAATAAAAAGACTCATTGATATTGTTAGTTTTATGTTTACCAGTATAATATGTTTATGCAATCTGTGAATAAAGGAATTCCAATAGCTTAAAAATACATACATTTCTACAACAACAACAACAAAAAAACAGTCAACATTTCAAGTAGTATGTATACCAGTAGGTAAAATGTGGCTTTCATTTATCATTCTATATATTACAATACATTGGATGACATTAATCAATAAAAGTGGGTGGGGTAATTCTGCATTAACTGATGCCCTTAACATTGAATAAAATAATATGATCATAAAATTTTCAACAAATCTTTTTCTCCATTAAAGATGGTGTACTTATCAAACTACTATTAATATTTGTTGTTAAAACCCTACAAATGCAATAATTTAATTTGTATGATATTTTGTTCCTTTTTTTTAGAATTGCTCATTGATTTAGACATCCAAACTTAAATTTTTTCCATGGTGACCTGTCATTTTTTTAATTATTATTATTGATCCAAGTCATCATCTCTTACATATTCAAAACTGATATTTGGGGCCTGTGTCCTATGGATGCACCTCTAGTTGAAGACTTATTTTGTGATATTACACAAGTTGATAAAAAGTGGGTGGGGTAATTCTACATTAGCTCATGCTTTTAACACTACATAAAATTTTATGAGCATTAAAATGTTCTACAAATCATTTTCTCTATTAAAGACAGTAAACATAACAAACTACTAATACCATTTATCAGTAAACCATTAAAAAAGTGCAAAATTTAATGTATATGATATTTTGTTGCTTTCGTTGCTTTTTCAGAGAAATCCTCATCAATTAGACAGCCGTATAGAAATAATTGGCACGGTGACCTATCAATTTCTTCATTTATATTTTTAGTCTAAGTCATGATCTCTTACATACTCAAAACTTAAACAACTATGAATAGTCTGGAATGTAAAATTTGGTTGTTTTGTTGGACAATATGCTATTTTTACATATTGTTAAAATGTACTGCCTGAACATTTTGTCTACCTCTTTGTGAGGATGTTTTTAGATATTTTCAACATTTGAAATGTGAAAATAATTAATTTACATAATAAATAAACTATTTGGTGACAAAATCAATATGCATTCATTTCATTTGTTGTTTTATATATACCAATTAACAAATTATTTTATGTTACCCCCATTTTTCATTCTGGTATTTTTGTCCATTTTTTCAATATAGGTGGTGTGTTTAATATGCAAATATATCAAAAACAAGCACGGTGACCCCCACTTTTTTTTGCATTTTCATGCTTGGTATTGAAATATCTTTCAGCATGCAAATTATGAAAACCTTCTGAATATTTTGAAAAAATGGTCTAAACGAGCATACCTCCTTAACTTAGAAATATATAGTTAACGGATAATGGTGCAACAGCTACAGGAAATGCGCCTGGTGTTAGTGACCATGTCTTAAGAGGCATGCTTGTTGGTTTTCTGACCAAATTTTTGTATTGAACATAACATGTACATAATCGCCGGAAGATCTACTTGGTTCTATAAATAGTTTAAATTTGAACGCATTTAACCCGAACCAAGCTGTGTATTTTCTATAAATGCGTCTCCACATTGCAAACAGTGTTGTTGTTTTATGTCAGGAAACGGTTGAGACTTTAGTCTAGATCATCTAGACGTTCTGTCATTAATCAGTGTCACACTGCCCTGACGAACGTCTAGAGACATCGCTGTATAAAAGTGGCGCTTTTGTATGGTAAACAAATCCAAAATCAATCGCGATTTCTAATGAAATTTGTTAACAGTGCTTTAACCGTATTTCTCCAACACTGGGCAAAGTGAAATTTAAGTAATATGATATCGAGCTACAAAATCAGGTAAAAGGGTTATAAACAAAGGACGTTGAAGTACTTGCCTACCCCATTTTACATAAATGAATGCAAATATATGGTACGTCGTTGCTGCCTCTTCTTGATAATGTTTATGACTGTCACGTTGTATGGTATGACAGTTGTCATTGTACGGTGATTGATAAGAGGGAAGAATATTAAAATCTCTCCAGCGGAAAATTGCAGTTCCGTCAAACTTTGCATAAATAAATCATTTTATGTATGTTTATTATTTATACGTTAAGAAAAGTTAGAACAGAAAAGAAAAATAGTTTGACCTAAAAAAATCCCTAAATTCTGCAGACAAACACAAAAACAAAGCAACACTAAACATCAATTTAAATGCCTTCCTGAGTAATGAGTTACTAACAACAATATCTAAGATTATCTTGTTTAAAACATGTATGCAGTAAGAGGTATTTATAGGTCAGAGGACAGTAAATAGAAAAGCCTGTCGCGGATTGGTAAATTTTGTCTAGGGACAATTCGGGCTTAACTTATTTTCAAAGATTCATTGGCCAAAACTATAGAGAATAGAAATATTTTTTTGTTTTCAAAAATGTAAAATGACTTTAAATATATACTTAAAAATAAAAATGATTATTTAAAACACTGTTTGAAAGGTGATTTGTGTCACTTTAAAGAAGTTGGTACTTTCCTTATTTTGGGTTGAAGATTTTTTTACATTCTGGGGGTGGTTACTTTCAGTTTAAAATGCTAAGAGAATGAGTTGATGAAGACCCTGATTTCTGGCCATTTTTGATTTTCCCAAGAGTGCCACTTTGCAAATCTGTTGTAGTTTTGGAAATAGTCGTGTAAACTAAATCACAGGAGGACCAAATCTTATAATGTAAGTCTATGGGAAACTATTTTGTGGTCTCTGACCTATAAAAGTGTGTTTTGGCCTTTAATTTCATGGTTGCGAAAACGAATGACAAAAAATTGTTGACTTCTCTCTTTACATTTAAAAGTTCTTGAAAAGAATCTTGGATATTGTCAGTATTATTTTGATTGTGTGGGCATTTGATCTGTTTTTGTTTTGCGATGCTTCGTTTTTGTGTTTGATTGCAAATAGAATTTAAGGGATTTTCAACCTTTATTTTTTCTTTACAGTTCTAAATTGTCTTATCACTTTTTCTTTTCGTAATTGGAAAATTTATATACTTTTTAAAAAATAAATCTAAGGGATTTCACTGTAAAATGTTTCTAAGTTCGCCATTAGGGTATGCCAAAGAATTTTGAAGTTATCTTAAGAAATTAAAAAAAAATGGTTGTAGGGCAAAGTTTTTCACTTCAGACGTAATTTTGATCTTCGTATATAAGAAAGAAAGAAATATAAAGAGGCGAACCAGACACAGTTTAGTTATTTTAATTTACTTGTTATAGCTTGTGACGAACCATCCTGCCTTCTTAGTATGACTTAGAGATTAAGCGACCGAATCATGACAACTCATAAATTCATTGAAAGTGTCTTTCAAAAAGAAATGTTGAAGCTGTTGCAACAATTTTATACGGTGATAATAAATCGAATAAAGAAGCAATGTCTTACATTAAGTCTTGATCTACATTTATTCAGTTTCAATAAAATACCTCTTGTAGAGTTAGAACTCAAGATGAATAAATGTCCTTGAAATTTAATTAATATAATAACAGCTTGCTACAAGAGCGAAATCTACCAACTTTTACGTAAATTAACTTTAAAAATGTGTCCTCACCTGAGGATTGAACCCGGGGCCTCCGCTTGCGAGGCGAGAAGGTTAACCACTACACTACAGAGTGCTTGTACTTTGCATTTGAAATTAACAATCAGTATCAAAGGAACTAGAAAGGAAACCGTAAGAAGTAGAAATATCGGCACTTCTATTTCGTTTTACGCAAGTGTTTACCTGACACGCAAGAATATTCCATATAAAATTGTATTTAAGCCATCAATATTGACTTAACTGGTTATTTAAATCGTAAATGTTTTTCTCCGATACAATTATCGCTTTTAAAAACGAAAATGCTCGAACATGTAAGTGCCAGGTAGAAATACTTACACAAAATATAAAAATCTTTACAGTAATCGTAAACAACACCTACTAACAAGAAATCGAAATAATCTATTTGATTTTTCCGCTGCATAATAATAAAAATCCCACTAGATACCTCTCCACCCTGCTAGATGCCTCTCTGGTGTAAATAGCTGCCAATCGAAATAGTTTATTTCATTTTCCCGCTACATAATAATAGAATACGAGTATTATTTACAACATTTCATTGGTCGAAAAACTAGGTCAAGAGTGAGCTTAGACAGCTTACGCCGAAAAATGCTTGTCGCCGTAGCAGATGTCTTTTCGATTTCCAGCTGGCAGGGTGACAGTTTTCACAAGACAACAACGGCGTTCCATACTAAAGTCCTAATTACAAGCCTTATTTTGGAGAGTCTGGTTTTTTAACGAACAATGTCTTCAGACGTACTGATCGCCTTTGTAAAATCAGAGCGTCTGAATGATTGAGACTATTGAGACTTTAAATTCTCCGCGTTACAACGAGAATTATTGTCTCAACGGACCGCTATACAAAACCGGTTGGTCCGATTTTGGGGTATAAATACTCATGCGGGTAGTTGTAATTCAGTTCTACGGAGACTTTTCACGGGTAACCTTCAACTTGGCGTTCAAATTCAAGAAAGGTTTTATTGCATTACTGTTGTTGCTACTTGTGCTGTGTTATGTTTATATATTTTATTAGATTAATAAAAGACGCAATGTATTCAAGCATGACAGGACAGGTTCTGTAGTTCCGGTATTTTGAGGAACGTTCCGAGAATCGCATTAAATATGCGATTCGTGCATTGCTACAGAAACACGGCTCCTCTTTTCTAAAAAAATGTTATTAAGGGAGGGGTTTTACGTGGGCGGCCGGCGTTCCCATGACAAATACACAGTCAAAACTTCATAAGGGCAGTATTGTTTTGGTTGGGATTTGCCAAATGTCAGGGCTGATATTAAGTTTGAAGTTGACTGCATCATGCTTGAATATTCCCCCAAATATCTTAGTTCGTGTTGAATGCATTATACATAAACTTTGAAAGTTTATTGTGCCGAATAAAGCAGTCTTAAGTTGAGACTAGAATTGCGTATCATGTATTATCAATGGAAGATGTTTCTTACTGATACATGTATTTGATGTTGTCATGTTACAAGACACTCCCCAACCTTTACCCGTGAATAAATGCGTCTCCACATTGCAAAACAGTGTTGTTGTTTTATGTTAGGGAACGGTTGAGACCATGTTTTTATAAGTACATTCAACCAAAGTTCTAATTGGTCATCAGTTGTATATGCTTACAATGTTTGATAGTTTCGTTTCTTCCCTACGTCAAGAGAGGTACTGGAAAGAACTGTTTTGACTTGAAAAGAATGATCTAATGTCGTTTGAATATTTATTGATTGTTTTCTTAAATAAATAAAATACCATTTACTTACACCACAGGGTCAATATTAGAACTGTCTTTAATTGAAAGGGAGGTAATGTTAAAATTGGAAACTTCAAAGGAGATTTATTTTTAAAATGTGCTGTTTATAAGATTTTATGTTTTTCCTACTAATGAGGGGTCCTATTAAAACAAAACTGAAACTAAGACCAAATTTCTGTTTGCTTGACCTTTAGCAAAATTAAGGGTAACTCGCGCCAGACTGTTCAAAGTCAATTATTACAAGATTAAAGCTTAAGTTGAAGACTGTTGTTGGCATAAGATCATATATACTGAACCAAAAAAGAAACTTTCGCCAAGTTTGATCGTAGATATGATAGTACAGTTTCTATCCTTTTGGTGGAAAGCTTTTTTTTGTGCAAAATAATGTATTGTGGTTCTTTTAAAATCGTCACTTTGGAAACACAACGAGTTTTACAAGCTACTACTTGTATATATGTGTGTACATCTAAGTGGTACCCTTGAACAACTGGCACATACTTTGCGAAAGTTTCTTTTTTGGTTCAGTATATAAAGAGTGAATTCAATGTCTTTTTAATAAAACTACGGACAAAAGTGACCAATTAGAACTTTGGGTGAGTGTAGATCAAATTCGAATAAGCCCACATTACCAATGACTAAAAAGAGAACCATTGGGGTTACCGCCTCAGAACGGTCAGTGACAAATTTTCACTGGGGTTTAAACCAGGTTCTACGGTGCACCAACCTCACACTTGCCCCAGCAGGTTCTCATATCAACAAACAAGAACACGTTGTCTTGGTGAAATGACTAAATCATAAGAATTGTGACGTTGCGCACAGTCTTCGACTAGTGGCGTTTTTCGGGGGGTATTTTACAATTCGCCGTTGATTGATTAAACGTATGCTGTTGATTTTACAACAAGTTATATATAAAATGAAGGAGAATTTTTTTTCCAATTACGGCAGTATTCTTTGATTTAAAAAAAAACATGAACTGCTATTTGAATATATATATTCATAAAGAATGCGCTAACGTCGTTTTGAGCGTGACCATGGAACACCAATTTCAAAAAAAGACATAAGAGTACTGAAGTTATTGTACAACAATATTGACCTCAGGGACTTCATTAATTTTCATAAAGGTCATTGGATAAACACTGTTATCTAATGAAGTATTGGTATAGACTGTTATCTAATGAAGTATTGGTATAGATGACCGATGTAAAGGTCTCCTGTTCGATTCCTTACTAACCGCACATTGTGAAAATACACTTCATTTTGTTTTGGAATTGACTTGTAAGAACAAATTTGAAATCCATTAACTACATTTGAAATTAGGATACCTTTTAAATAGTGTTTTTCTACCGCTGAAATACTTTTTTGACATTATGCAATCGTATAAACAAGTAAACAACTACATACCCGATCCCGCATTAATTTGATCTTGCAATCTGGCTGACTGTAGTCGAGAATCTGCTACAAAACTACGTTGTGCCTCAGCCTAAAAAATAATTGAAGAATTGGAGAATGATGAAAAACAATACAATATTATGTCAAATCAATGTGCAAATAATCTAATTTGAACACTCCTAACAAAACTGTCATTTATGTTTATTGCCAATGAGCTCCGATTAGTCAGTATTTAACCTTATTCTACTTTGAAGTCGGCTAGACAGTCTGACAGGCTATAAAGCCTATAATATCGAGCGAAATACTAAATCATACGGAGCGCGTACGTAGTATGACATTTTCCATCCATTTAAGCCGTTTTAACTATGGCTTTCACCACGGTATTATCCCAGTAATCAGGGCTCGGATGATAACGCCAGTCTCGGATAATTATAAGGGCTCGAGTTGTGGATGACAGTGAGGAAAGCGTCAGTATATTTACTTTAATCTTTTACTTATGCCGATTTAAATCACGTTTGTGATTGCAATTGTTCTAAGCAATCATAAGCTATATAAAAATACAATGGGTTTTGCAGACAATCCCTATATCGTGGTGAAAAACACCGAAGAATGTATTTCATTTCTCGTTTCATTTTGAATCTGTTATTTCTGGTGGTTACATAAGAAACCACAATTTCTCAATGAATTCACTTTTACAAGCGTGAATCCCTTCATCAAAAGGGTGAAATATGCATATCAGGAATCGCCACATTCAGAAAAAACAGCCTCCCCACACAGTCAAGAAGAAGAGAGGGGGAGAGAGCATGGTTAATAAAATAATCAGTTTCAAAAAAGACACCACTAACAATAAACAAAAATGAGAACCCGAGGGGTTACCGCCTTGGAACGGTCAGTGGCAAATCAAATTGCCACTGGGGGTTTAAACCAGGTTCTAGGGTGCACCAACCTCACACTTGCCCCAACAGGTTCTCAAATCACAAAACAAGTACAAGTTGTCTTGGTGAAAAGACTCCAACCCACTTATCTGCCTAACAATGTTGCATGCAAAAGCACACAAACATATAAAACATAAGAAGCTAAGAGCATTGCAAAGCCGAAAGGGGTACTCAATGATCTTACCGAGACCAAAGCTCCTGGAGTAAAATCAGCAAGAACACGATGACAGGGATAAAAGAAACAAATCGAGTTTCTAGGTTCTTTTAAGAAAAGATTTCCCCAATAACCTTCATAAACTCTTAAACCCCTGCCACCGTCGTGCAACCAAAGAGGTAAGCATAATGATCAACTGTAGAAGGGTTAATCACCAGGCCTGCAGAGCGCTGTAAAATATCATGTTGGTAACCTTTCTTTTTAAATTTACAGATGGTTTTTACGAATAACCGGGAGAAATTAACACTGCCTTTAATCTTTTTAAGTTTATAAATTAAATCTCCATAAAAAACTGGTTGTGAAATACCTTGTTGCAAAAGTGATTTTAAACTGCATTTGTATTTATGAATTAAATCTGGGTATCGGCGATAAAACTTGCAAAAGGTTTTCCTTAATTTGTGATACCGATAACCTTGTTTTAAGAGTTTTTCTGTAATGCAAAGATTACGTTCATTGAAATCATTAACATTGTTGCAAGCTCTTGAAAAGCGAACAAGCTGTGAGATATAAACCCCATAAGATGTTGCACGGGGAACATCGCCGTCTAAAAACGGAAAATTTACTATATTAAAATTAAAATCATCTCTTTTATCATAAATTTTAGTAGTGACATAACCATTTTCAATGGACAGATTTAGATCGAGAATGTTTGCTTGCTTTTCTGAAGTGTTCGCTTTGTTAAGTTGTAGTTCTTTGGGATAAATCTTATTAACCAGTAATGGAAAATGGTTATTGTCTATATTTAATAAATCATCAAGGTACCTCGAGGTGTTGTTAAAAGCTGTAATTATATCATCTTGATGTTCAGTAGAAAGAGATAACATAAAGTCTCTTTCATAACAGTATAAAAACAGATCAGCAACAAGGGGTGCACAATTAGTACCCATTGGGATGCCTATTACTTGTTTATAAATAGAGGTATCGAATCTAACATAAATATTATCCAGTAAGAAAGTTAGCGACTCTATAAGGTCTTGACAAGTCCATAATGTATAATTATCATAAGAACCATCTGTAAAAAATGCCCTATGTTCATTACAAGCGATGAAGGTTTTATTTTCTCTAGCTCAAAGAACATTTTGTTGAAATTTGTCCAGTAGATGAGGTGTCGTTTAAAGACATTGTTGACGCACACACGCACGGACAAATGGCGAACATAAAACGTCATTTCAAAGTTAAGAAATGATAAAAACAAAAAGTATTGATACATTTTCCTGAAGATAAAATTATAAGCCTGGTCATTATTCAGTTTGAGCCACCTATTATCTTGAACAAATTTTATTGAAGCCAGCGATTATCCATCTCGCTTTGACATCTTCAGAAAAAGTAAGATTTAGATTCAGTTTTACAGAACAATGTTACCATGTTGTGATTGTTTATTAACACAGGGACAGTAAAGGAGCAAATAGTTATGTTTTCTTCACTACCTAAATAAGGATGGAAACCTGTTTAATTTTGGGCTATAGGTCAAATTTTCCACCATTTTCTGTGGTTTTCAACGATGTAGGGACTGTCTGCAAAAAACCATTGCAGTTTTATATAGCTTATGTTGGCCTAGAACAATTGCAATCATTAACGTGATTTAAGTTGGCATAAGTTAAAGATAAAAGTAAAAATACTTACGCTTTTCTCACTGTCATCCACAACTCGAGCCGCTATTATCTATCCGTGATAACCATCAGAGCCCTGATTATTGGGATACATACCGTGTTCACGAGATATTATTGAAAGTCTAGGTAAAATCCAATTATAACATCACGAAAACATATCAGCAGGCTGATACTTAAAACATCTCTGTTCTTGGAGAGTTAGGTGCATTTAAAGTATTTAACAAGAATAAATATCAATTTGTTCACTGATAAAAGAGAAACAAAAAGCAACGATAAAGATAAACATTATCTAGATTATGATGGTTTATTTTTGAAAGCTAAAAAAAATTGCGGTTATGAAAATAACTTGAAAAAAAAATAGACAGACTCAATCAAACCGAGCATGCAATTTCCATATTTGTAATGTTCGGTTACTTTCAAAGTTCACATTTTATCTAGTTTTAAAACGTTTATAAAATTAACTATTATTCAAAACCAAGTTACAAGCGAAAAACCAAACCAGCTCCAAAAAATTTAACCTTTTTAGATAGTGTTTACCTTTTTGCGTTGCATGTCTGAGATTCATACTGCAGATGAGAATCGCGACAACGTAGTTATATGATTATCAAGCTTACCCGGATTAACAACATAGCTCTCCTGGACATGAGAACACTCTTCTGCCACCGAAAGAACATCGCTTGATTGTTATCTATCGCAAAAGATAAGTATTAGATCACAATAACATGAAATTCATACAATATCTAACCTCTCCATGCTGTTTTCTCCGATCTGGCGATCTATCATTATACTGATAATCTATCATTATCTGGGTACATACCGTGTGAGTAGAGATGTAATTGACAATGATTATGAACGTTCTATACTCAGCAAAAATAAAACATAAACACTTTCATACCTACAATTGTGTAAAATTAGAGAACAAAAAATGAAAATTCTTTCTTTGAACAAATTTGCTTTTCTGTAATAATTGCAAAGAAATAAAATGTTCTCCAAAACATTCAGTCACAACTTAGTTTTCTTTCCCTTTTGGTTTAGGGGTTTCAGAAAGAAGTCGGTGATTCCAAAAACATAATCACATTTATGAGAATGAAATCAATTTCTCGAGTTTTTGTGGCCAATTAAATCTCAGAACATGTAAAAAAAAATAGTTCTTAAAAAACAACGCTAGAAATTCTGACCATTTGCCTCCCTTTTAATTAAAAATGTGGCATTTTTTAATAATTTTTCAATTGTTATTTAATAAGCACATATTCAGTTCTTTTTGCAAAAGATTATGTTAAACGGCAATTAAACTAAAAAACAAATGAGATTAAGTAATAAAATACTTAAAATAGTATTATTATTATTATTATTATTATTATTTTGTATTTTACAATACTAAATTTTTCGTTTAATTAGATCTGCAAATTATTTGATTGCGTTTTTTACTTATGTGGTCTTTTATAAGTAAAGCGTAAAGTAGATTCTACTTTCACTTTGAACCAGGAAGTAAGATTTCCTTGAAATTTTTGAAAACCCTAACATTATTTTGACGAATTGGCACTAAACATTGTAGACCAGCATTTTTTTATATTTTTTTTGAGGCCCCTTACGGGTAACACCGTTTATTCACTTTCACTTGCATATACAATATTACATCAATACATATTTTCATAAATTCCAATACTAATTAACATTCAAATATGTAATATATTATTTGTTATTTTGATTTAACGGTATTAATAGCATATACAAAATGTTAATATTGCAAGCTAAGCGATTTTGTTGTGGAGTCTCCCTATTAGGTAAAGTCATATATGTTTAGATAATTACATGTGATTACAAAAAGGAAATAAAAAAATGAAGAAAAAAAGGAATAGTTTGGTCATTTCCAGTGTACGAGGAAAAGAAAGATTAGATGTAGAAGGACCATTTCATTTGGTGCTTTTCAAGTTTGTTTTTTAAGAAAGCTACTTCTTTTTCTACTTCTATTCTATAGTTCAGAAATGAAATAAAATGTTTGAAACAGTTTGGAACACTTTTCTTAATTTTCATTTTAAAAATATAATACTTGCATGCAATTATAATATAGTTTATGATGTTGTCTTTTATTGTTTGGTTCATAATACCTAAACTAATATTTTCCAGATTAAAAAATACTGGTGTTCCTTTTGTATTTAATAGAGACTGTAATTGTGACCATAAGTGTTGGCTATAGGAACAGTTCCAAAATAGGTGCTCATTTGTTTCAATATGAGTGTTACAAAAATCACATGATTGCGATATAGTAAGATTACATTTATAAAGCTACTTATTTGTGGGTATTATTCTACGTAAATATTTATACTGAAAATTTCTGAATACCGTATCAATGCTTGATATAAATATGTTGAAGTAAACTTTTTCCCAATTAATATTTTTATTTTGTAAAATGGTTTCCCATTTATTTTCAGATTTCACTGGTTCAATTTGTTTATTTTTGAGTAGAATATCATAAAACAATTTATTTGGAGTTTTAGATGTACTTAGTTTTTTGAGTAAGTAATTTTTTCTCAAGCTCGTTAAAGTGGTCTGGTCTAACGTTTTAACATAACAAAGTGGAATACGTTTTATTATCTTGTGGTATTCTAGAAATTCTTTGTTTTCTAAATTGAACAAAAACTTGGCTTCATTAAATGTATAAAACTGCTTTTTACGAAAATCATAAAAGTGTTCTATAAATTTTATACCCTTATTATACATGTTTTTGTTGAAAATTGAACCAAAATCATTTTTTATTTCTGAATTATTCCACAATATATGTTTTTCTATATTCTTATTAGTTTTATTACAGCTGACCGAAATTTCGCGCCATGCTGTTATAATGTTAGCCAGGAATATATGTTTTTTGAACATAAGTTTTATGTCTTTTGCATTCAAATTACATTCAAAAATAAGATTTCCTCCATATTTATTTAGAACATTAGAGTAGAAATTTTTCCACTGTCCTTTGTTTTCTTCATTTAATAATCGTTTTACCCAGCATGCCTTTATTGAAGTTAAGAAACATTTTATATCTGTAACTTTTAAACCACCATTTTCATATTTTTTACAATTTCTTTTCGTTTAATTTTATCTGGTTTTCCGTCCCACAAGAATGTAAATAATGCTTGATTTATCTCTGAAATAATCTTTTCTGTAGGATTGTCTAGCACTGTAAAGGGATGTATGAGTTTTGGTAATGCGAATGTTTTAATTACGGTCACTTTACCAAGAAGTGTTAGCGTCCTATGTTGCCATTGTTTAAGACAGTTTTTGAATTCTAGAATTTTAGGTTCTAAATTATTATTTAAATTTTGCTCTCTGTTATTATAAAACGTAATTCCTAAGGTCCTTGCATGACTCGAGGTCCATATAAAATTTTTGTCTGCTGCAAGTTTTATATTTGATTTATTTAATGTGCCTACTCTTAATATTGTTGATTTAGATGTGTTAAGTTTCAAACCCGAGATGTTTTCAAAATCTGATATTACATTAATAAATCTTTCAAAGGATTGTTTTTCCCCATCGTTAACAAAAGTCGCGTCGTCAGCAAATAAAGTCTGTTTTATTTCGCTATTATTTATTTTTATACCTTTACTTATTTTATCTTCATGTATTGTATGTGACAAAAATTCGATACATATTATAAATAGCGCGAATGATAAAGGACAACCTTGTCGAACTCCTCTCTCTATTGAGAAAAAGTCTGATATAAAACCGATATTGATTACTGCACTTTTAGCATTTTTATAAAACAACTTAATCCATTGTATAAAAAATTCCCCAAATTTAAGGTGTTTTAAACATTTATAAATAAAGTTATGTTCAAGGCTATCAAAGTCTCGTTCCAAGTCCGAGAAAAAGAGTAAACATGGTAAATTTGTTTTTCGACATAATCAATGATTTCAAATATTAATCTTACATTTTCGCCAATGTATATTCCTTTAATAAATCCTGTTTGTTCTGGTCTAATGAGATATGGTAATACTGTTTTAATTCTATTTGCGATTGCTTTTGTTGCTATCTTATAATCGACATTTAATAAGCTAATTGGCCTCCAATTGGCTAAATTATTTAAATCTTTTCCAGGTTTTGGTAAAAGTGTAATTAAACCTTGATTCTGAAGATCCGATAATTTTCCATTTACAAACGAGTAGTTTATTGAGTTTACATAGTATTCTTTTAATTCTAGCCAAAACGTTTTATAACACTCTACGGTAATACCATCGTAACCAGGACTTTTATTATATTTCATGTCGAAGAGTGCTAAACGACATTCGTATTCCGTAAGACTTCCATCGCATTCTTTAGACATATTTTCACTCAATACGTTCATTGAATTTTTAAAATAGTCATATTGTGGTGTTTTGACGCCTTTAGAACTGTAAATGCTTTTATAGAAATTTTCTTGTCTTTTAGTATTATATCAATGTCTGTTATTTCTTTATCATTTATTATTAATTTATTAATTATTTTTTGCTCTGCATGTCTTTTCTAAATTTGCAAAATATTTTGTATTTTTCTCATTTGATTCAATATTTATAGCCTTTGAACGAATTATAAGACCATTTACCTTTTTCTCGTAAAATTTTTCTAATTCTTCTTGTTTTTTAATAAGATTTATTTTGTTAGCATCTGAATTAATGTTATTGTTGATGTTGCTTTCAATATCACTAATCTCTTTTATAATTGTTTTTTCTTCTTGTTCATCTTTTTTCTTTTTAAATGTAGAATATTTTATAGTCTCATTTATTATTGATCCTTTTATTAATTCCCAAAGTGTATTTGGATTAGCTTCCTTATTTTCCTTTACAGTATTTTCTATACTTGCTTTAATTATATTTTGATATTCTATATTAAGTAATAGACTGTTGTTAAATTTGAAATAACATGGCCCTTTTTTATTAATGTCAAATCTATTTTAATGATAACAATGGAATTATCTGATTTAATACTTGGTTTTATTTGACTGCTGATGACCTTTTTTGCAAAATATTCTGAAACCAGAAAATAGTCTAATCTACTATATATTTTTGGAGTAGTATTTGAGTGCCACGTGAATTCTTTTTTATGTATATTTTGTTCTCTCCAAATGTCGGTTAAATTATTAAATTGTATTATTTCGTTTTTTTTAGTTCTGCATTTTAAATTTGTATCTGTTCTACCATTGTGTTTATCTTTTTCTGGGTTAATAACTGTATTAAAATCTCCTCCTATAATAATATTTTTATCATTATGTTTTAATATATAATGTTCAAGTTTTTCAAATATATTAGTATTATCATTATTTGGACCATTTATATTTATGAGTAGGAATTCATTTTCATTAATTGTTATTTCGAGTGAGATTAATCTACCAATAACAATCTCAGTATAGTTATTTATAGTATAATTTCCCTGTATATTAAGTAGGATGCCTACACCTTCTTTATTTGAATTAACACCACTGAAAAAGGTTTCTTTTTGCCACTCATCTTGCCACTTTTGTTGATGACTTTCAATAGAGTGAGTTTCCTGTAATAAACAAATTGAGTAGTTTTTATATTTTAGCCATTGAAATATTTGTTTGCGTTTCTTAGATTCACTTAGACCTCGAACATTGTAAGAACATATTAATATACTATCAGATGTATAATGTTAAAATATGACAAACTCTTCATCAAAACAATGGAAATGACCATTCTTGAAAAATGTGATTGTGAAAACATGTAATTCGAAAAGAAAATCTAAAAAGAAAAACAATAAGATTAAGGTATATGGGTTTCGCCGTTCTTTTGGACATTTTTAGATTCTACAAAAAGTAAACTATTTTTGTTCTTCTTGAAAAAATGATTTATTACCCAAGTTTCGTTAGAAACAGAAAATGACTTAGGATTTAGCACAACGTTACACTATTTAAGAAAAAAAAAATAAGTAAGAAAAATAAACTAAAAAACTTTTCCTGTGCTATAATACATATTTCATTTTGTTGTATTGCGAATATAATCTCGGTCTATGTTGTTGACGTTATTGCAAAAAATAAATGTTTTTAATATTTTAGTAAATTAAAACAAAATAACAATTCCACATGTAACACAATGAAAAACACCTGTTGTTTTTAATTCACAGAGCATCGTATCAATATAAAAGTGATATTAAAAACAATTTTTTATTATTAAGTGTTTGTGTTAATTTAAGATAGTTACCTTCTAGTGTAATACTATGAAATACTTGTTGGTATTTCCATATTTCATCATATTAATATAAGGTTAATATGATTATAAAATATATGAAATACATGGTTTTATCAACAATATTATGCAATGTAACATAAACTATAATATAAATTACATTATGTTTTTTTTATATGATACTATATTCATTCATGCTCTATAAAAATAACTACAACAACAACAGCAAACAAAAGAAACAGTTTTACAAGTAATGGGATAGGTAAAATTGTTTTTTTATTATGGTATCTCTTACATAATGAAATTATTACCATAACAAGATTAGTTGTTATAGCTGTGCAACAATATGACTTGTTATTCATCCTATTGACTTAAGGATATTTCATTAACAATGTACTCAATTATTGTAATTTTTTTTACATCGCATCATATCAATATGACGTAGATGTTAAAACCAAAAAAAATATAATTATAATTTAAGAACAACACTTTGAAATATTTGTATTTTCTTATTTATTGCATCATATTAATATGGGGTTGATGCAAATAACAACTAATAGACATAATGGTATAAATAAACTGTGTTACACACAGTCAGTTTAATTTTTATATGAATTTCATAGTGCTTTTTACATATGATGCCTTATTTATTTAAGCCCTATCAAAAAGAATAACAACAAAAACAACAACAACAACACACAAAACATATTCACGAATAATAAAATAAGTTGAGTTATTTTACAGCATGGTATCTTTTACATAACGAAAGTGTAACCATAACATAATTGGTTGTTATAAATTAGCAACAATATAATGTGTTATTTTTTGCATATTGACATAAAGATATTTCCGTATAATTTATTATCGAATCATTATCATTCATTATGTCATTTAAATAATGCTGGTGTAAGTTTAACAAGATCAATTGTTATCCAAAGTCAATTTAATTATTATCATTTAAATTACATTGTAGACCAGCATATACTTATTTAGTTTCGAATTGATTATCTCGCACATTTTTTGTTGTTGTTTTGTCCTCTCAATAATTTTCTTTTGCGTTTATTTTAATATTCTATAACACTATGTAAATTACATGTACGTCCAGATTTTGGTTTACCTTCATAATGCCGTTTTTGAATAATAGAATTTCTAAATAACAAACGTAAATATTCAAAATTTTATGAAATCAAAAGGATTGTATTGAGTAAAAAAACCTTCTCCAACGTTTAATATCATTTTCTTTACACATTTTGTTAATGTATGTATGTATTATGTAATATGTAATTGGTAATGTACTTTTGTACTAAATTGTATACTGTTCGCCATGTAATTATTTGTCATATGCCATCATGGGTTTACAGCCTATTTGGATTCAATAAAATCAATCTATCTTATTCGGCGTTAGCTGTCTAAGCTCACTTTTGACCTAATTTATTAACCAATGAAGTGTTGTAAATAATACTCGTATTTTATTATTATGCAGCGGGAAAAATAAATAAACTATTTCGATTGGTAGCTATTTCCACCGAAAAGGCATCTAGCAGGGTGAAGAGGTATCTAGTGGGATTTTTAAACAATTAGTTAATACACTGTTTGAAACGATTATTGCTGTGACGTTTAGATCTTTTCTATTCTCTTGTGTTTAAAGATGTTGAAATGAGGCACACTACAATACACGTAATTGGCTAGGATTTTTTGTCAACAACAATACAGTCACTCTTTTATATCAACCTATACAAAATGAAAGTGAAAGTAAGTGGAAATGGCTTAAAGAAAACGATGTTACACTTTCACTGTAAAGCTGAAAATTTAAGTAATAAAATCTGCGAGCTTGAATTATTGTAATATTTGTGAGTATTTAGTTAATAGAAATTTATCCCAGCTCTTTCAGTAATTGAAATGTTTACCCGTCTCTTAAATCGGGCAGCTGTATATAATATGCTACGCGATATAAACAATGAGTTCGCTATGTAAGTCTTGAAGTTTTTCACTAAATATATTTTATTCTTTCAGCAATTGATATATCATCTGATACATTATGTTTAAGAATAAACACAACCAATGCCTTTTACAATACGTTTCTTATATAAAACTCATTCTTTATCGCGACTGAGGATTTTACAATGTGCTTACTTGTCTTAAATCAGGCAACTACGTGTAATATGTTACGCGAAAAAACTGCGAGTCCGCTATTAAGTCATTGCGAAGGATTTACAATGAAATTATTTAATTTACACGCAAATCAAGATGAAGTGAATAATACCAGCTTCAAACTGCATCATTTCATATACAATCTACGCCGTTTATCGTTTTTAAAGATATTTTTTGTTTCAGGTATGAGTTGCTAAGGTATATTGTTCATGAATTTCAGAGTTCTCATGCAAACAGGTTTTCTTTTGTATTAGTATGTGTTTGGTAATTAGAACATGAATTAGACTAAATTGAGCTTGCAAACAAACATTTACTACATCCATAGCTAAGTACATTTCTTTACTAAAATCTAGGTGGCAAAAAGTATTTTCCCCAAATTCATTTTTGAAATTTTAGCTAGTTTTCGCCATTTGCAATGTTTGCGACCTCTTAACCTAAGGCAACGAGTTTTATGCAAGGAACCCCATATTTGTAAAAGACAAAAGGTCATGTTAAAATAAAAAGGAGAAAACAAAAAAGCAAGCTGACAGTACAAATCAAAACAGACCTCACCTGTCGGGCAATCTAAACCCACATTGGTTCGTGTCCATTATTTCGTGTTTGCCATAAAAACTAGATATCAGATTATAACATTTATAAATCGCTCGACATGTATACAAGGAATTTTTTTAACATATACTACTCAAAATTTGATGGGGATCGCTTTCCGTTTTATCCCGAAGTATTGCCCCAACCAAGTTTCAACCGCTGTTCCACTTCAAAAGTTTGACGGCTTATTCGATTTTGGCACATAGCTGATGTCAAATGAACATATATATTTCAGAATCACTGCAAATATTTTATCGTTTAAACCTTGTGTAAGGAATAAACACAATCTTTTAAGTGATCCTTATCAAATTTTGAGCAGTATATTAAGTTTTTTTTCAAATAAAACGAAGTGAAGTATCTAATTTCGTTGTGTATGTAAAGTCATTAATGTAAATCTGTTGAAAATGAATTCGTATGATATACTAAGGTTCGCACACCATCGTTTGGGATGGATCGGAATGGTAGTGTTTATTGGTGTAAATAACGAGTTCATGCGTTCAACCCGGGCCTAGGCGGCTAGAAGGCATGGGCAGTAATATGCATTTCCATAACTGCCCACGAACAGACTCAATCTAGGCAAGTCTGCAATATTTTCATATTTGTTGTCTTCTGTGGCTGCTAAAGTTTCATTTTTATCTATTTCTTATTCAGCAGACATCACTACTCGTAAATTCGTTTAATTTTTTTTTCACAACAGTACAATCTCAGTAAGATGCGCATTGGACCGTTATTGTTTTTCAATAATACATGTTTATTTATATTCCACACGTCCGAATGCTGTTTTGTAAAGAAAACAACAACAACACTAGCTGTAACTTGAAATTGACATATGCCCCCCGAAATGCAGCTTTGAAATCGAATTGGTACATATATGTAGTAAAAATATGCCTGTGGAAGAGATGAAGCATACTGCATGCATATAAAAGATGGAAATGATCATTTGTTTAAAGTCTGTACTTAATATGTCGAGTAAGAAACAAATTCTAAGATTAATGAGGAGTTTATCCTGGAAATATGATTATTAGAGTTATGTACCTCACCACATATGATATGGGTAATGAAAAAGAATAATGTGAGTGATGATAAGGAACACATATTTGAAGTTTGAAGTAAATTCCTCACTAAATATAGAAGTAAAGCAAACCAAATGAGTTAGGGCCAAGCAGAAACTCCTGAAGATATGCACAACTAGACTAGGGGACAAACATTCCTGTGAAATTTCAATGAAATGCTACAACGGGTTTTGGAGGTGGAGTGAGGACAATGTTTTAATAAAGAGGTTATAGTACAAAGGGCCCATAACTGGGACAAAAATAATTCCTGCGGAAACACCTGAAGTTATGCTCAACTATGCTTGGTGACAAGAATTCCTGTGAAATTTAAATGAAATCCGCCAAGAGGTTCTGGAGATTAAGTGTGGACAAGATTTTTATATAGAAGTTACTGTAGAAAATGACTAAGGGCACATAACTCTGGCAAAAATAATTTGAGCGGAAACTACTGACAACATGCACAACTAGGCTTGGTTATAAACATTCCTGTGAAGTTTCCCAATGAAATCCCCCAAGCAGTTTTGGAGATTAGACATGGACAAGATTTTAATAGAGAAGTTATATAGTAAAGACTATGGGCCCATAACTCTTGCATAAATAATCCGAACGAAAACTCCTGTCGATATACATAACTATGCTTGGTGACAAACACTCCTGTGAAATTTAAATGAAATCCACACAATAGTTTTGAAGATGAAGCATGGACAAGACTTTTATATAGAAGTTAGGGTTAGGGTTAATGACTAAAATTACTAAGGGCCTATAACTCTGGCAAAAATAATTTGAGCGGACACTCCTGACAACATGCACAACTAGGCTTGGTTATAAACATTCCTGTGAAGTTTCAATGAAATCTCCCAAGTGGTTTTGAAGATTAAGCATGGACAAAATTTTAATATAGAAGTTAGGGTTAGGGTAAGGGTTAGTGAAAAAAAATGAAACGGCCCATAACTTGGCCAAAAATAATCCGAGCAGAAATTCCTGACGATATGCATAACAAGGCTTGATGACAAACACTCCTGTGAACTCTCAATGAAATCCCTCAAACGGTTTCAAAGAAGAAGCAAGGACAAGATTTTAATATACACTTAACAACTTTTTTAAGTATACACCTTCGTCCTGGGGCATTACCGGCTTGATTTTTGGGCTATTGCCCTAAAACTTTTAATAAACCATTCAATGAATACTAACTGATTTATTAGTAAAACTTCATTCAAAATGACATACAAATGGCTGCTCAAAATCATTTAGAACACTGACACCCACAGAATACAAATTCACAAAATCTGTTAATAAAGCGGATGTTCAACTTAATAAACGAATTACGCGTACATATAAATGAACATTTGGAACCTAGAAATATGCTATTCTTCTGTTTATGTTAAATCAAATTCATTTTATTCTAACCTTAATGTTTTTTAACTGTTTGTAGTCCAACCAACTTTTTTGGCAAATCAGTTTGAATGCATAACATGTAGTCGCCTATTATTTAGTTTTCCAATAATCCTGTTAAATTCGACCAGTTTTTCTAATGAATCAGTTAGTATTTATTGCATGTTCATTGAAAGTTTTAGAGCAATAGCCCAGTTATCAAGCCAGTAATGTCCTGTACGAAGGTGTATACTTAGAAAAGTGTAGAAGTTAGGGTTAGGGTTAGTTAAAGACCTTAGGGTTAGGGTTTAGGGTTAGGGTTAGGGTTATTTAAAGACCTTAGGGTTAGGGTTACAGTTAGTAAAAAAATTAAAAGGCCTATAACTCCGCCAAAGATTTAAATATAGAAGTTAGGGTTAGGGTAAGTTAATGACCTTAGGGTTAGGGTTTAGGGTTATGGTTAGTTAAAGACCTTGGGGTAAGGGTTAGTGAAAAAATTAAAAGGCCCATAACTCCACCAAAAATGGGTTTAGGGTTAGGGTTAAATAATCCGAGCAGAAATTCCTGACGATATGCACAACTAGGCTTGGTGACCAACACTCCTGTGAAGTTTCAATGAAATCCCTCAAACGGTTTCAAAGAAGATGCAAGGACAAGATTGTGCTGAAAGGAATTTCGGACGGACGGTGTGATTACTATATGTTAATGGATAAGTGAGAACTATCATTCTTCCGTGGAGGTCATGCATATTTACAAAACGAAAATTCAGATAAATTGAAATAAGCCTAACATCAGTGATACAAGATAAAAAGCGAGTAAAAACTTACGTCAACATCAGTGATACAAGATAAAAAGCTAGTAAAAACTTACGTCAACATCAGTGATACAAGATAAGAAGCGAGTAAAAACTTACGTCAACACCAGTGATACAAGATAAAAAGCAAGTAAAAACTTTTTTAAAACTTGAGTTGTATCACTACAATCCGTTTATTTTTCCATTGTTATTGTAACGTGCCCCGAGCGGAAGGCACATAAAACAGACTATTTGTCTCAGCCTTTAAATATATAATTTTTCTCTTACAATGATTTCAACATGTATTTCTGAGCAATGTATTGGTTAAACAATATAATGAATTTTCCCTGAGCTACTTTGCTCCAGAATGATTACAATGATTTTAGAAATGATTGGCTCCAACAAAATAATCAAAGTGAGAATCGGCTGAACATATGAAAACAATCTCCAGGACAATGAACCACCTGGACAAATAATTGATCTCAAACTAAAGTTTCAACCGCTCACCCAAACAAAAAATCACAGTCCGAAACAAAACAATCACACATGAACTTCAAGCACGATCTCAGCGCATATGCTGAGCAATTAAACATAAGGATCATTCATTCCAGACAATGATGGTTCGAACCAAAAGTTTCAACACACAATAACACTCTTACAACAACCATATCTGAGCACTTTAAATTTCAAACAGTGCTCAACAAAGTCATGAACAAATCATAATCAAAACAAACCTCAAGCAAAACGCCTTCAAACATACCCTCAACACTAAAACGCTGATGAACAATGGTGTCTCAGACTTATGTGATATCCCGAGGATGCGAGAACCTCTTCGTCAGCAATAGTCTGGGAACACTGTCTAACCTGAAACCTATCCTCAGCACCTATTCTGAAGCTACCTAAGGGACAGAAGTGTCTCAGACGCATGTGTTTCCAGCAATTGTCTGAAGGCACTATCTAGAAACCCTATCCTCATCACCTACTCTGAAGCTACCTTAGGGACACAAGTGTTTCAGACGCATGTGTTTCCAGCAATTGTCTGAGGACACTATCTAAATACCCTAAGCTCAACATCTACTCTGAAGCTACCTTAGGGACACAAGTGTTTCAGACGCATGTGTTTCCAGCAATTGTCTGAAGACACTATCTCAAACCCTATCAACCCTAGCTTCAACCAATACTATTCACATCATACATGTTGAACGAAACAACCCGGTCAATATGCCCTAGTACAGAGATGTACTATATTGGACCTATAATGCAGACCAAAATGTTGAATATCAACGATGTGAATACATCGACACTCGGCGACAGACTGCCCTGTATCAATGAACGGTGATTGCTTTTATACCTTCCGACGGAAGTCCTCGGACTTTACCGTTCAACCACACTAATTTAACACAAAGCATTAAATTCACCAAAAAGAATAAGCACTTAACAAAGCTATATCATAAAATAATTTTCCTCACATTCCCACGCCTCCGACTACATGCGTCCCGCATGAACACAATTTAAATCAAAACCACAATAATTTAACTTAAAATTCATCATCAGACCTACTTAATTTGGCTCAACATTCAAGTATGTTTCTCATATTATCCCAGCTTCTGAATTTCTATAATTCTCGGCTATGCTACCGTTATCAGAAAACTTTTTCACATCAAATACACGTCCACTTCTCATAAAATACCCTTTTCTAAAATAACAAAACTCCAAAGCCATCTTCTGCTGCTCAGACAATAAATCTCTGTCTTTAAACGCCACTTTATGTCTGAGAATAATATCTGAGCACAGAAACCGGACTGAATTTTCGGGGCTCAAATTTATTCGACTTACATTTTCACAATTACTCTCAACCTTGTTCGCCACAAATTTATCACGTACTTCCAACATATTCCGAGATCGCTATTAAGCCATTCTTAGTAAATATACCAAAGTAACAAGTTATGCGTGGTTTGACAATTGTATTATTGTCGATCGTTTGATCCCAACGCACTTAAAAAAAAATCTTGTGTCCTGGCGTGGATCAACTACTGGTATTGTAGTTCTTTGGTATCCCACCGCTGCCACCAATTTTTGTAACGTGCCCCGAGCGGAAGGCACATAAAACAGACTATTTGTCTCAGCCTTTAAATATATAATTTTTCTCTTACAATGATTTCAACATGTATTTCTGAGCAATGTATTGGTTAAACAATATAATGAATTTTCCCTGAGCTACTTTGCTCCAGAATGATTACAATGATTTTAGAAATGATTGGCTCCAACAAAATAATCAAAGTGAGAATCGGCTGAACATATGAAAACAATCTCCAGGACAATGAACCACCTGGACAAATAATTGATCTCAAACTAAAGTTTCAACCGCTCACCCAAACAAAAAATCACAGTCCGAAACAAAACAATCACACATGAACTTCAAGCACGATCTCAGTGCATATGCTGAGCAATTAAACATAAGGATCATTCATTCCAGACAATGATGGATCGAACCAAAAGTTTCAACACACAATAACACTCTTACAACAACCATATCTGAGCACTTTAAATTTCAAACAGTGCTCAACAAAGTCATGAACAAATCATAATCAAAACAAACCTCAAGCAAAACGCCTTCAAACATACCCTCAACACTAAGACGCTGATGAACAATGGTGTCTCAGACTTATGTGATATCCCGAGGATGCGAGAACCTCTTCGTCAGCAATAGTCTGGGAACACTGTCTAACCTGAAACCTATCCTCAGCACCTATTCTGAAGCTACCTAAGGGACAGAAGTGTCTCAGACGCATGTGTTTCCAGCAATTGTCTGAAGGCACTATCTAGAAACCCTATCCTCATCACCTACTCTGAAGCTACCTTAGGGACACAAGTGTTTCAGACGCATGTGTTTCCAGCAATTGTCTGAGGACACTATCTAAATACCCTAAGCTCAACATCTACTCTGAAGCTACCTTAGGGACACAAGTGTTTCAGACGCATGTGTTTCCAGCAATTGTCTGAAGACACTATCTCAAACCCTATCAACCCTAGCTTCAACCAATACTATTCACATCATACATGTTGAACGAAACAACCCGGTCAATATGCCCTAGTACAGAGATGTACTATATTGGACCTATAATGCAGACCAAAATGTTGAATCTCAACGATGTGAATACATCGACAGTCGGCGACAGACTGCCCTGTATCAATGAACGGTGATTGCTTTTATACCTTCCGACGGAAGTCCTCGGACTTTACCGTTCAACCACACTAATTTAACACAAAGCATTAAATTCACCAAAAAGAATAAGCACTTAATAAAGCTATATCATAAAATAATTTTCCTCACAGTTATCATACAAAATATAAATTTATAAATAAATGTTCAACAATACATTACTAAATAGTTGGCAAAAACAAGTTGTTTAACTTCATAAACAATGGTTTTAATTTAAAAAAAAAAAAGAAAAAAAAAACAACAAAATAAGAAATCAAACCCGACAAAGGCCAAATGATAAATTTGAATGAATTTAGAATATATAGATGTTGATATATTGAACCATTTCCGTTCCTATATCCTGCTTAAAATTCAAAGTTTAAAGTACCCCATTTCATATTATGACTTTGTAGTTTGTTTTTCTTACTTGCTATAATGTTTTCTAATATTTTTGTTTGTTTGATTCAAAAGGAGGAGTAATATTTTTATATTTTGATTTAAATATAAACTGTTTTGCCAGCAATATGCAAAAGTTGATTAATAAATTGTTATTTATGTTTTCCTGTACCCCAAAGCATATGGATAAATAAGTTATCCTGAAATCTGTAAAGTAACTTTGAACGAGGTTAGTAAAAGGTGCCCAAAAAGCTTGCAGATGTTGACAGTCCCAAAACAAATGTTTAAATGTTTCTGTATGCATATTACAAAAATCACTCAAACTTGAGGTGGCTAAGTTGCATTTTTCTAAGAAGTTATTGGTAGGTAATATTCTCATCAAGAACTTGTATTGAAAGGCTTTAAGACTTGTGCCAATGGTGCATGTAAAAAGGTATCACATATATGCTTTTCCAGTTTAGATTATTAAATTTGCTGTTCCAGTGTTCTTCTGATTTGCTTGGATCTTGTTAACTTTTTTGTAAAAGTATGTTGTAAATAAACTTACTTGTTTGGGTTTTTTTAACTTGATAACTTTGTTAATATTTAATTCCGGAAATATATTTGCTTGGAAATCATTGGAATATTTTCTGTCAGTTTTAATTCGATTTTTCCAATTCTTTTTAATGCTGGCTATCAAGGAGAAAAACCTTAAGTGTTCTGAATTTTCGAGACTAAATGTTTGTTTTACCTGCTCGAATGTAAGAAAAGAGTTGTTTACACTATCATAAATGTCACCAATGTTTTATGCCATTGTTTTACCAGTTTTGGAAGAACACTGTTTTATTATTTACTTTAATGTTTGAGTTGTGCCACAATATTTCATGTATAATAGAAAAAATATTTTCAGTGTAGTTTGCTTTTGCCCAACTTGATAAAATTTATTGAAGAAATGTGTTTTTAACAAGAGCGTGTACGTCTTTATCACTTATATTACATTCAAGAAATAACTTCCCCCTAGTTTATTGAGTTTTTTCTGGGTCTATAAGTTTTTTTAACCCAATTAGCTTTTAAAGCATTAACAAAAGAGTTAACATCAATCATCTTACGACCACCATCGTCATATTCATTTTTAACGATGTTTCTAGATATCTTGTCTGGCTTTCCATCCCAAAGAAAAACAAATAGTTTTCCTGTCAGTTCTGGAAAATACGAGTTTGGTGGATTTTCAAGGACTTTTAAGGGGTATATGATTTTCGGTAGCGCAAACGTTTTTATGACAGTTATTTTACCAATGAAAGACAAGTTGTGTTTCTTCCATTTTTCAAGACAAGCAAACAGTTCGATAAATTTTGGTTTATAGTTTTTCTCGATTCTGTAGCATTTTTGTTTGTGAAAACAATACCTTGTGTACTAGCTTCTTCCGAAGTCCAGTTAAAGTTTTTCATCTTCCAAAATATTTTGTCTGTGTACTTTAATGAGCCTATTCTTAATACAGTAGACTTGCTTCTATTTAATTTTAAACCGGATAATTTTTCAAATTCTTCAAGAACGTAGACTAAAAAATTAAATGAATTTTCAGAACCATTAAAAACAAATGTGGCATCATCAGCAAATAGCGCATCTTTAATTTCTTCATTGTAGACGTTTACGTCTCTAATATTTATTTTTAAAGATAAAATTTCGATAGCGATTATAAAGATATAAGAGTATAGGGGACATTCCTGTCTTACGCCGCGTGTGACTGGGAAAAAATCAGAAAATCAGAAAAGTAACCGCTACTCGTGACACAGGATTTTATGTCTTTATAAATGTTGTTATCCATTTTTTTAAGGAATCACCAAACTCAAAGTAGCAAAGCAAGTAAGCGTCAACCACTATTTCATAGCTTTTTCTTTAACCCGGGTGTAATTAGCCCTGCTAATTTTCTACACAGCTCCATTAGGTTTTCCATTTAAAAGTCGAATAAATTTATTTTTGTTAATTTGCTTCAATCAAACGTCATTTAACACTTATCATCTCTGCAGAATAGTAAAAAATTACAAGGCTGTTTATAGTAAAACAAAAACTTATTCAGTAAAATGCTATTAAACTTACGTTAGCTTGCGCTTCTAGCTGCTCAATGGTTTAACTACCCCATGGTTTCTTTCAGGATTTATACTTGGCGAACATCCTGTTGTAATTTTTTTAGTTATTACAACTTAGGCTAAAAAAATTCGTGTTTAGTTTCTCAGGCCATTTTTGTGAAAATTATATGAGGGAGTGCGGAATTATTTTATACCCTCATTTTTTAAATCATGATTTTGCACTTAAATTGAGGTTTCATATACCCAAATATTCATATAAATACAGTTTTAATGATCAACAGCACTAGATATGTTGAAATTACCATCTGTATAAAGATGGTGTTTATTAACTGTGTTGCAGAATATTAACCTAAAAGATCTACTGAGAGCATTCAATAAAATTGACCGATTTTTGGGAAGAATGTCCGATTGAAATTTCAAAATTGGAAAAATAACTCATGAATAGTGGTCCATTACTTGTTACAAAAATTACCAACATGTACTTTTTCACAGCTAATTCAGCTATTAGCCTGTCAATTATCGACTTCACAACTCTGCTACTATCACTGGGAGCTAACGCGTGTAACGACAAGTGTTGCGCAACGACAGCGTGTGTACGTTGCACATCGAAAGATTGTTTACATTACGACGACATTTATCACGTGCTTGTTTTATTTTCATGTATTTTTGACTAATTTTACTCCCAATGGAGATCCAATAATGATGGTAAATGTTATTTAATATAAACTGACACATCTTGTTGTTTTTCATAGTGCTTTATTTTAGATAATGTCATGTAACGCATCATCATTGCTAAATACTTAAAAAAAATAAAGTTTTTTCATAAGCCATTCTTGTAGCCATGGGACAATATTAAAAAAAAAGAGAAACGTTGACGTTATAAAAAGAACTTCATTATTTTTATCTCTTTGTATAAATAGATTTGATTGCAAAATATGATACATGTATAATTATAGTATATACTCATTTAACACTTATTACATATATGTTGCATGGTACACTGAGATGAATAGATTGATATATTTAATATATTAGAAATATGTCTGTGTAGGTATTTCAACTCGAGTGCAATGATTTTAAGATTCGCTTTAATTGTTACATGACCACGGCCCCTGGGAAGATTTGCAATAGTGTTGAACCTTAAAAAGAATATGTAAGTGAATATATCAACAACATTCAGATAATAAACTCTACATAGTTCTCAAATGGTTATTCTCGCGATCGAGATGATTATGATTATGCAGACTTTTCACTGATAATTCGTGTGTGTCTGGCTGCCACAAAGAGCATTTTCCACACTCGGTCAGGGCTTTGCTGTCGCATTATCGTTATTTTTTTAGTCCTGCAAAACATGATGTGCATTCATTTAAGTAGGTGTTATGTGGAGTATGGGTCATTTCTATATTTAATGCACTTAAAATAACTTTCTGCTCAAGCCGGCACCGAAGGGTATACAAAGTGTAGCAGTTTGAATTAACACTGATGTACAACATGTATGCAACAGAAGTTTCGAACATTCCTTTTAATGTATAATTCCTTTCAATTTTTTTCCTGATGATTTTACATGCTTTTAAACTTTAAAGCTATGTGTTTGTACTGTCCATTATCAGAAAGAAAATTATAGGTAGTTTATTAATTAACAGTGATCTGACACCTTAAAACCCTTTTTTTTCAATTATATGTTTACATATGTCATGTTATAAGCAGAGCCTATTTTCATATTTAGAGCCTTTAGTATAGACATACATTTGCTTTTATTGCGTCAGTAAACCTTGTGATTTACCTAACATGTCCCTTTCATGCCATATTAGCCATCCTATGCCCCACAAAGCAAAAAGTGGAGACTACTTTGTGTCAGCGATTAACTGACTTTCTCGAATAAAAACACCCGGTGATGTATTTATTAATTACCAGTACGCATATTAATATCAAATGTTATAATTACCGCATCTTCGTTTTCACGTTTCCAAACAAACCGAAAACAGTAATCAATGATTAACGCACATACTGTCGAATAGAAACGCACACACTTTTATTGATTTCGTATAGACACGTACACTTTATTTTACTTTTACCGAGGCATAGAAACACTTTAATTAGCATTAATTAAAATGATAAGTAATGTTTTGGTTCTTGAAACTAATGCTAATGGCCACTTATATAAGAAATTAAACAAATAATGCAATTGAATAATATTTTATATGTAATATTAATACATTTATGTTATATTTGGCAAAAACATCGCAGTATCAGATGAAATCAATCATTGACAAGCATTTAATGTTTTGAAAAACGTAAAATAAACTATACATTACACACCTTGATTTCTGTTCGATGTTTGAGTCATCTCAATGTCATGTTTTCTGTGTTAATTTTATTCATACAGAAACAAGTCAGGTGTACGTCTTACTAGCAAGACGTTTATTAAAAAAATTTGTTGAGAAACATACACTTGCTGTCGATGCGCAACACTTTTCCGTTACAAACGTTAGCCCCCAGTGACTATGACTACCACGACTACACATCCCGTGAATAGCCTGTGGCAAAGATGAAACATGATGTGGTCGGTCTCATTTTAACAACGGGCGGGTTTATTTAATTTGCAAATGAACTGCGCTAGTCAAAGGCTGTTTGATGTCAGAATTAAAAGTAGCAATACCCGTGATTGTATTAATTTACGTAAACAATAAAACAGTGAAGTTTATTGAAAGAAGTGTTAGTCCGAAGTGCGTTTTTCTAAATGACCGACGAACGAATAAAATAAAGTACGTTTGAAATTGCTGTTTCGCAAATTTTATGAAAACTTATAGCATGAAGATTTTACTTAAATTGTTTGCCTTTCACAGTAAAGTTGAAAAGGCTCATATGAATACATATTTAATGTAAACAAATCGAGTGACAGGCCTGCTTAATTACGTACATGTAAACCATTTGTTGGATGAAATTATGTTGTTTAGTGTATTACATTTGTTATGATGGAGAAGCTTATGACATGAAATAAAAAATAACAGTACATATGCACTATGCAGTCTGTAGGTTTGTATCTTTTCCAGTACCATATAAAAACAAAAGATATTGTTAACCTATGCAACCCGGAAGATACGGTCCTACAGACTGCATATTGTTATAATATTCTATGTTTTCATCTATGTAATGCACAAACCATATTTTTTATTTAAGTAACTTATGTTATTGTTTGCAATAGTGTGCTTTAAAGATTGTTTTTTCCTTCTGTACATGCCATAAACTTCTAACATTTGACAGTCAAATAATGTGTTTGAGAATTTGATGTTATCAATCTCATAATCATTTAGGAAAGATCCCTTTTAAAATAATAACAACATCTTCCCGCTTTATCAAATGTCCAGATATGCGAAAATAGCACACATTAAAATCAAAATAAAACATAGCATCAATAAACAAAAAACTTGAATCTATAAACTGGTAAGTATTCATTTTTGCTCAGTGTTTATTCGATGAAAATTACTTCTGAATCCTTGCTTTCCCAAAAATTGTTATTACAACAAAAAATTAAAACATAAATTTCCTTTAGTTATAACTGAAATCTGTATATATTTTTTTCTCCAATATAATATTGCTTGGAATTTAAAGCTAACAATAAAAAGCTTCATAACAAACCAAAATAAAAATCGGCTTTTGAGTAAAATGTATAATATATTTATCTTTCTGACATAATTGTTCTTGATGCAGTAAGAATGTAGATTGACGCTTCTATTCGTACTTGTGTAAATAGACAAGTCCTTTAATCGGGGGAATAAATTTAAAAAAAATATTGTTTGGAATACATAAGTGCACGCTCATTTAGCCATCCATACGAGGATAAAGCAATAATAATTCAACAATTTGTTTTGTAAATCATTGCAATTAATACGATTGTAGTTTAAAACTATAAAAACATGTACAATATTTTTCAAATGTATTTTTATTTTAATAAGAAATTAATCTGATTGTTTTTTAATTTCATGCGGACAATACATGTAGCAACTTTTCCTTAACTTGTGCTTATTATTAAAGTTTGAGTTTTATTAAATAGATTATCAATATCGGTTACCGGTTAACAATAAAAAATACAAGGGTTAAAACTCTATCTGTCATGCAGAATAAAGGTATATTGCTTAATTAAGTATTAACTACCTCGAGCAGGACAAAGTAATAAATGTGTACACAGAAAAATTGTGTCCAACAACACATCATATTTTAATATGAAAGAAAATAATGTTTCAAATTGAATATTATAAAAATATTTAAACATAATTGATCTACCTTGTTCTCCGTTATCCAAAATCCAATTAGCGGCAATCATTGATGTATGTTCTCTTTTATAACTAACGTTCCGGTTAAATAATCTTTAAGAGATTATCTTTGAAAATTCTCAAAATCATCGAGAAAACCCGGATACAAAACAGGATATTGAAGATTTAATAGAATTTTCTATATTTAGTAAAATGATGAATTTTTTTAAAAAATTTCAATAGCTTTAATAACGCTCTTTGGTGATGAATGGCGGTGATAAGCAATTAATAGTGGTGAATGGCCGTTAACGCTGGTTAAGAAAACCTGTTCTGATGAGTTTTCATTTTAATCTGTAACATATGTAGGTGTGTTTAATATTCACTTTTTCATGTGGGTGTCGAATAATTTCAATTAATTACCAAGCCTAAAAATTCCAAATTTACAGTCATTATTTATTTTTGTATTACATTGATAATTGCTTAACATGTCTAAACAACTTTGTAAATAATACGTTCAAAGTATTATAGAATTAAATGCTTTATGTAAATAGGCAAGATTTGTTTACCAATTAATGTAATAGAGAAGACATAGTTGTTGTGTTTTTTTTATTATTTATGCTTATGTTTTACAATATAGCGAAATGAGTAAACAAGTGTAGCCGTTTGTTGTGTTTTTACAAGGACTAATTGTCTTGTAAGAAATTCTGTTAAGGGGGCACTAACATTGCAAATGGCGAAAACTGGCTAAATTTCAAAAATGAATTTTGGGAAAATACTCATTGCCATATAGATTTTAGTAAAAACCGTATTTACATAAGAATGTACTAATGTTTGCTAGCTCAGTCTAGTCTTTTTCATGTTCTAATTACCAAGCACATACAAAAACAAAAGAAAAACTGTTTGCGTGAGAATTATGGACCATATACCAAAGCAACTGATACCTTTTATAAGTATATGCTGATCTACAATAAGTTGTAGCAATTCGTCAAAATAATGTAAGGGTTTTCAAGAAATTCAAGATAAACTTACTTCCGGGTCTACTTTCTTTTTGTTTTGTTCTTTTTTGGTTGGGTTGTAATGTCAACACACCTTTTCTAATTAAACGATTTCATTTAACAATAAAATTTACCTTATGGTAACAGTGTACGTAAAATTAGACCATATCGTTATAGACACTACTCGGAATAATATATTGCAAATATTTGCTAACAAATAGCCCACAGCTAAAAAGATAAACACAAGTGAATTTTATAGGTAAACACATTTGCATTCATTCACAATTTGTTGTCTGCCATTTTAATATATGTAACAACATATTATATTTAGTGTATGCAATGATATGATCTAAATTTAATTTAATTAACACACAGTTCTAAGAAAAATTCCTTCAAACTCCTTGTGCAGTACCTCATCCAAAGTTCATTATAATAACGTCGCTTTCAATATTTATTACATTTTGCGTTCAGTTCTGTTTTGTTGTGACAAGGCTCTTTGCATGATGCAACTTTATGTTTTGGCCGACTCTTGTATTGCTTTTAATTGCAACTCTTTGCAGAAAGGGGGATTTAAAGTTAAATATATCATTTAAGGCTTCAATTTTCGATATTTGTTTGGATTTCTGGACTTCAGTCGGTGTTCCATAAATATTTTTCTTGTAACCAAAAACTTGATTTTGTTTAAGGAAACTTGCAGAAAACCATTAAACAGGGAGAACAATGGAATATTAAATGTAGGGTTGCTTGTGCTTTTTTCTGAACAGATAATTTGGGGCACGCCACGGGAAAAGGTACCTTCGGTCATATTTTGTATATATATTTAGAAGGAACTTACAATGATATATAGAATCTAATAAAATATTATTTTCTCATAACTAAAAAGTGATTTTTAATACACAAACTGTTAATAAAACTAGTATTTTAACCGCGAAATGCATAAAAATGATTGTCGGCTGCTCAACGTTATGACGTCATTTCAAGGAGTGACGTCAACTGTCCGAAGGTACCTTTTCCCGTGACAGGCACCTTTTGAAAGATTACATTTTACTATTCAAGCACATGCGCTGTGTATCAGTCTAAGTGTGTATGATGGTTGTGAGATTGAACGTCTGTCTGAGAGTGTACGGTGGTTGTGAGATTGAACGTCTGTCTTATAGTGTACGGTGGTTGTGAGACTGAATGTCTGTCTTAAAGTGTACGGTAGTTGTGAGTTTGAACGTCAGTCTAGTAGTGTATGTTGGTTGCGAGATTGAACGTCAATTTTAGAGTGCAAGTTGGTTGTGAGATTGAACGTCAGTCTAATGGTGGCTGTGAGATTAAACATCAGTCTAAGAGTGTATGGTGGTTGTGAGATTTAACGTCAGTCTAAGAGTGTATGATGGTTGTGAGATTGAACGTCAGTCTAAGAGTGTATGGTGGTTGTGATATTGAACGACAGTCTAAGAGTGTATGGTAGTTGTGAGATTGAATGTCAGTTTAAGAGTGTATGGTGGTTGTGAGATTGAATGTCAGTCTAATGGTGGTTGTGAGATTAAACGTCAGTCTAAGAGTGTATGGTGGATGTGAGATTGAACATCATTCTAAGTGTGTATGATGGTTGTGAGATTGAACATCAGTCTAAGAGTGTATGGTGGATGTGAGATTGAACGTCAGTCTAAGAGTGTATGGTGGATGTGAGATTGAACATCATTCTAAGTGTGTATGATGATTGTGAGATTGAACATCAGTCTAAGAGTGTATGGTGGTTGTGAGATTGAACGTCAGTCTAAGAGTGTATGGTGGTTGTGAGATTGAACATCAGTCTAGGTGTGTATGATGGTTGTGAGATTGAACGTCAGTTTGTGTATGGTGGTTGTGAGATTGAACGTCAGTTTAAGAGTGTATGGTGGTTGTGAGATTGAACATCAGTCTAAGAGTGTATGGTGGTTGTGAGATTGAACGTCAGTCTAAGAGTGTATGATGGTTGTGAGATTGAACGTCAGTCTAAGAGTGTATGGTGGTTGTGAGATTGAACGTCAGTCTAAGAGTGTATGGTGGTTGTGAGATTGAACGTCAGTCTAAGTGTGTATGATGGTTGTGAGATTGAACGTCAGTCTAAGAGTATACGGTGGAATATCACCCACCCCTGAAAAGAAGACTGTGACACTAGCTGACAAATATATTATTTTAACTGCTATAAAAAGTAAAATGTGAAAACATGAAATTTAAATGGGGTTCACAAATCTGATAATTTATTCAACACAACATTCTTTAAAATCTGGATTTCAAAAAATGAGATTAAAATGTTTAGTTAAGTATAGATTTCAATATTAAATATTTCAAGGGCAGAAACCTTTTAACCATTAAATTCCACATATATGGGTCTAATCATGTGTGTGACCTGTGTACGTTTGTAGATCCGGCTCAGGTAGTACATCCATGCACTTCTTCAAGTAATCAGGATCCGTTCTTGGTGAGAACTGAATCATTTTTAAACGTGACCAGTGTAGATCTTGATCAGAAAGCACAGAAGAGCCGGCTCATCTTAATCTACACTGGGAGCTCATGTAAATAAACCGAATTATATAAACTGAAGAGCTGACAGTTTAGATCCTGATGAGAATGTATGCATGCGTAGGTTTATTTGAGTAGACACTGGTCAAAAATCTGACTTATTCTCATATTCTGTACTAAGCACTTGAACGGTTAAGATGACAATACACTTTTCTCTCGAAACGATTGTCACTCAAAAATCATACTTCTCCAACTTGGAACCATGCTGACTTTTTTTTTTAAATTTATGACAAAATATCATCTGCCACTTTTTCAGCACATTGATATAACTACCGCTTTAGATTTCATTTGGTATATCCTCGAGTATTCAGTTTATTCCGCAAAACGAACTCGTTTCAAATTCATAGAAAATCAGCTTGCATCATCTTGATCAGCAAGATTTAAGCTTAATTTATAAAACGTTTTGGAACATAAATTTTTGTATAAAAAGACCAAATTGCTTACGCATTTGTTTTCATATATAGAGGATATTTGTTTTTACCAGTGTAAGATAGAAATATATTTCACCGAGTGAGCTCCGGAATTGGTATTTCAACGAGTGGCGAAGCCACGAGTGAAAATACATAATTCCGGAGATCACGAGTGAAATATATTTCTATCTTATACTGGTAAAAACAAATTTTCTTTTAATTGTATGCTTTTAGTGCATAATTTGTGTAAATTAGACAGAAACATTGCATGAAATGGCGCCAAAAACGTTTGTCTTCGACGTGACGTCATGACGTCATATGACCAAACTTGAGTCCGATTTCTAAACGTTCTCATTCGGAATGTTATGTGCGTTTGGGTACCAACGTCAAAAAACAGTGAAAATAATAATGATATTCCACTGTTTGAAAACAGTGGAATACCACTTTTATTTCACCGGGAAAATTCTATATTTCACTGAAAAGCATAAAATAAATATAATTTCTAACAGAAACTTTTCGATGCAAACATTTACAGATAAAAATTAGTATGCTTTGAATATTATATAGTATTTGTTTCATTAAGCGAATCGAAAAACTATTTTAGATTCGTAAAAAAGTTCAGTGTGGTATGAAAAGTTTTCCATTTCGAGCCGAGAATTGGAAACAGATAATAGAATTTTGATGGGATCTGACTGAGAATGTATCCTGCATATCACAGAGAACGCCGAATCCGAAAATTGAATAAAGGAGTATTGGACAATATCCAAAGATATACTGGCTAGGATATTGAAACCTTGCAGAAACATTCAAAATTTAATATAATTTTAGGCGAACTGTTAACATACTTAAGTTTCGTGTTCAACGACCACCTTCGGCGATCGTAATTGATGACATAAAATGATAACCGTCAAATTATAATGCAGTAGATTCTTGCTAAGATGGACCCGGTATTAAGGAGAAAAAAAATGCATACGTTTTACATTGTAAGCTTCTAAAACTGGCCAATTTAAAAAACAACAACAGTAAACAGGCACCCCAAGAATACATGTAGTGATATCCAAAAAACACTCTCTTCCCACACAGTCAAAGCGTAGATAGAATAAGAGAGCATCAATTCATAATTTGATCAATTAACTTTATTAATTAGTAATAAATCATAACAAAATAAAAAGAACATGAAGAACCCGATGGCTTACCGCCTTGGAACAGTAATTGGGAAAGCAGATTGCCGCTGGAGGACGGGGTATGGGTAGATTCTAGTGTGCACTAAACTCACATTATTATTAATGAAAAATCAGTAAACACTCCCTTAGATTTTAATGAGTTGTTAAATAAGAAGACGGTATTTAATAGACGGTTTATTTATATAAACAAACTAATAAACTACTTACAGGACAAATACAGATTAAGCTTTTTTAGGGGTATATCCTCTAGTATCTATTTCATTCCGCGAAACGAACTTATTTCAAATTCATCGAAAATGAGGTTGCATTATAATATTGTTAAAATGGTTAGCCGGATTTAAGCTTAATTTATAAAAAAAATGTTTTTGATCATAAATCTTTGTATAAAAAGACTAAATTGCATTTCGCAGTTTTTAACAGAGATTCAAATACGCTTTACATGTAACTAATATTTTAAATATTTATAGAATCTGTTTCATTCCGCGAAATGATCTTATTTTAGATTTGTAGGAAATGTGGTTGAAATTCAATTGTAAAAAAAGTTTAACGAAAACGTTTCCATTTCAAACCGAGAATTGGTAATAGATACTTTTTGTTCGTACCGTATAGCGTATTACATTTTAAGGGCCGTCTTCAGACGTCATTGCACTGTCTTCGGAAACAAAACAAAAAATCTCTGAAACGGCAAAATGCAGTTCAATCAAACTTTGAACAAATACGTAATCATTATGAATGTATAATTATTCATTTAACATACGTTAAGAGTGTAAGTCTTAGCTGAGTGGTTTACGATTTACTGTTGTTGTTTGTTTTTTTTTTCATTCATAAAAATGCGAGTTATTAACTCTATATGTAACTGTGTTCCATTCCAAGGCGGAAACTCAAAAGGTTCTCTTTTTCGTTAATTGTTTGTGGTATATTATTTGAATTGACATACTTATAACAAACATGCTCCCCCTTCCTCTCTTCTTTTTTGCTGCGTGGGGAGGCTGTGTCTGTGAGTGTGGTGATTCCTGAGAAGCATATTTCACTTTTTTCTTAATTGTACTCATGAAATTACATTATGATAGTTATACCCCCGCATACGAAGTATAGGGGGTATAAAGGAGTCATTATCCGGTTGGTTGGTTGGTTGGTTGGTTGGTTGGTTGGTTGGTTCGTTGGGCGGTCCTGTCTGTGGCACTTACAGCGTCAACAGTTTTCAAGATATCGACTTGAAACTTTAAACATATGTTCGTGAGAACATTTGCGCGAACTGTTTTTTTTCTCATGTGGATCAGTCCATTATTTTTCGGAGGAGAGCACGAATTAACAAAATTTTGTGACGCGAACTACTTCTACAGTTTTTAAGATATTGACTTGAAACTTGATACATGTGTTCGGCATGAAGTGTAGATGTGCGTGACATATTTTTCATGTGGATTAGTCCATTATTTTTGCACGGAACATGATTAAACAAAATTGTGTTATGCAAACATCTAAATCTTGTGATGCGAACTTCTTCTACATTTTTTAAGATATTGACTTGAAACTTGACAGATATGTTCGGCATGAAGTGTAGATGTGCGCGACATATTTTTCGTGTGGATCAGTCCATTATTTTTGCAGGGGACGTGATTTAACAAAATCGTGTTATGCAAACTTCTACACTTACTACGTCAACAGTTTTCAAGATATCGACTTGATACTTTAAACATATGTTCGTAAGTACATTTGCGCATTTTTTTTTCTCATGTGGACCAGTCCATTATTTTTCGGAGGGGAGCATAATTTAATAAAATCTTGTGACGCTAACTACTTCTACAGTTTTTAAGATATTGACTTGAAACTTGATGAAGTGTAGATGTGCGTGACATATTTTTCGTGTGGATTAGTCCATTATTTTTTGCAGGGGACATGATTTAACAAAATCGTGTTATGCAAACTTGTACAGCTTTTAAGATATAAGACTTTAAACTAAAATTGTATGTTCTGCATGAAGTGTATATGTCAGCGACATATTTTTTGTGGATCAGTCCATTATTTTTTGCAGGTGAGCATTATTTAACAAAATCTTTCATTTAAAATCTTATGATGCAAACTACTTCTCCAGTTTTCAAACTGTAAACATACGTTTGTGAGTAGATTTCCATGACATACATTGTTTCATGTGGATCAGTCCATTATTTTTTAGCAGGGGAGCATGATTCAACAAAATCTTGTGACACGAACTACTTCTACAGTTTTTAAGATATTGACTTGAAACTTGATACATATGTTCGGCATGAAGTGTAGATGTGCGTGACATATTTTTCATGTGGATCAGTCCATTATTTTTGCAGTGGACGTGATTTAACAAAATCGTATTATGCAAACTTCTACACTTACTACGTCAACAGTTTTCAAGATATCGACTTGATACTTTAAACATATGTTCGTGAGTACATTTGCGCAAATTTTTTTTCTCATGTGGATCAGTCCATTATTTTTCGGAGGGGAGCACAATTTAATAAAATCTTGTGACGCGAACTACTTCTACGGTTTTTAAGATATTGACTTGAAAAGCGTTTCAATTGAGGTCCGACTGCTAAATCCAAAAGGGTGATAAATTATGAGTTTACAAGTAAATGTTACTTAACAAAAATATATAATTCATTGTCACATTTATTTTGAAACATTTAAACCACAATAGGAATGAGTTGAAATCCTCGTTCAATTGCTATCTGTTTATCTTCTATTTGTTTACACACATCAGCATCAAAGTTGCGGCTTGTTTCTATATCATTTATTTTCCGTCTTTGTTCATTCAATCCGGATTCCAAAAACGTTATCCTTGAATCAAGTGCCGCTACTCTTTCATTCACTTTTTTGACTTCCGACTCTATCAAATCGAGTTTGCATAGTTTCTTGTTCATTGCCTCTAACTTATCCAGGACCATTTGATGGTAGCTTGGAGGAGTTGACGGCATCGGTAATTGATACGGCTGTGCACTTTGCGATTGTATAAAATGAGGCGAGCCTGGATAGACCTGGTTCATATTACTATTGTCATAATGACCATTGTTACCGTTATTGTTAGGATTTCCATACTGAGAAAATTGGGGTGTTGTATTTACTAAGGTATTCATAGCGTTTCCATATACCTGTGATATTTGATTTGGTGACGCTTGGCTCGACATCGCTATGTTAGTCCTCTTATTCACTTGAATTTCGCTCACTGGGTCAGGTGATACAAGTGATTTTGTCCGTTTTCTTGCCGTTGAACCTGACTTTCTTCCCATTTATCACATAGAAAGTTTGCAGCATCACAGCCACACACACTTCATAAATATTCCGTATAAAATCCTCATAAAATATTGAATTTTTCCAGAATTCAAAAAACAACGTCCATCTTTTTCAACGCATGCGCAGTAAACCCAATAGGAATGAGTTAAAAATCAGATGGGCCTCATAAACATATGCCTAGTGTATAAAAGATAAATGTACTTTTATAAATGTACAATATAAATTTAATAGGCTGAACCTTTCAATTTTAGCCTTGAATGCCTTGCGATAGACCTAAATATCAAACATCACATGCTATATTTATTTTATCATGTGTGTTTATGAGTGTTTTATTTCTCAACAAATGAAATCTCTCAAATGTGAATATTTAATTTAAATTGCTTGTAAAATAAGAAAATAAACAAAAATAAACATACAATGTTTATTTAGTTTAAAAAGCATTACAATATTTTATTAACGTTTTCCTAAGATTTTAAAATGTGATAAGAAGTGAAATATGCATAATATTATAAGGGATAAATAAATTATTGTATTAAAAATCCTACATGATATAAAGCCACCGATACCTCTAATTTTTTTGAAAGCTACGCCAAATGTACGTTTCACTATATAATTTTCTATGTTTAAACAATCCACGAACCCATTTCACTTTATAAGTTTATATATAAGATTTTGCATTTTATAAATTGACTTATATATGAGGGGTGTTTACAATGAATTGTGTATAATGCTTCAACCTTAAAGATTCCTCGAAGCTTCTACTAGTTTTAATTTTAAAAATCTTACAGCACCCGTGGTTAGAAAAAAAATCTAAGTGTAATGTCACATCTTTAGATCCATTAACGTAAAGCTTCACCGTAGGCTTTCTATATCTGGAGTTGCCGCCTTTAATGTACTAAACTGTAAGGAACGACTACTCTGTGAGTCAGCTACTTTTTTTGTTTTGGTTTGTTTTTTGTTGTTTTTTTGTGAGTCAGCTACTGTTATATCGGAAGAACGGACGAACAGAAGATACGAAAGCTTGTTGCGATCGATATCTACGACCAGATTTAGGTTCCAAATGTTTATTTATATGCACGCGTAATTCGTTTATTAAGTTGAACATACGATTTATTATCTGATTTTGTAAAGTTCTGTGTGTGTCAGTATTCTGTCACTTTGAACGAAGTTTTACACACTTCTGCACACATGTTCTCTTTTGTGGAAATTTTATAATGTAGCAAAAAATTGGAATAAATACTTACATTTGTATCAAGACTAATTTTTGCAGAGTTAAAGACGAAAACGGAAAAAAATTGATAAATAAATAACCAAGAAATATCAGTTTGAGTATAATATGGGTCAACAGTCAAAAGTTTCAAAATGTGTTGTATCAAGGTAGAGGTGTGAAATCTATGCAATCATCTGTTTATAGCAATTATAAGAATGTGGTGTGATGATGGCAACATGAAGTAATCAAAAGTTGATAACAAGCCATTTCCAGAATAACACTCAAACTAACGTTTTTCTTAATTTAATTAAATTATTATATTGTCTCACTCATTGACCTAAAGGGTAAATATATGTCAAAACAGTTATGAAGCGATGATTCGAACAGTTTCCATTCTGTATTAATGAGTCTTAGCATTCTATTTATTTATTTATTAACCCAATCTTATTTGAGCAAAACACAACTGCATTTGTGGAATTAAAATTAATTTATTTCTTACTGTCAACAAGGAAGGTTTTCAATGTTAATTTGACCGCCATGGCAAATGTCGGACCTCACCGGCCACATAGACGTATTTCTAAAAAAAAGACAGAGACACATGCAGTTGGTCAGCTAGTTGATCTACCTGGTATTCTTGTTCACTAGTAGACACCTATTCCAAAATTAAAATGCCTCGACTTAAGAACTCCGGAACTTCGGCACTTGGAAGAAAGCCGGATTTATCGTTGTGGATTTACTCACTATTAGTTTTGTGTTGTTTGCAACGTTTATGTATTAGTCCCTGGCGACTTTAACAATGGATTACTGATAAAGTAGTGATCGGATTGTATGTCTGACTTTAACGTTGTTAAGTTTGAATAGCTGTTTTATTTGATATGTATCATTCATTGTGTTTGGTAAAATTAAAAAGTCATTTTAAAAAATGTCCAAGTGTGCAGAACTTATATTGCCAAGTATATTTTTGTTTCCATTAATAAACCATTACAGACGAAGAAAAGAGTGCAAAGCCTTCAACCATTGGTTACACAACAGTGTATCATTTCTAAAGCATATTATGCCTTTTGTTTCAGGGGAGTATTTATGAATGCAGGTGTTTTGAAAATATATTAAGGTTTTTTAACCAACCCTACGTTTGTTTTGACATTTGATATCTTAATTAATATAAAACCTGATAAGCCTTTTTATACAAGTTCATGATCTTTAACTATAGTTTCTTTGGTCTGATAAAAGTTTAATTCGTAACAAAACGCTTTCAATTCGCGAATTTCAGTAGATATGAAATTACTAGATCAATTTTCCGCCATTTATTTTTAATAACAGTGATTTTGATTATTCCGATTTTTGTGAAACTCTGTTGTGTAGGTAAGAATTCATTTTTTGAAAATATTTCACCGCAAACCAAACAGAAAAATAGAGTATTAATAGGTCGCCATTTCGTCAAAATAATGTTAGGGTTAAGTAGAATCTACTTTCACTTTGAACCAGTAAGTAAGATTTCCTTGAATTTCTAGAAAACCCTGACATTATTTTGACGAATTGGCACTAAACATTGTAGACCAGCATATACTTATTTCAGGTATGAGTTGCTTTGATATACTGTTCATGAATTTCAGAGTTCTCATGCAAATGGTTTTTCTTTTGTTTTAGTATGTGTTTGGTAATTAGAACATGAATTAGACTAAGCTGAGATTGCAAACATTTACTACATCCATAGCTAAATACATTTCTTTACTAAAATCTATGTGGCAATAAGTATTTCCCCCAAAATTCATTTTTTGAAAGTTTAGCCTGTTTTCGCCATTTGCAATGTTTGCGATACCTTAATCGAAATCGTGATTTTTGTAAGAATGAAACCTAAGAAGAAATTCTTTACCATCCTGTGAAAATCCTCAATAAACATGAAGTTTATTATCACAAAAAGAACACATATTTTTGGGAAAAACAACAACAAAAGCACTACTTATCAAACGATTAAAGTCGACATGGTATAAATCACATTGCAGATAATTTAAAAATTATTGTTTTGTTAAACTCTTGTTATGTTCCACAACAACCAAACTGCAAGTTATAGTAGAATTAAAAAAAAAGAAATTCCTAACTTTTCTAGTGGAGTACGCTTTGAAATATTTAATAATAAATGTGTTTTTTATTTTGCACTAAGAACCGAATACAGCAAATAAAGTGAGCTTATAAATTGCAAGAAAATAAGAATGAACCTTAAATAACGTCCGTCATGGGTGAACAATCATAACAGGGAAGCGTTATCAGCATTTATTTTTTCTTGAATACAACACGTGCTGTTGACACACGTTGAAGCGGAGAAGAAGATTTATCTCTACTATCATGACAATCATTTTGACATTATCACGAGTATGCCACCCTTTTTATCAAGGAACTACTTTTGTAACAAATGTAAAAAAGGAAATGACCATAAAGAGGATCATAAATGTAACCAGGTTTGTCATGCATGTCGAAAGGTTCATGACGTCTATGAAAGCCATGATAACAGCTGGATCCATTGTGAATCGTGCAATCGATTTTTTGGAGGACAAGAATGTTTTGATCTTCATCTGGCTACTACTGCAAGAGGAAATTCCACGTGCAAATCGATTTACCGGTGTACTGAATGCAGCAAAACGGTTAACAAAAAGTTCGACAAAAATCACAAGTGTGGGCGAATCTTTTGCAACACCTGTCAAGGTTTTTTTCCTGACCCTCACCGGTGTTACATGAAACCAGAAGATCCACAACTCCAGCAACCCATGTCCGTTGAAGAAGAGTTAATCAACGAAGATGAAAATGTCAAAACGTTTCTTTTCTTTGATTTCGAATGCAGACAAGACGATTTAGTTGAGTGCAACACTGGATATAAGCCAGATGTATTTGGAAAATGGGTTCACTGTACGAAATCCTCTTGTGGTTCTTATGAACACAAACCTAACCTCTGTGTGGTACATAAAGTATGCACAATTTGTATGGATAAAGAAGAGTTTTGTGAGAACTGTGGACAGCGAGAGCATGTGTTTCGTGGCGAAGATACATTGAATGAATTTTGTACAGGCACGGAATCCTTCCCACCATTGTACCTAATGGTGCTAAAATCACGAGCTTAACTGTAGAATCTTGCAAAATCAAAATGATTGATTCAATCAACTTCTTGCCTATGGCATTGGCGAAACTATCCGCCATGTTTGGCTTTGAGTAATTGAAGAAAGGTTACTTTCCCCATTTGTTCAACAAAAAAGAGAATCAGCGTGCTATCTTGGACGGACTACCCGACATGAATTACTATGCACCTGACGGTATGAAGATTGATGACAGAAACAAGTTCATGACGTGGTACGAGACTCATAAAAACGACCGCTTTGACTTTCAGGAAGAGCTTTTAGCTTACTGTAGATCTGATGTTGACATTTTGAGGCGTTGCTGTTTGAAGTTTAGAGAGGACTTTATGGATGTCACAGGCATTGACCCCTATGAAAAATCTATTACCATTGCATCGGCATGCAACTTGGTATTTAGGACCAATTTTCTTCAGAAAGATACCATTGCTTTGATTCCACATCACGGCTACAATCCAAAACAAAAACAGTCAGTAAAAGCGCTTCAGTGGATCAAGTACTTGTCACACATTCAGGGAAATAAAATCCAGCACCCGAGAAATGGCGGTGAAATGGCAATTGGACCGTACTTGGTAGATGGCTATTACGAAACAGACAGTGGTGAAAAGGTGGTGCTAGAATTTCACGGAGACTTCTGGCATGGGAACCCACAGAAATATTCCAGAACTACTACCAATCCTGTTAACCAACTTACAATGGGAGAACTATACGATAAAACTCTGGAGAAGACAACATATCTAGAAAATCTTGGTTATATTTACAAGTCCATCTGGGAATCGGACTTTGACCAACAGTGTAAAGAAAACCATGACATGAGAGAATTTATCGAAACCTCAGACATGGTGACACCCCTTGAACCGCGTGATGCTTTTTACGGCGGACGGACCGAAGCCTATACATTGTACAAAGAGGCATCGGCTAATGAAGACATCGACTATTATGACGTGACTTCTCTGTACCCCTGGGTCAACAAAACGGGGAAGATCCCTCTGGGTCACCCCGAAATCATAACAGAAAACTTTAAGTCATTGGAAAATTACGAGGGCCTTGTCAAATGCAAAGTTCTTCCTCCGAGAGGTCTGTTTCACCCCGTTCTACCGAGCAAGGTGAACGGAAAATTGCTGTTTCACCTATGTAAGACATGTGCCGAATCCCACCAGAAAACACCTTGTCAACATACAGACGAGGAAAGAGTCTTTATCGGTACTTGGGTCATTGATGAGGTCAGAAAGATCATCTTATCCAACTGTACGAAATTTGGCATTTTAATGACATCTCTAGGTACGACCCAGAGACCAAGGAAGGTGGATTGTTTACGGAATATGTCAACACCTTCCTTAAAATCAAACAAGAAGCAAGTGGTTGGCCCGACTGGTGCAAGACTGAGAAAGACAGACATGACTATATCGATCTTTATGAACAAAAAGAAGGCATCCGGTTAGAGTACCATAAAATAAAAAAGAATTCTGGTCTAAGGGCTTTAGCTAAACTGATGTTAAACTCATTCTGGGGAAAATTTGGCCAACCTTCCAATATGCAACAAGTAGATATTGTTGACGATCCAGCGATATACTTTGACAAATTGACGTCAGATTGCGAAGAGGTCACTGCGGTCAATTTTGTGTCCGAGGACGCTGTTGAAATGCGTTGGAAATACAAAGAGGACTTTGTAGAAACCAGTACAAAAACAAATGTAGTTATTGCCGCTTACACCACCAGTCAAGCGCGTTTAAAACTATTTTCGTATCTGGAATTTCTTGGACCTAGGGCACTGTATGCGGACACAGACTCTGTCATTTTCACCACTCAACAGGGAGAAACAAAACCAACCCTGGGTGATTTTCTAGGTGATCTTACCAATGAAGTACCTAACAACAATATAGACACCTTTGTCACTGGAGGACCCAAAAATTACGGCTATACCTTAAAAAGACCTGATAAAGATGGAACTATAACTCATTTTAAAGTAAGGGGTATCACTTTGAACTTTAAAAACATGTTAAATGTCAAATTTTCATGTCCTGAAAGAGTTTGTCACAAAACGCCCCGACGCGAAGGTCTCTGTGGTTAATGCTCATAAAATCACCCGAGACAGAAATAATGCTCAGCTGCTCACAGTTTCAGAACAAAAAGAGTACAGGTTAGTGTTTGACAAAAGGGTACTCAGGGAAGGTAGTCTCAATAATTCGACTGCAAGAACAGACCCATTATCATACGGACATTTTCGTTGCCTGTTCTTTACGTCTCAAGCAGTTACGATCAAAACTGTGGTGGAAATCGACCCGATTTAAATTCTGTTATTTTTCACTCCCACATGAAAATTCTAACACTGGTATGTTCAAGTGTGGTTATAACAATAAATTATGATGAAAGTAACAATAAAATGACGAATATTCCACAAAATAACTTGTTAAACCTACCACGTTATATGCAGTTTACATGTTGATACGAAATCCAGATAACCAATGAAAACGTTTCTTTTTATTCAAACATATTTTTACAATGCGGGAGGCTGTACGCTTCGAAAAACTCATAACGTACTCTTATTTTCTTATTTGTCATGTTCGATGGTTGTCAAAGTTATTTTTTCATCTATTTAGATACCCGCCCCGCTATATTAAGTTTCAATCGCACCTTTAATAATGTTGTGTATATTACCTTGTTAATTTAATTAAATTGTTAATTTAATTATTTGCAGATTACTTTCTTTTATTCATCAAACCTTTATTTTATAAGTTGCTTTGTATTTACCGTAGCAAGAATTTCCGCAGTACATATTTCAAGCTGGTAAGGCCTAAAAAAAAAATAGGTTTGTTTCTGGTTACATCCTTGAAAAAACAATGGGTCGGTAGGTCGGCTTTCTTTTTTTTTTTTACTTTTTTTTTAGGGGAAGAAACCAAAGTCCAGGTATATACCATCTTGGGTGTAAGTGAGTACATCAAAGATTAAAATTGTTAAATTTGTACAGTAGACTCCGGGAAATCAAATACACAAATTGTCAGCTAAAAATATTCTATTGCCCGGAGTGTTCGATTCGCCGGTAATCGTATTCATCATTAAATCTGCATATATTTGTTGACAAGGGAGGTCAGGTAGATCGTGTTCTGGACAATACTCGTGATAAATATTCATCATTTATATGTTTAATAATTGATTAACAGACCCTTCTGTCATGTACTGCTACAAAATCAAAGTTTCAAATTATATTATGACACCGCAAAATTTACAACGTGAATGTAAAATAAGTATTAAAACAAAGACCTATATATTACCTATATGGGTCTTTGATTAAAACACTAACCAATGCGAACATATTCCATAATAAATTACATCCCAATTTTATCTCAAGTATCATATTTCAGTATTATTGCATCATCAACCAATTTAACTCAGCTAAAAATGACAAATGTCACGTACACACTTCTTGTAGATCAAACGATTTCAAAGCACAGCCGATTAAACAACACAGTCTTGATACGAGCCGACAATTTCCTTTGCAGTTGCATTTCATTGACGGTGGGTATCAACATTTACCTCCATACTGACTGTCAATCAAATTCAGTCTCCGTATGAAATTAACAGGGAAGGCGGATCAAAGAAATGTACATTAATCTACGAGTATTTTTAAAACATTTTTAGAAAATTTCTTTTTGTTTGTTTTTTAATTGTGCGGATTATCTGATACTTAAAAAGAGACAATGGAATTCGAACGTGGATTATTGTAAGTACATGTACCAATAACGTCTCGATAACGGATAGGCCCCTGTTGCTGTGTATTTGTAACAGATTTTTAACGCCTGATTGAATAAGCTGTTTAAAAGAGGTGACAGGTTACAGTTTGTTTGCCCGGAAATGTATATATCTTTTTTAGAGGTATCTTTTAAGGTATTGAAGTGTAGAAAACGGAAAACTCACTGCATTTTATACTGTAATTCCATTGAAACTAATAAACCAGTGTTTCAACTTAAAGTTGAACTGTTTAGCTTAACATGTAATATGAATAATTATTCTTTTAATTACAATAAGATGTGTAATGCCGTGATGTGGTTTAACGCGTGGATATTGTTGATTTGTTCATGGCTATTTTTTGTAAAAATAAAATATGTTGGATATACTTACCTTAATACCTACCACTTCTTACAACCACTGTGCCTCACTTTCAACTCGTATTAAGTCGTTTTTAGCTTAACATTCGTGATATTGTTGCAATTAACACATAATCAAATATATACATAGCCAATCAATGATGGTAAATACCACCAAAGCTTGGTTAATAATTTGATCAGTGCTGTTTCTTTCACTCATTTTACGAAACAAATACCAGTACATAATTGTTCACTCATTATTAAACGATTCTGCATTTACGCCGTATCACGTATGCACTTCGAACAGAAATCTTAATCTATTTGCTTCCTTAATTCTTCAATGAAGTCGACGGTGGATCAAAAATTGCAGTCCAAAATAAAAAGGGAAAATCTTTTTTTCCCTTTTGAGATCAGTTTTGTTGGAGACTATTTCCAGCATAAATTTCTGCTAGAAAACTCAAGAAACTTTCTTCACCAGCATGACTTTAGGTCATTTACCAGCGGAAATTTCTGCTAGAAATATCAATAGTTAACAGTCTTTTAAACTTTGCCGCGATTACTAGGAATTTTCTACAATTTCAACTTATGTAGCAGCTGGAAATTTTACCGAAACAAATGGTGGTGGAGAACATGCTCTGAACTTTCCAGCAGAAATTTCTGCCAGAAAATTTATTGAAATACAAGCTGGTGCAGAAAGTTTATTGCACTTTCCAGCAGACATTTCAGCTGGAAACTTTACCGAAATGTTGGTGCAGAACCTTTTTTCAGCAAACAATTCAATTAAAAATATAAAATTAATATAAATTATGGAGCAACGTCGTAAGATCATTAAAAGTTGAATAATTTTGGTCGTTCAAACATAAATTATGAGCATAACAATGTATTAGCTTAGCTTTACGTTCAATAATTGTCGATATGAAGACTCAGTTAAAGTCTAACATAAACATATAGCCTTTGTGTTTAGTCATGAAACAGGTTAAAAAAAGTTATTGCATAACTTAGCAAGCATAGCTTAAAACCTCTTGGTAAAATTGTAGGTGCAAACATATAATTCACGGACATGATATAAAATATGGCGCTTATTGCTTATTTGTTAGTAAAAGTATCAAATAATTAAAAAAATACAGTAAAATAAATAAATATAAGAAATCTACATCATTTATCTAATTTTAATAAGGACAAAACATAAATTTAATGGTTCATTAATTTGAAGAACTACAAGAATACGAGTCTGTAAAATATACGTTTGTATGATCATACTTGTTTACCTAAATATTTCCATAAATAAAAGATTATGCTTATAAAACTTCTTTAAGTAGACTTAAAGCCATGCGTTTTACAGGATTATTTCATTCCTATAACATTCCCAAAAGACATTTTAATAATAAATAAATACAGAACAAAATATTAATTGTCACTCATTAAGTATTTTCTCTATATATGTTCATGAAACTAGTCCTTATTAGTAAATAATTAAGGGTCAAACAATATTTATGAACATGACATATTCTGCACAAACCCATCATGCGAGAATCGAACTAACTTTAAGCAGTACAAACCCAGGTTCATTGTACCCTCAGCTTATTACATTTCTTCAAGTAGACTTATGCAATTATATTCATTGTTCCATTCGTTCTTCCACTTATTATAAGAAAACTGTTACATTTCTTGTAATATTATGTCAATTATCTAAAACTTCTAAATTTAATTTAAGTAACGATGGTAATATAATATTAGGATGGAAAGTTCCAATAAAATTGCCCCTAGCACACTGTAATCTGTTTAATGTTATCCAGTATTCAAAGTATGGTGTGATTGGTTATGTGTTAAGTGTGATTGAATATAATGTCACCCAGTATTCAAAGTATGGTGTAATTGGTAATGTGTTAGGTGTGGTTGTGTATAATGTTAACAAGTATTCAAAGTATGGTTTAATTGGCCATATGTTAAGTGCGGTTGCGTATGATGTTTACAAGTATTGAAAGTACGGTGTGATTGGTTATGTGTTAAGATTGTTTGTGAATGATGTAAACCAGTATTCAAAGTATAGTGTAATCGTTTATGTGTTAAGTGTGGTTGTGTGTAATGTTAACCAGTGTTGAAAGTATGGTGTGGTTGGTTATATGTGTAGTGTTGTTGTGTATATGTTAACCTTATTCAAAGTATGGTGTGATTGGTTATGTAATTAGTGTCGTTGTGTATGCTCTTATCCAGTAATGAAAGTGCGGTCTGATTGGTTATGTGTTTAATGTGGTTGTGTATGATGTTAACGAGAATTCAAAGTATGGTGTTGTTGGTTGTGGTTGTGTATGATGTCAAACGGTATTTAAAGTATGGTGTCATAGGATATGTGTTAAGTGTGGTTGTGTATAATGTTAACCTGTTTTCAAAGTATGGTGTGATTGCTTATGTTGGTTGAATGGTGGTGTATAATGTTAATCATTATTCAAATTATGGTGTGATTAGTAATGTGTAAAGGGTCGTTGTGTATAATGTTAACCGGTATTCAAAGTATGGTGTCGTTGTTTACGTGTTAAGTGCGGTTGTGTATGATGTTAACCAGTATTGAAAGTATGTTGTGTTTGGTTATGTGTTAAGTGTGGCTTTGTATGATGTAAACCAGTGTTCAAAGTATAGTGTTATCGGTAATGTATTTCGTGTGGTTGTGTGTATTGTTAACCTGTTTTGAAAGTATGGTGTGTTTGGTTATATTTTTAGTGTAGTTGTGTATAATGTTAACCAGTTGTCAAAGTATGGTGTGATGGGTTATGTAATTAGTGTCGTTGTTTATGATGTTATCCAGTATTGAAAGTAGTGTGATTGGTTAAGTGTTGAATGTGGTTGTGTATAATGTTTAACAGTATTCAATGGAATGTGTTGTTGGTTATGTGTTTAGTGTGGATGTGTATAAAGTTATTAAATATTCAAAGTATGGTGTTGTTGGTTATGAGCTTAGTGTGGTTGTGTATGATTTGAACCAGAATTCAAAGTATGGTGTGATTGATTATCTGTTAAGTGTGTTTGTGTATGATGTAAACCAGTATTCAGAGTATGGTGCAATTGGTTATGTTTTAAGTGAGGTTGTGTGTAATAGTAACCATGATTGAAAGTATTGTATGGTGGGTATATGTTTAGTGTCAAAGTATGTTGTTGTTGGTTATTTGTTTAGTGTGGTTGTGTATAATGTTAACCGGTATTCAAAATATGGTGTTGTTTGTTATGTGTTAAGTGTGGTTGTGTATAATGTTAACCAGTATTCAAAGCATGGTGTTGTTAGTTATGTCTTAAGTGTGGTTGTGTATGATGTTAACCTGAATTTAAAGTAAGGTTTAATTGCTTATGTTAAGTACAGTTGCGTATGATGTTAACAAGTATTGAAGTATGGTGTGATTGGTTGTGTTAAATGTGGCTGTGTATAATGTTAACCAGTATTCATAGTATTATGTAATTGGCTATATGTTAAGTGTGGTTGTGTATAATGTTAAAAATTATTCAAAGTATGTTGGTGTCGGTTATGTGTTTAGTGTGTTTGTGTATGATGTGAACCGGTATTGAAAGTATGTTGTCATTGGATATGTGTTAATTATGGTTCAAATTTTTGTGTGATAGGTTATCTGTTAAGTGTGACACTGTATAATATTAACTAGTATTCAAAGTATGTTGTTGTTGGTTATGTGTTAAGTGTGGTTGTGTATACTGTTAACCAGTATTCAAAGTATTGTGTTGTTGGTTATGTGTTTAGTGTGGTTGTGTATAATGTTTACCAGTATTCAAAGTATGATGTGATTGGTTGTGTGTTAATTATGTATAATGTTACCCAGTATTCAAAGTATGGTGTTTTTGGTTGTGTGTAAAGTGTGGTTGTGTATAATGTTACCCAGTATTCAAAGTATGGTGTGATTGGTTATGTGTTAAGTGTGGCTGTGTATAATATTAACTAGTATTCAAAGTATATTGTTGTTGGTTATGTGTTTAGTATGGTTGTGTATAATGTTAGCCAGTATTCAAAGTATTGTGTTGTTGGTTATGTGTTAAGTGTAGTTATGTATAATGTTTACCAGTATTCAAAGTATGTTATTGTTGGTTATGTGTTAAGTGTGGTTGTGTATAATGTTTCCCAGTATTCAAAGTATGGTGTTGTTGGGTATGTGTTAAGTGTGGTTGTGTATAATGTTTTCAAGTATTCAAAGTATGGTGTGATTGGTTGTGTGTTGAGTTTTATGTGTAGAATGTTAACCGGTATTCAAAGTATGGTGTGATTGGTTGTGTGTTGAGTGTTGTTGTGTAGAATGTTAACCTGTATACAATGTATAATATAATAGGGTATGCGTTAAGTGTGGTTGTGTATACTGTTAACCAGTACCTACATGTCTTGTGTGATACTTGATGTGTTGTGTTAACTGTTAAGTGTGGCTGTGTATCATGTTAACCGGTATACAAAGTATAATGTAATTGGTTATGCGTTAAGTGTGGTTGTGTATACTTTTATCCAGTACCTACATGTCTTGTGTGATACTTGATGTGTTAACTGTTAAGTGTGGTAACCAAATCGTGTTTCCATTCCATTATTGTCTTATTTATTGTCTTATATTTTGTCTTTCAATCAATACTAATATCAGTTACCATCATTGAACGCTTTTGTGCTCAATACATGTATCTCTGTAAGAACTGTGTATCGCTCAAACCAGGGAAAAGTCTCTCTCGCTCTCTCTCTCGTTCGCTCGCTCTCTCTCTCTCTCTTATGATTTGTCTCTTTAGTATTTATAGTAAACATTTCATCAATTAGTAATAATCATTTAAGATGTAAGTAGCCTGTTAAATGCATCGATTTCTATGTCAATAAGAAAAACAAACATTACTATTAATATGAGTGCTTTCTCTCGTTCGATAAAGCCATATGCAAAAAGTACTTAGTTATTCGCAATTGCTGCGTCATTCAGAAACCTAGCAAGTTTATATTTCTATTTATACATTTTACTTGACCCACAATATCATATTTCTTTTAACTTTTATACATAATTAAATGGTAGAGGAGAAGTATACAGGATATTCTTTTTTCACAAAACTATAGAGTCACCTTTGCGTGTCAATATCACATTCTACTGGTAATGTATTCGGTAAGTTTGTGCGCATGTATTGTAGTTAGCGTAAATAAAACTAACTGAACAGTAAAAGTCAGTATATTAGATCCCATCCCATTGTGTTTGATCTATTCAGAGTTTATTATAAACGCCCACCTTGCATTTTGCTGCAATAGAACAATAAAGGTCTTTAGTTGGACTATTTTTATTTATCATTGAAAAACATTTGGTCCCGAGCACGTTTACACTAAAGCCCACTTTGTGGACTGTGCACAAGGATTGATCATGTGACGTTGATGAGCACGTTTGCTTCGAGCTGGTGTTAAAATTCCTGCCGCCATTCGTTTTTTTTTGGTACATGCTGAAGTTCAAAAAGCTTTTCAAACAATATTTTATATAACAAAGTCTCCTGTTACGCGAAACCTACTTTAAACAATTAACATGATTTTCATACCCTAATATCCGCAAAAATTGTCGATTCAATACGAGAAAAACTGTCAATATATAAATATTAAATGACATACATCTAACTATGATTCGGACGAACCAAACAGCTCCTTTATGTCGGCTAAAAACAAGAGAGAGAGAGAGGTGGGAAGGAGCTGAGCGGTCCGCAAAACTGAGGACAGAACTGTACTAAAATCGAATACTGACAAGACGGTTAGCACCTAAGTTCAGATACAAAGAGGATTACACGATGGTATTTCCTTTTGGATTGGAAGTGTGGATCAGTGTGAATAGAATGTGACATGCCATACTAGGAGTTGGGAAAAGTGTGTTGCTTTTATTTCGAAAAAGAATTACCAATTTTTATTGTAATGACCACTTTCAGATTACATTTTAGTTAAATCCCATATAAAATTTTAAACTCTGGACGTATTTTGCAGTTAAATGTCAATTTCCTGTAAACAATTGACTGTTCAGACATGGAGTATTAATTCTATATTTGTGCAAAGAGAATACTATAGTTAAATGGTCAATGTTTGATAAAATCCTGTTCACAAGCTGCTTTTAATAGGCTGTGCAACTTTCGTGTTTTATGTAAACGTGACATGTTTTGTTATATAAGCTAATTTGTTAAAATGATATGTAATTTTAAACCCAGGTGATGTCAATGCAAATGGTTTTATAATGTTCCCAAGCTTGTGACAAGGTCGTTTGGTGAATGGTTTCAATGATGTTATGCTTGATCAAGTTAAAATTTAAGATACATTAAGAAACACAATAACATCCGTTTGGTATTTTAGCCATTTCTTTACTTTCATTGTAAATTTCTCTTTAATTTACTAAAACTGTTAAGCTTAAACTACAAAATAATAATCGTGAGTTTTAGAATTGCTGTGATTGGTGTACAAGTGTTAGATAGAATATAGCATTTTGCATCAAATATATATCAAGAAAGACCACATATAAAACCTATAGCCGGCATTTGTCACTGGTAAAAATCCTGTGTCACTAAGTTCAAATACAAAGAGGACTACACGATGGTTTTTCCTTTTTCCATTGTTGGATTGGAAGTGTGGATTAGTGTGGGTAGAATGTGACATGCCAGACTAAGAGTTGGGAAAAGTGTGATGCTTTTATTTCGACAAAATAATTACCCATTTTTATTGTAATGGACGTTTTCAGATTACATTTTAGTAAAATTACATATAAAATTTTAGAATTTTAGAATTGCTGTGATTGGTGTACAGGTGTTAGATAGAATAAAGCATTTTGAACCAAATATATTGAACGTTCTGACAGGGTCATATATCGGTTGTCAGTGAGCCCATTGATGGTAAATCTCCCTATTTCGTCTGTGCAATATACTTTTATTATCAATTTATATCGTCTGCCATAACCTAGTACAGCATTGTTTTATGATGTGGACAATGTTAAATGTGGTTTTATAAATATTTTACCGATTTGTACCGGTGTTTCAACTTCTGATCTAACGTGTATGATATATGTTAACGTTAATATATGTACCGTTTGCAATTGTAAGTTGTCATCTGATTATATGGTCTGATTAGCCTTGGGATTGTTTGATGTTGTATATACTGTTATTGTTGTGTTGTATATACTGTTATTGTTGTGTTGTATATACTGTTATTGTTGTGTTGTATATACTGTTATTGTTGTGTTGTATATACTGTTATTGTTGTGTTGTATATACTGTTATTGTTGTGTTGTATATAATGTTATTGTTGTGTTGTATATACTGTTATTGTTGTGTAAAACGGAGAAGACCGGTATTTGATTTTTGTGAGCATATGTGAAGTTTTATTTACAATATAACCGGTTTATTTTATAGCGTTTTAAGCGTTTAGTCTAATTAGACTTAATGGATTACGTGAAGGATCATGATAATATTTACCATTTGTATATCGGCTAGTCGAGTTGGGCATCTATGTTCTTATTTTCTATGATTTCCCTAGCTGGTAATACCATGACATTGTCTTTTCGGACAAACGAGGTCTGGGTTGGCAACTTCTGTTTTCTCTATGCAAGCACATTTTTGTATCGCCTTTAGGCTAATTTATTTATTTCAATCGTTTAAAACTTAAGTATGGACACGAAATTTATTCCTGCTATATAACGTTCACATTATCGTCGGTTCTAAATTCTGATCAATCCATAGGAAATAAGTAGAAGTCAAACTATGCAATATGAATAATTAATGAATTTTAGCTAAATTCAAATGTTTTGTACAGTTGTGTATGCATTTGTTTTAAGTTTTCTATTTGTTTTCATTGTACTAGCACATAATTGTAAACAATGATATTTCTGTGGGTAAAATCATACATGCTCATCATACTACATGTATCTATTCACCATTTTCGGGATCGGTTTGCGGTCCGCTTCAGATCAGCTTCCTATTCGATTGTCAATTTCATGATTGATAGTACTGTAACTATTCACCTGAGTATCATTATTATATGGCGAACAAAATATTTATTTTCTTATATTTATTTTCATAAAACTCCTTAATTGTAAATTTATTTCTTTTGAGTTCGAAAAAAATTTGGGTCTTCAAACATTAAAAGAAGATACAAATGTAATCATTAGCAACACGTTAGTCTGGTAAATATAAAAGTTTTGAAAGGATTGAACGTAAGATATGAAGCGATTATTACTTTACCGCATCATTAAACGACGTCTAGAAGATATACGCTACTGTTAAATATATGTATTAATCTTACTTGACACATAATCACCCTGGCTAACCGGTACGCTTCGCGAACGGCACTACGCCGCGATCACGGCATATGCAACGCTTTTAACCGGCATAACCGGTGTCAATGTAGGAGATTTTGTGGGGTAAGGTAAGAAAATCGCAGAGTTTTTGGTTAGATGTTTAAATAATGCTCAAACTAATAGGCCTATACGGCTGTCAAATCATGGCTATTTATGATTCTAGTCTTCTCTGTGTCCAGAATACAGTAGTTTGCTCAATCATTCGTGAAAATGGACCTCTCTGTGCTGCAAAAGTTGTAAATTTCCTGTTCAAATGTATTTTTCTTGAGCTAAAGTAAAGTTTAGTGAATAATTATGACTGCATAAAAAATGTCTGTATTAGAGGACACTGCAGTGTAAAATTTGAGTGTATTTTATCTATATTTTACTTATTCTTGCCAAAAAATGAGAGGCCACGCACCGTACACCGGCACTTGATTTTTGCTACGCTGCGTATCACGGCATTTTATTCGATGCTGGTATAAAACTATACTTTAGTTGTCAAAATCTTTTACTGTTTCTTCACATTTAATTGAGTCGTAGTTTGATGTGTTTGTGTAAATTGTAAAAAAGATTTTAATATACTTACAAATTCTTCCATCAACAAGCAGGAGCGAATCCGGAGGGTATTCTTTGGGGTTGCTCAAGCCCCCTTTTGGCGCATCAGTATTTCGTTTTAATGGTGATTATGGCCAGAAAGTTAGAATTATCACATAACTGCCCTATGACTGACCCAAACGAACTTGTTTTGTGGAAATCTTTTATTCGACCATGAACAAAGCTAGCAGAGTATTTCACGCAATACCCTAGTCCGCTACCGATGAAAACCCCAATCAATAATATGTGAAAGATAGATTTATCTGACGTTGGTTGTTTCAATAAAAGTTAAATTGAATATAAAAATCTATCCCTTGTTAAGAAGCAGTAGGGTGTGTGTGTGTGGGGGGGGGGGGGGCAAATCAACATTAAGAATTGTTTAAAACTTTGTCTATTACATGTAAAATGTAATATATTAATGTTTAACAAACTTAATGTTTATTGACAAAAATCATTTATAGAAGTCGGATGAAAGACTAGATTTTGAAAGATCGTATTAAAAAGAAAAGAAATTGATTTATGTTATAGTTTTGCGTTCAACTTGTCTTATTTTTAAAATACTAATTAAGGGAGTATCCGAGGTCCGATTTTGTCCAATTTTGGATATGTTGTTGTTTATACTAATTGTGACGGGTATTTAACATTTCATTTCTTTTGCAATTTTGCATAGGTTTGACGTATTTTTTCGTAATGTGACTTTGCTAATTATGTTTATTGCAAGTAATTGACTTGACCGTTGACATGTGGTGAAAAATGAAATGTTGTACATTATGCTGTAGTCACTTTAATCTGTGTAGCAAGAGCATGATATGCAGGATCATTTTTCACCAAAGGTCTAAGGTCAGGAACACATAAATAAAAAAAAATATTTTAAAAATTTATAACTTTAGAAGTAGTCAAGATCATTCATTTAAATGGCAATACGAAAATTATGCACGGCCTTTTATTTTCATTAATGGTCTACGGTAGGTGTCTGTTATTAAAATAGAGAACTTAATATTTCAATAATTCATAAAGTAAAGTGAACAAGATACAGTGATGACACTTGGTATACATATTTGATGTAAATGGTTACTGCATTATGTACGTTATTTCATTTTTAACCACAGGCCAAAGGTCAAGTCAGTTATTTAAAATAAACTATCTTTCACAAATTATTGATCGGGGTTTCACCCCTGTTTTGCGTGCTATACTCTGATAGCCTTGTTCAGAGTTGGATGAAACAATTTCAAAAGAAATGGGTTCGATTGCGTCAGCCTTATTGTAGTTACGTGATAATTCCAACTCTATCTTTCACAAATTATTGATTGGGGTTTCACCCCTGTTTTGCGTGCAATACTCTGATAGCCTTGTTCAGAGTTGGATGAAACAATTTCAAAAGAAATGGGTTCGATTGGGTCAGCCTTATTGTAGTTACGTGATGATTCCAACTCTCTGGCTATAATCCCCATGAAAATATTAATATAATTGTTATTAAGTAAACATAATCACAAATCTTTCACAAATTATTGATTGGGGTTTTCATCGGTAGCGGACTCCTGTATTGCGTGAAATACCCTCAGACTGATAGCTTTGTTCAGGGTATGATCAAAGATTTCCACAAAAGAAGTTCGTTTGGGTAAGTCTTAAGGTAGTAATGTGATAATTTTAACTTTCTAGCCATAATTACCATGAAAAGTAAATATTGATGCGCCAAAAGGGGGCTTGAGCAATCCAAAAAAATACAATCCGGATCCGCTCCTGCTTGTTGAAGGAAGAATTTTTAAGTATGTCAAACATTGTTTTGTAATGTACACCAACACAACAATCTACAACTATATTAGATGTGAAGAAACAGTTTAATATTTCGACAACTAAAGTATATTTTAATACCAGCATCGCATAAAATGCCGTGATACGCAGCGTAGCAAAAATCAAGTGCCGGTGTACGGTGCGTGGCCTCTCATTTTTTGCAAGAAGCAGGAAATATATAGATAAAACACACTCAAATTTTACACTGCAGTGTCCTACAGTGCCAAAAAAAATTATGCAGTCATAATTATTCACTAGACTTCAGTTTAGATCAAGAAAAAAATACGTTTGAACAGGAAATTGGCAACTTTTGCAGCACAGAGAGGTCCATTTTCACGAATGATTGAGCAAACTACTGTATTCTGGACACAGAGAAGACTAGAATCATAAATAGCCATAATCTGACAGCCGTATATGCCTATTGGTTTGAGTATTATTTAAATATCTAACCAAAGAATCTGCGATTTTCCAACCTTACCCCATAAAATCTCCTACATTGACACCGGTTATGCCGGTTAAAAGCGTTGCATATGCCGTGATCGCGGCGTAGTGCCGTTCGCGAAGCGTACCAGGTTAGCCAGGGTGTAATATAATGATTCCGTATGGGCGTACACATTACATTAATTTAAGTCTTCTCAATTGATACATGTAGTACGTGAAATAACCATATCTCTACTCATAATTTTAGTAATTTATTTTGGCTCCTTAATCACATCCATCAACCGGCAGAGCCAGGAGCGGACGGCACATCCAGGCGCAGACACGGTAAGTTTTTTCATACTTGACAGTGGTGTAAGAAATTATCATTTTCGCTAGTTTTGATTTACTCTTGGAAAGAAATATCGGCTGATATTAAAAGCTAAATGAATTCTGCACATACACGTTGATTTCTGAAGCGGTAGAAATGACGATAAACATTTTATCGCGATTAAAATACAAAAGTTGGGGAAAACCTGCATAAGTCTGTAAGCACTATTGGAAAATTTAATCATTCCCCTGACAATATGTGAAATATTAGCACAAACAGACTTTTAACAAATTCGCGAGGGCTTCGTGAATAGAGCTGGGGTACAGAATTGGGCAGGTCAATGGAGCAGAAAGCGAATTTATTTGCAGGGACCAGGAGCAGATATAATCGAGTAGGAAAAATCGTTTGATGTATTGCTTTTTGTGGTGTATAATATTATAGTGATAGTATTGTCCGTCGATTTTTTCTTACCTCTGGTAACTTCTACAAACATTGTTGTGAGACAAAAAGGCGGGTATATCCGGTGTCCGGTCCCATACCGTGGATAAGGAAATTATTAATTTAATCAAGTTAGAGTGAGTAATTTAAATTTACTCTCTGTTTTGATAGGTTTTCATGCATGATCTTATTCTTGTGTTTTCGGTGATTGGCAAGTGTTCAATTGCTTAAACAAGCATTTCATGTGATGCTGGTACATGTAGGTGATATCTGTTGTAGACAGGTTGGCAATATGTTTATCCCCATTATACCAAAGATAATTTACATACGTTTGTTTTTAAATGAAGTCTACAGACCGGATAAAAAGAATAAAACAATGCATAACTTTAACATGATTAAATATTGTTTAATAAAATTTTTTGAAAAAGGTGTAAAATGCGTATCTGGAATTGCCACATTCAGAAAAAAACCAGCCTCCCCACACAGTCAAAAAGAAGAAGAAAAGAGAGAGAGAGAGAGAGAGAGAGAGAGAGAGAGAGAGAGAGAGAGAGAGAGCATGGTTAATACAATGATAAGTTGCAAAAAGACACCAAAAACAATTAACAAAAATTAGAACCCGAGGGATTACTGCTTTGGAGTTCTACAGTAAAGTTCTAGAAATTTTGGAATGAACTAAGGTCTATGAGTTTTACATTTTTTCGTTTAAGTTATGATCACGTATCAAAAGTGGTAAAGACGGACGGAAACGGCTTTCTAACATTACTATTTATGTTAAGTATACTGTGTTTGGTTCAATTTAACACTTTTATTCTTTGAAAATACTAAAATAATTTACTTTACGCTTGGTCTTGCAATACAACTTGTGCCCAGCTTCACGCTCCCTGCTCTCGACGCTAAACGAAAGTCCTTAATCAGTGTATGTGTATGCTCAGGCACTACAGTTTAAGTTTATTTTGGCAGAAAATTGAATTCGTTACCTACTTTACACCGTACACTCGCAATTCTTCATTTACACTCCGTACATAATTGTGCTAGACATGGTGCACTAGGCATGGTCGCTTTTCGCAAATTGTGTTTTAGTAAATTATATCATATAGGGAAAATAAGAAGAAGTTCGATAAATAACTGTTAAATCTTTCTATAAAATCATCGAAGAAAGTTTTTTCATACCAGGGAAGTGATATAGTGTACAGATGTAGCCCACAGCTTATTTTTATGTTTCGACTGAAGCTGATAATACCAAACGTGTTTTTATTTCATTCATCCCAATGACGAAATAATGGCTAACCATGTTTTAAAGACACAATAATTTAATGTTTAATAAAATCCACAATTTCAAAATGCTCTCATTTTTTGAAGCCGTTTATCGCCAAAAGTGGGCATTTACGACAAATAGCTGACAAAAGTAAGTATATTAAAATCATCCGGTAACAAATATATACTAATGCTTAAAATGATAAACCAGTGATAATTCCGTTAACTAATGAGAGTTCATTCATCACAAGCTTACAAAACTCCTTTAGAAATGATTTCTGTATAATTTATGACATGAACAGACATACGGATGGACAAAACTATCACTGTATGTCAACAAACAGACGAATAAAAGTGTCAAAAAAATACATCAAACGATTTTTCCTACTCGATTATATCTGCTCCTTGTCCCCGTCAATAAATTCCCTTTTTGCTCCATGGACCTGCCAATATCTGTACCCCAGCTCTATTCACTAAGCCTTCGCGAATTTGTGAAAAGTCTGTTTGTGCTAATATTTTACAAATTGCCACGGGAATGATTAAATTTTCCAATTGTTCTAACAGACTTATGCAGATTTTCAGATCTATGGAGCATTTTTCTATAGAACGCAGATCTTCAAGATTTCATCACAAACTTCCGTATTTTAATCGCGATAAAATGTATATCCTCCCTTCTTTCTATCCAAGAGTAAATCAAAACTAGCGAAAACGATAATTTCCTACACCACTGTCAAGTATGAAAAAACTTACCGTATCTGCGCCTGGATGTGCCGTCCGCTCCTGGCTCTGTCGGTTGACGGGTTTGCTCAAGCAATACTAGTATATTATTATTATTATTATTATTATTATTATTATTATTATTATTATTATTATTATTATTATTATTATTATTATTATGTCTATAAGGCAATTTCGAAAATGGACTCTACTCCGTTCTTAAGTTCTCGTTTTCGTTCTCGTTTTCTTTTTCTTAGTCGATTCCGATCTTTTTCTTTTCAATTCCTCACCTTTGATCATGTTGATCATGTTGATTCTGTGTATACTCTTCAAACTTAAAACATAATAAGTCAAATCATTTCACTTCTTTGAAATGATCATTCAATTTCACAAAATCTTAGTTAGTTGGTGTATTCTCCGTTAATAAAAATTTATGTTTTCTTTTTTAACTTTGGATTTTAAAGGGAGATGTGCAGAATTGATTAATGGAACAGATTTGCGAAAAGGGTTATTAATCAGTTGAATATCATTATTTGAAGCTCAAATATTGATTTACACCCGAAATATTTCAAACCAATATTTTATAAAAAAGATATATCAGTGGTGTTTCCTATCCTATGCGACGCGCATAGGTTAGCTATTTTTGTATTTCCCGCGTAAAGCCGCGGTGGATTTTGGGATCGTCACGTGATCACTTCAACCAAAATACGCATTCGGTGTACCTTGCCGACTATCGACGTCGCCATTTGTTTCAAAATGCCGGGGCCACCACGAATAGTAAGCTCAGCGATGATCTAAATATAGAATAATCGCTGAATATAGAATATAGTTTTGTATAGGGATTTCTTTAGCGGAAAATTAACTGAAAACTTCCTTCTGGAGGGTTTGAAATGTAGAGTTTAGTGAAAAGTACAAGTAAGTGTTACATTTATCGATCTGTTTACGATTTTACCGAGTACACCTGCTCGACCCTGCACATCTCCCTTTAAGTAAGTGTTGACACTTCAATGCAATTCTATAATAATGCGATTGCTAAGCTGTTACACAGAACTTCTTTTAGCAGTTTTGACCGGTTTATGTATATCCTCTTTACAAAGCTATGGTCGATTTTGCGACTTTGGTTTTTACCATCACCTGGATTGAACGTCCTTGGTTGATGAACTCACAAGAAGATTTGAATGGCAATTTCATAAAAAGAAGTAAATTGATGCATCTTATTATATTTCAAATTTGAAGACTGCCCTTCAAGTCTTCAAGTCTATGCGGAGAAATTGCAATTTTATGATCGGTGCAGTTAGAAAATTTGTTAAGTGTATATATGTAAAAGTAATGCCAACATGTATCGCTGGTAAAGATAGAGTGACATCTTGCCATAATTTTCTAGAAAGATTATAAATGAAATCAAATAGCCAACATGTATCACTGGTAAAGATACAAAAGTGACGTCCTTCCTCTCTTGTCAAAAAAAAGACCATAGACGAAACCCAATAGCCTGCATGTATTACTGGTAAAGATACAATGACGTCTTGTCATTCTTGTCAAGAAAGACCACATAATTATGAAACCTATAGCCGGCATTTTCACTGGTAAAATCCTGTGTCGTCTTGCACACTTGTCTAGGATTACCATGGATGATTTATCCAACCCAATTACTTGTTAAGATTCCGTTAGGTCTTGTCATTATTGTCTGGAGAAATTCCGATCGGAAAAATTGTTGTCGGAATGTTTCCTATCGGAATTTGCCGACAGGACTGATTCCGATCGGAACCGTGAAATTCCGACGGGAAAACCATGATTTCCTATCGGAAGGATTTTCGTTCCGGTCGGAATGGCATGATTTTTAACTATGTTTTTCGGCAATATTTCTGTTAATTTTCAAAGCTCCACAATGAAAATTTCCTTAAGCTACCTTGCTTTTAAAATGAAAAAAAAGTTTTCGGAAAATATAATATTCCGAAAATTCACAGGATCGTGTTATAAGCACTTCTATAATATACGCATAAAAGAGGATGTTATATTATTCACATATAACTGATAATTTTTAACTGATTTTCATTGTTTTCTCTTATTTCTTAATGTTTTAAATCATCAAATCAATTACTTTTGTCATTATGGGCTTTCTTGATTTCATGTATTAATCCTTATTATTATCACAGCATAGAAACGACTTGAAATTAATGTTCAAGCAAATACGATAAAATCCAAAGGAAGTTAGCTAGTCGAGTTCTAATGTGGGTGCTATTCAACGATAAGTCTATGGGTTATCTTTTTTTTTCGATTTTCTGGTTTTCGTCGAAAGATTTAACGGTTCAAGAGTTCCTCAAAATTAACCATTATAAACTCCAGACAAGTTCATCATGGTTACTTGCAAATATGTTCTTTCTATATTCAAAAATGTAACTTTGTCAATTTGATATTAACACGATTTAGCAGTTTTAGTCACCAAACTGTAACACATTTCACACTTAACATTAATAACGTAAGAAAGTATAATATGGTTGTTTTCGTGCAATTGTGTGTTTCTGATTTGAAAAAAATTAAATTGCACCGAATTCGCAAAATTCGGATTTGAAAAGTCTATGGTTAAAATTTGGCCTGTAGGTATATTCTATAAATGACAAAATTCGGATTTGAAAAGTGTATGGTTAAAATTTGGCCTATAGGTATATTCTTTAAATGACTTTGTTAGCTTACTACTATAATGTTAATTGAAAAGATTAATATGACTTAGGTAAAACGCTTTGATATTCTTTCGAACTGTGGAGAAATTAAACAAATTACATGTATTTGCTTACAAAACAATCTTACAAAACAGTAAAATTATTGATATTTCAATATACGGACTTATTAGTATGTAAATACAAATACAATTCATGCCAACCTCTCTAACATTAAAATAATATAATGAAATTATTAGTTATATCAATTACTTTTAATTGAAATAGAAACATCAAGACCGCGGTCAGGATAGTTTTACATAGCAGCTGCAGCAGTTGAAGTTAAAGTATTACATGAAGCAGTTGTTGTATTGATAGTAGTAGGAGAAGACGTAGTAGAAGTAGTAGTTGTAGTAATAGTTTAAGTATAAGTTATTGTTTTTGTTGTTGCTGTTGATGTTATTGTTGTTGCTGCTGCTGTCGTTTTTTGTTAAGTAAAAAGCAGCAGCAGCAGAATTTTTTGTTGTTGTTGTCGTTGTTGTTGTAGAAGTACATGTAGCAATTTGTCGTATTGAAAGTAGTGGCAGAAGTAGTACTAGTAGAAGTAGCAGTAGGTAGTAGGTAGAAGTAGTAGTAGTAGTTGTTGTTGTTGCAGTAGGTGTCATTGTTGTTGCTGTTGCTGATACCGTTGTTGTTTTGTTATAAAAGTTATAGGCGCAGTAGTAGCAGTAGGAGGAGAACGACAACCAGCAGTAGTAGTAGTAGTAGTAGTAGTAGTTGTTGTTGTTGTTGTTGTTGTTGTTGTAAGTCACAGCAGCAGGGTTAGGATTAGTAAAAGTTGAATTTTCAATCGTGATTGCGTTACTGCTTTTTATAAGCGAATTAAAATTTCTGAAAAAAAATAAAAATGTACCGGTTTTTGAAAATTATTATTTCACTTCTTGGCTACACATGTTTATACTTCCGACAGACAAGAGATGTGTACAATGTTAAAGTTTTCTCAGGTCTGAAAGATTTTATCTCCAGCAGCACTGTTATTCTCTCTATGTGATATGTTATAATTACTCCACTGACTCGATCTAATCTGAAGTTTATGGTGTTTCAATGCCCGTCGAATGATTTGTGTTGCTCTGTTACTTGTATGAGGACTGCAGTGCTTGAATTTATAAAATGTGTAGGAGCCATGGGTCGACATGGTATTTTAACAAATTTGAAGTACACCTAAACTTTCTTAGATCTGTATAATAACCGAAACATAATAACTGGTACATTTACATTTAATTTCTAGGTCCTTCTGATCTTGTATGTTGATTAAACTGATTAAGTTGAACAATAACTTTTTGCACAGCTTAAATTACCAGTAAAGCATAACAATCTTTAACGGTTTTGCATCAAAACTTTCCTGGCGCTTACTGTTACTTATTTATCTTCATACAATAACAAGTTATAATGAACAAGAACAAACAAAATCACATCCGCATAATCAAGAATTAAACATAAGTATATGTTATAATAACATTTTAGAGACTGTCATAATCGATTTTCAATACATGAAATTGTTAACTTCAAAATGCTACCTCAGAAAAATAGTAGTTCTGCAAATTAATGTAGTAATGGACAGATAAGTAAAATTATCATTAACATTGGTTAAAAGCCATACTTCAGCGAGAAGTTTTTAGCCCCCTAATTGGTCTCATGCTGATAGTAAAAATAAGTCGGAATAACTGTGTAAAGTACATAACTGCTGAACTACGTTACCTTGGAATGATAACAAATTACTTCATCAATTAGCATGCGATTTGTTGGTCATTAAATGTAATCTTCCCCTGAGGAGTGAGGGATTTGAGACTGTATTTCATTCAGACCAATTAATGATGCCGATAAGCATACTCCTATTCCATATAACAGTGTATAACTAATTCGAATAGCCTACACTATTTGCCTTATTATAATTTGCCTTCTAATTTACCAAAGACAAAGTATTTTCATCTGAATAATGTTGCATAGTTTTAATCCAAAAATATGTTATTATTATTTTGTTTATTATCTTATTAATTTTAATATTGTCTATCTTTCAGTGTGGTAAAGTAAACGCTTATATTTTAGCGAATATTATTTGTAAAGGCTCATTAGGCAAATCGTTCAAGGGTGTATGGGCTTTGCAATAATATATAATAGGAGATACAAAAATGCATTAAAATGAGTACAATTGTATATGTCGACTCCTTACTTATTGTTTTACATTTTTCGTCTACAGGACTTTTCTCAAGTATTATCCAAGCTCTCTCCCTCTCTTCTTCTTGACTGTGTGGGGAGGCTGTTTGTTCTGAATGTGGCGATTCCTGATATGCATATTTCACCTTTCCATCATCGTTTAGAGATTGATGGCCTGATAAGAGACTCGCAACTGTAATACATGTAACTGACCACATAATGATGAATTTACAATATCTGTTCTAGTCACGTTTCCCATATGGATATAAATTACAAGTATGCGCGATATAAATTTGTATTTTCTGATAATCCTGGCAGAAAATGACTTCTTTGATCAAACTTTATACTGCCAATTAATTGTACAAGCTTGTTTTGCACCAAGTAAGATACATCTCCGCCAAGCACAGTTACGCGGTTGTGAATTCTAATTCCGTAGTAACAATATGTCCCTTAGTGACCTTTTTAAGATATATACATATATCATATACCCTATGAATTTAAAGCATTCTGATTGGTCGAGAGCTCCGTACTCGCGAGTCCGAAAAAAGTGATAACTACCCCGGGAATTGATAACTACCTTTGCTATCATCATCATCATCATCATCATCATCATCATCATCATCATCATCATCATCATTATTATCATCAGAATGCTTTAAATTCACGGGGTATATGATATAACAAGTAAATACTAATGTTGAGGTCGATATGTAGTTTTGCGGACCTGGGTAGTGTGATATCGACCTCGGACTTCGTCCTCGGTCGATATCACACTACCCAGGTCCGCAAAACTACATATCGACCTCAACATTAGTATTTATTTGTATAGTATTCCCTAATTGTAAGCAAAATTTAAGTGATAGTATGATTGTTTCTTATTTTTGTCGATATTTAGTCCAGATTAAAAAGTCCCGACCTTAGTGTACCAACGTCTTGAGCGATGTTGTTAACTTTTTTATAAAAGAATTTGTTCTAAAGGAAGGCGCAGAAATTAAGTGTTTTGGTGTACATCTTATATGATACATTTTTCCTATGAAATTACAAGTTATTATGACTAAATTCTTAGCTTTTATATCTATTAGGTGTCGAACATTTTTGTAAACAAATACTTTTTTCAAGATGTTTTTATTTTTAATATTGTTGACTGAAACATGATATCTGCTTTAAATAATTTTTTTTAAATCTGCCTAATGTGAATTGTATTGATCTGTGAATTTTTATGACATTAAAATCATATGTGTTATCTCTTGTAATGCAAGTCTTAGAATGAAAGAAAACGTTCAACATATAAAGAGAGTTATAAGCGATTAAGAAACATAGTCAATTTAATATACAAAGGCAAACGGTAATGATGTCTTTTTACAAACATTTCACTCTTTCAATAGCTGTAGCATTCAACAATTTACATGATACCCAACGAAAGGGGCATATGGATTCATTAATTTCTTATACCATTTGGACAGAGGAGCTAAAATAACATATCATGGATTGATAATTACGCGGATGATGCTTGTGATAAAATCCAGCAGACTGGGTGCACTTAAAATGTTCGCACGTGGGTGATATGATTATTATTAATCCTACAATTTTCCAACAACAATTAACTTATGGGGTATTCTCACAGGCTACATAATAAAGACAGGACTGTTTCTGAAAGCATCACCGAATTTGATTTTGTAATTCAAGTGTTTGAATATTATTGCAATTTTGCGTGATTAATAAGAAGAAATTAAATGACAGTTTATCGCGTAGTATCGCGCAAAACCCGTAAATAACATATTCGCGGGGAAATTAATTTGCGCAACTGTGTTTTCCTATAAAGAAACCCTGTTAAATGGTTTTTTTGCTGGTGTTGAATATCGCGCTCTTGCCGTAGAGCGAAATAAGCGAAAATTAAACCCGCGCGAAATAAAATGATTAGTAACTGGAATTGTCCAGTCTATTTCAGAACAATTTCTTATTAAGAATTAAGTGAACTTAAATTTTAATGTCAAATAAATGACCGCCGGACTAAGGTTTCGATTATCACGATGTCTCTGAATAAAACGATAAACTATATCATATTCCTTAGTTTTCGATAAGGCAAAAAAAGAAGGAGGTAAATTTTTCTTAGCCTACTTAATTACAAACACGTTCATATAACGAATAGTATATATAACGACAGCATTTTCATTATCAGTGGACTTATTGCAGGATTTAATCCACCTAAGCGCTTTAATCATATACAAACTATTTTTCAAAGTTCATCTCACCTAGAGCGTTTACTAAACACAATAAAATGTTTTTTTCTGAATGAATGGCTAACCATGTAGACCCTAATCAGACTGTTTAGGCGTGAAGACTAGTATACTATAATCCCAATTCTTACATGCTGAGTATTTTTTTAGGAAGTTCGTCATCAATATAAAAATCCAATCAGGTTAAATGCTTAAATAGTGTTTTTGAATGTATGTCGATTCTTATAAGGTAAGCATATAAGATGTAAAATCAAATGTGACGAGAAAACGTATATAAGATCATACAATAAATTTAAACTGATAATCAATCAGCATTAACAACAAGATTTACTTACAGTTACAGTTCATGTTCTTTTTCTGCATAACAACATCCTCATACTGTTTGAAAACTTTTATCAAACAATCTTTCACGACAGTTCGTGAGTTACGGTCTTAAAGCACTAGACAGGCTCCAGTATGTAAACTCGTCATTTGTTCTGTATTGACCCTCGCTTAGCTCCAAGAACAAAGGGATTTGTGGAAATTGATTTGAGTGTAAAACGAATATAGGCTGCATTGGGGTCACACAAAGTTCATTGTGGGGTAACTCACATGTCTCTATCAAATTTGTTTATGTTAATAGAGGTCAAATTGCCTGTATCTGGTAAGCCATGTAATCTAGAAATCTTTAGCACCTTAAAGGGGCAGGGGATAGTTTCGCACTTTGGTCCCGGTCGATTTTCTAAGTATTTGGGATAGCCGTGAATAAAATGCATTAAAATCATTGTTTGAATTAAAGATAGCATATTCTTTTATAATATTGTATAGTATATGAGATGTGAAATCTGAATCACAGTGGCTCAAATGCATTGATGCTAGCTTTGTATGTTCTGAGTTGAACAGTTGCCGGATGAAAACGCATTCGGCCGGGCTGAATTTGAGAATACTTTGGGGGTGAGGTATTTCAATGTCAAATGCTGAAAAATCGAAACGGATGGGAGACACTTTCCAGCTGCTAGGGAGATTAGGGACACATAAAATATTAGCATGAAAGGGATTTTATTTGAAAAATCATAGCAGGAAATATTTTGCAGGTTCTCAAATATGTAGAATTTCGGCCAAATTTGCATTGGAAAATCAGGACTTGGGGTGACTTTAAATGCCTGTGTAGATCAAACGACTGGTTCTGTGGAACAGTTGGTTGTGGTTTGTAAAAAGCTAGACCCCTGCAACACAGAAAGTACAACAACACAATTTTAGCTGTGCAAAGTTTTTATTTTTGGTCAATGTAAGCTTGCACGGGGTCCCAGACTCTGACGGAAGCTTCGGAAACTGTCCCCTGCGCCCTTCAGGTTCAGAAATATGATGGATTAAGAAATGGAGAAAATCAATCAGTTTTGTAAAAGCGAATATTATAAATACACTTAGAATCTGTCAATATTTATCACACGTTGTTTTAATTACCGACAATGCAATACATACAATGACAGGTAAACATAATATGTAAAGGTCAACAATGACAGGTAAACATAATATGTAAAGGTCATTATTTGACCAATTGAATTCTTATCCCATTTGATTTGCCATAAGTTCAATCCGACCCAGTTTTTTATCTAAGGCTATGTATTGTTTTGCAGTATTACTATCGGTGTAGACCCTTATCAGACTGCCTAGAAGCACATACTGATCTGAGACTACAGCCGTAGCAGAAGTGACAACAAATAATTTTTATACAAAATTAACTCCCGCTCTCTCCCTCCCAACGATGAAATTTTAAAATGCAAGTAAATTAAAAATCATCAATTTCAATTAAACAATAAAATAAAATAATCCAGTAATTTGGTAAGTTAGCATTCAAGAAATTGGAAGGTTTTTTACATGAATTCTTGGTTTCCCAATATGGCTTGCATACATGTTGTAAAATTACTTTTTTTCATTGGAGTATCTTACATGTAAAAAAATGATTATTTTTGTACACTGCACTAAACACAAAAAGGATTTGCTTTATTTATTATCCGTAAAATGTCCAGTTTGAAAGAAGAAATTTAAGATTTTGGAGAAGCTAACATCCTATTTGTTATTCTCTTGCGATCACATGTATGCATTTGTGGGACGTTGGTTAAAGTACGTGTTTGTATAGTAAATTTCATCACTCAGAATATCAAAGAAACAAATCACTAAGTAGCTATGACAATTTGTTCTAGTGAAAGATGGAGATCTTATGTATTACACGAATTAATAACCACACACACACACACACACCCACACACGCACGCACGCGCGCACACACACATACACACACACTTAAAGACTCGCTTTCGTCTTTCTGTATACATATCTCACCGCCACCGCCTGTTATATCTTTTATTCGGATAACATATCCTGAGAGATTCGTAATTATTTCACTATTACAATAATTTATTCAATCATTTCTTTAAAGTCTTAGACAGAAGGTTAAAACCATGAAAATATAATCACTGATAAAATGCGGGATCGCAAATCCCGGATTGTTAGACTGCTTCACTGCATTGACTCCTTAGATAGATCTTCTCTATGTAATGTGCACAAAGTTCGACGGATATTTATGATGTCAACACGTTTATAGCTTTTGTAGAAAATAGCAATATTGTTTGTCAGCTATTTGATTAAATCACTTGTATAAACCTGTACTAGCGTCAAAACATGTCAGCTTTATACCGGCAAAACGATCTACATTGACAATTTTAATGTTTTGAGTTTTAGTATGTTTAGTATGTTTTGCATTTTTATCATTTCACTTTTCTTGTCATATCCAATCTTTAAAAGCTTTTTACTTATTAATATCTTCACTTTCTTTACCCGCTTTCTGTATTATACTTAAAAAAAAGGTTAATCGAAATTCGAGGAAAAAAATCAAGTGTTTAAGATATATCTAAAATAAGAAAAATTATCTCCCTATAAAACATACGACTATACAAAATTAAAACAGGAAGAGCCTTGCAGTATCAGTAGTAAAGCATTTTTCAAATTGTGCTTTTAACGAGGTTTTATAATCTCATTTACCGTCTGGGTCTCATACATGTTCAGGATGACACTGGAATTAGTTGCAGTCCAATTACACAATTCGACAATTTTCATAGAAAAAGCTTTTTGCACACAAGTAACACACAAACAATTCAACATAAATAGCTAATGACACAGTCAATAGGAAGTGGCTAGGTGCTCATGACGGAACTGTGAACAATGCAACTAAGGTTTGATCTGAAGAACACCACGACAGGAAGTAAAGAAGTATACCGAGTGCCAATAGAAAAACGCAACTCTTTTATTTTTTGGAATATTTTTGGTGTGTGTAAAAGTTTCAAAAATTTCTAAAGGAAGATGTGTTTTAAAATCAAAACGTAGTCGTTGGGCCAAGAGTAATTGTCGACAGTGAACAATGCATCTGTCGTGCGATTTCATGTTGAGTCATCCCTTCATTGATCATGCCCAAAACCTCATATGCCCGTTGTAGCGTGAAATCCGTCAGCCCCATGAGATCCTTCAGCGCGCATGCGCAAACCAATGTTGATATCCGGCGTGGGAAATGTCAGACCAGCAACAGAATTTGCCGATTATTTACTTCATATTTTAGTAGGATAATGTCGTTATACGCCAAAATGGTAAGATTTTATGAGGTATAACATGACTAAGTTATGAAATTACACTGACACTTTATTTGGTTTCAGAAAAGTTCAGGCAAAAATCCATTCATTCAACGGATCCTGAAAGTGAAAGTGAATAGATATATAGAAATAGTTGGGTACGGGGGGACGGGGGGGGGGGGGGGCGTGGGTGGAAATGGATTTATTATTTTGGTGCATTTCGGATGAGATTTTTTATTATTGTTGTTGTATTAACCTGCTTCTAATCTTATGAACAAAACAAAATATAAGACAAATGTGTGAAAAGTAAAACAAATTACAGCAAAAAAAGGGGTTTTAAATCGTGAAGCAGGCCTGCCAAATCTCCGGATTTTATCTGGAATCTCAGGATTTCAAGTAACTTCTCCAGATCTCCGGCTTTCTAGTCAAAATCTCCGGATTTCAGTGAAATTTAAAAAAAAATAGAGTAATTAAACCTAATTTAAAAGTTGTACATTGAATGTAATAGTTATTCTTGTGCAGTCGCACATTTCCTGTTTATTACGAGATAATGAGGACTTGGTCAGTGACATGCAGTCTCAATGCCACAAGCACAACTGTACAATAACCGCGTGCCATAAACTAAACAAGGGCCTCGATTTATCTAATAATATTTACGTTGCATGTTCATTCTAATATTGTCAAAAAACAGGTCTTAACAGTTAAAAAATTGAATGGAAAAACCCAAACAAAAGTCATTTTAAAACAAGTTCTTTAACCATTTCTAACAAAATCAGCAGAATTATTTATAAAATTCTTTGAAGAATATAATTGTAAAGAAGAATATGAGAAAAATATCATCATCATCAACAACAACAACATCATCTTCATCATCATCAACATCATTTTTGTTAAGTCACAGTCATGGTGAACAGCAGAAACAAGACAATAAAACAACATCATTATCATCGTCATCGTAATCATTGACATATATAGACAAAATCTCCGGATTTTTAATGAAGAAGTTTTGGCAGGCCTGGAGAAGAGATATTAATTGACTGAATTTTTTTAATGCTTACAAGGCGAAATAAACCTTAATTCAATCAAATATGCCTGAGGAAGATGTTTACATCCAAATAGGCTTAATAGACCCGTTTCCCAATACCATTGTAATACGTGTTTTTATCACTACCAAATTATAATATATTTTCTCATAAAATGTGTTGAATCTGCTGCTTTCATAATTTTTTGCTTTTGAAATGTTATTTCACATTGCAATTTTCTACTGGTTTATTAGTAATTTCATTTGTCATCCATTTTTGCAACGTCTATTTTTGACATACCATCTAGTCTCGAATCGTCTTTGCAACTACCCATTAAAATTTAAACTCATTCAAAGCAGAAAATTGATGTGAATTAAATTATTATTAAATTATTGCCCAAAACTTTAATGCAAAATTTTACATGGTTTGGTTAAGACTGTCTTGAAGTATAAAGACCATTTTTGGTATACAAATAATTTACATAGTGGTAGATCCAATTGATTTTGTCTGCAATAGTGAGGTGAAAAATGACTTATTATTAAGAATCATCAGTAATTTTTTATAAAGCCAATTATTTTTATTGACTAGGTTAAATTAATTAAGTAATATTTAACAGTTAATCTTCATAACATAGATATTAAACTTAGATAAAACAATGTGAATTAAAAAACAAACCAAATAATTATAATGCTATTTACCACGCATGTGGAAACAATGCCTGAAACTTTGGCTATTAATTTATTTTTCAAAAATTTTGTGGCTATTATTTTAAAACAACTGGCATGAACACTGATAATCACTTGAACATAATAATGATCCCTTAAAAAAGTTATATTGATTTACATTAAAAAATGCTAATTTATTTATACATTTTTATTCAATTTTATCCCAGTGTGGTTTAGAACCCAGATTTAAATTATTGTCATCTTTTTGAACCACCCTTGTCCATAAAATAGATATATTTATCTATAGATAAACTTATAGTCAATCGGTTAATATCACATTTTATAATTTTGCTGAAACACAGTGAAGATTGTGCACGAGAGTGCAATCTTTAGCCTTACCGACCTGGTAGACAACAGTTATTTCCCTTGCTGTAATGGTGCCGATTGCTGTGAATATATATATTTCATTTTTGGTCTAACAGAAAACACAAGCTTTCAGTGCTTGGTAGGTTTTGTATGTGATTTGGAATGGGTACATAGATGATTGAAAAGTGTTTTTTTGACAGACAGGTAAACAGACCTGTATATAAAGGGAATACACATGATAAAGTGAAAAAGGACACTTGCTTAACCATGTTTGGGGCTGATTATGGGCCCCATTCCATTGTCAAAATACATTTAGTAGTTTTTCTCCTATCTTAGAAAAAATTCCCCTTGAAAATTAAAAAAAAATGAAAGAGACTAAAACTATACTTTTTTAAATTTTCACGAACATTTTTTAGTACGAAACTTTTGGAGAGTCAAGTTTAAATTCCGAAAAAAAGTAAAGCTGATGATAGCTTTTCTACAGTCAGTATTGAAAGTGATCAAAATTTGCAAGAAAAAAGATAAATATTGAGTGTTATTATAAGCAGAGGTAGAAAACAGTGTTATGAGTCAGTGTGACAATTCAAAGTCAAAACATACATATATGAGTTAAAATTCCCCGTTATTGTCCTTCTGTCATAGAACGGTGCAAAAATTCTTTCCTGATTTTATAGGTATTACTAAAACTTTTCTAGTGCCTTGCAGATTTGATGTTATTACTGGGTAGAACCCATAGTGGCCAGCAGTTAATACAGAGGAAATGTTACTGGTACTGACACAAACTATACTGGGATTTTAATTTTGCAGATTCTCACATTTTGATGCAAGCAAACTTTATTTTTTTCCACTTTTGACCCCACCTAATTCTGGGCTTGTGGTTATTTTGATGCGGGAGAATATAGGTAGAGTTGTTATTACGATAACATTATAACTTAAAATGCGCCAAAATTAATATAGAATCAGGGCTTTTTCATCTAGTCTCACGGGGCCGTTAATGGGCCCCATTCCCAATGCCAAATAGGGACCTTTATTTCCCAATTTCAAGAAAAAATTCCCAATTTCAAGAAAAAAAATCCCATTTCAACAGAAATAATTTGTGTGCCTATAAATAGAAACAAAAAAGACAATACATATAACCAATGGACTTTTCAGATTACATCATTAGTTTGTTTACTTTTCATCATTGATCTGTGAAACCTATATTCTTTGAATTTATGTATGCAACCTGTGTAAAACCAGTCTATACCATGAAAAAAAAAATTTCCCAATTTGAGCAGGGGCCTTTTTCCCAAAAACCCCTGAAAAAGCCCTGAGAATACAAGGTATGACTCCCACCCAACTGATTATGACTGAAATTTCCCAACAACAGTCAGATGATCCCTGGTTTTAAAAAGCTATTGAAGTCCCTGGCTAAACTGTAAAGACTATCATCTTACTGACTCTTGGCTGCACGCATTCCTTTTGATCAGTGTTTTAATATAAATAGACCTAGAAGTCTGAGGTTGCCGGGGCAAAATTTCCTAGAGAAAATGTAAAAATATAAAATACTTTGACACACTTATTATTTTGATGATTTAATATATTCTTGTTCAAGGTTAAAAGGATGGATGAAACCATTTAACCTTATTTGCACCCTCTATATAAGCCAGCAGTAGTATTTCCACCAAAATATTAATTGGCTATGCGGTGCAGTTTCCTTGATTACTGCAAGTCCCTATTGCATGTGGTTTGCACAATTTTTTATACCTTTAGCTATCGATCATAAAGTAACTACCCCAATAACAAAAGAAACTCTTTTTGAGGCGGAATTTGCTATCAGATATAGTGAAAATTAAAGATGATCATTACAAATGCTCAAGTGCAGACTGAAAAAGAACTTACAAGCTATCCATAGGTAAGGCATGAGATGCCACCAGGGCTGTGAAGATTCCCAGATGATATAGAATAGATAAATTAATAATCTGTCTTAAAGTGACTTTAAATGATATTACCTCTAGTGGCAGATTCAAAAACTGCCTTGCCTTGACCATAAATAGTCTTCACTGTGAAGCATATTTTTTCTTTGAGTTGACAATACACATCTAAAGGCAATATTAATGTTCCATTATTGTAGTTTGGTGTAAGAACATTTTTTTTTGTGAATTTGTTTAATTCTGAAATAGGTGGTAAAATGTTTTTACATTCACAATCCTGGAAGTGGGGTACATTAACTGATTTGGATCTACACTGATTGACATGCATAAAGAGGTGTATATAAGGAATAAAGGGTGAAACATTAAAATTTTGTTATACTTTATCTTTTAAAGGGTAATTATAATTGCAATATTTTTTGAAACCAAACATAGCAATGAAAACTTTTCTTCCTTTTTAGGCTGAATATTAAAGTAAGTTAATGTAGGTCTTCGGATTTTTGGTCTCTGGAATTTATCGTTAAATTTTGTATGCAATCACCTTATATTTATACCATTAAAATAAGTTAGACAGATTCAGAATTGAGTGTACTTGTTCATAATCATATAACTGGATGGTGTGTAATGTGCCATACTTTTGATTGAATTGTGTCCCTTTTGGTCATAAAAATTAAACCTCTCATTGTTCAAAACTTTCCTCTGCCCTGCTGCTATATAGGATTTTTTCAAAACACTTCAACAATTTCTTCTCTGAAACTTAATTATCTAAGGCATGATATTTCACATGACTTGTAAGGTCCTTGTGTGGGTCTCTACCAAAATTGTTCAAACTAGGAGAAAGTGCCCCAACCTAGGGGCTACGTTCAGCAGGACCCCCTCCCCAGGGTCTTTTTTCTAAATCATTTTTAGAGAGGGAGTCCGGGGCTGGGGTGGAGATGTGGAAGCTCTAAAGGTTATCAGGGTAACTGTACATCTCATGGGGTCTCCTGTCGTGAACTTAACCCTTTCCTCCATATAAAATTATACACCTTTATTGCATGGGCCAATAGTGTAGATCAACAGGAACATCTTATCAGGTTCTACACTGTTTGCTTTTAGATTTATTTTGTTACTTCTGACCATGGATGTGCCAGCTGATCTGGATCTACACTGTAAACATATGCTATATAATTTGTATATATAGAGTAAAGGGTTAAGTTGATACACACGCTTTAAAGAAAACTATCAGAATGACTGTCAGACTTTAATCATGAGAATTAGGTGAATATCATACTTTCAAGTAGAAAATTTCAGAGTGGAATCATTAAAATATTAGTATTATAATTTATGTTCAACTAATTTGTAAGATAAGTGTGAACATCATGTGATCTTCTATTTAGCAATGACATTCTATACTGCTCTGGATTTATCTTTTTTTCTGATATAACTTTGAATTTTATTGTACCATAGGTCCATTAGAACAATGCTTTTAAAAACAATGTCAAATTGCAATTTACAGCTGGTTGGTATGTTAACATCCTGTCATAAAACTTTAAGGGTACATGGGAGGAAAAGCCTTATCAAAGAAAGACTTGTAAAAACAAGGAATGTGTGAAAACAATCTTGTTAAAACAATGTTTCACATGGTACATAGGAGGAAAAACCTTATCTAGAAAATGCTTTTAAAAACAATGTCAGATTGAAATTTTCAAGTAGTTGGTACCTTTACATCCTGTCATAAAACTTTAGTGGTACATGGGAGGAAGAACTAATCTAGGCAAACCTAGGTTCAATTACAATTTAATCAATTACAATTAATTACTCTTTTTCAAGTAATTGAATATAATTAATGATTAAAACAAAAATCAATTATCTTAATTGTAATTAATTAATTAAAATCCGAAAAATGAAATATAATTGTCAATTAAATTCAATTACTCGTCTATTACATTAAGTAAACAGTAATATAATATTATGGCAAAACACAGGTTATTGTGCAGTATCTATTGTCAACTAATTGCAATGTTAACAAACTAAAAAAAAAACAACAGTTAGTAAGGCTAGAGTAAGAAATAACCTGCATACAATAATTTGACTTAGAGTTAGGCACTTGTCCCTCTCGGTTGCTGTTTTCAAGGTGGCCAGACACCAAAAACAGTAAAAACCTATTTTTGAAGCAGCAGTTTTTAACCAGTACCTGCATCTTTATTCGTAATTCCTAATGAAAAACTGAAGACATTTACCCAATATCTGGTAAAGCTTAATTTGATAAGACTCTTCATACTGTTCAGAATCTGTTGAAATTTGCTTAAAAAATCAATGAAGAATGCTTTTGTTATAAATCCATGATTTACTTGACTTGAATCATTGCATAATATTGCATTCCTGTGTACATGGATATCACAATTTACAACAAATAAAATAATGTAATGCAACTTTTATTAATTTCTAAATGGATATGGCTAATATCCCATGTGTGACTAGTGTAGATCTATATGAGTCTGACTGATTTCATGGGTGTGTTGAAAATGTGACAACAGTGATCAGAGATTCAGAATGTCAGTCTGACAGATCTCATGGCTGTATTTTGAATGTTGGTGATGATTATAATGTGTTCTTATCCCACAGCAGTGGTCAAGGGGGTCAGAATGTCTGTCTGACAGATCTAATGGCTGTATTTTGCATGTCGGTGATGATTATAATGTGTTCTTATACTCACAGCAGTGGTCAAGGGGGTCAGAATGTCTGTCTGACAGATCTCATGGCTGTATTTTGAATGTTGGTGATGATTATAATGTGCTCATATACTCACAGTCACAGCAGTGGTCAAGGGGGTCAGAATGTCTGTCTGACAGGTCTCATGGCTGTATTTTGAATGTTGGTGATGAGTATAATGTGTTCTTATACTCACAGCAGTGGTCAAGGGGGTCAGAATGTCTGTCTGACAGATCTCGTGGCTGTATTTTGAATGTTGGTGATGAGTATAATGTGTTCTTATACTCACAGCAGTGATCAAGGGGGTCAGAATGTCTGTCTGACAGGTCTCATGGCTGTATTTTGAATGTTGGTGATGAGTATAATGTGTTCTTATACTCACAGCAGTGATCAAGGGGGTCAGAATGTCTGTCTGACAGGTCTCATGGCTGTATTTTGAATGTTGGTGATGAGTATAATGTGTTCTTATACTCACAGCAGTGATCAAGGGGGTCAGAATGTCTGTCTGACAGATCTCATGGCTGTATTTTGAATGTTGGTGATGATTATAATGTGTTCTTATCCCACAGCAGTGATCAAGGGGGTCAGAATGTCTGTCTGACAGATCTCATGGCTGTATTTTGAATGTCGATGATGACTATAATGTGTTCTTATACTCACAGCAGTGGTCAAGGGGGTCAGAATGTCTGTCTGACAGATCTCATGGCTGTATTTTGAATGTTTGTGATGATTATAATGTGCTCGTATACTCACAGTCACAGCAGTGGTTAAGGGGGTCAGAATGTCTGTCTGACAGATCTCATGGCTGTATTTTGCATGTCGGTGATGATTATAATGTATTCCTATACTCACAGCAGTGGTCAAGGGGGTCAGAATGTCTGTCTGACAGATCTCATGGCTGTATTTTGAATGCTATTGATCGTTATAATGTGTTCTTATACACACAGCAGTGGTTAAGGGGGTCAGAATGTCTGTCTGACAGATCTCATGGCTGTATTTTGAATGTTGGTGATGATTATAATGTGTTCTTATACTCACAGCAGTGGTCAAGGGGGTCAGAATGTCTGTCTGACAGATCTCATGGCTGTATTTTGAATGTTGGTGATGATTATAATGTGTTCTTATACTCACAGCAGTGGTCAAGGGGGTCAGAATGTCTGTCTGACAGATCTCATGGCTGTATTTTGAATGTTGGTGATGATTATAATGTGTTCTTATGCTCACAGCAGTGGCCAAGGGGATCAGAATGACTGTCTGACAGATCTCATGGCTGTATTTTGAATGCTAGTGATCGTTATAATGTGTTCTTATACACACAGCAGTGGTCAAGGGGGTCAGAATGTCTGTCTGACAGATCTCATGGCTGTATTTTGAATGCTAGTGATCATTATAATGTGTTCTTATACTCACAGCAGTGGTCAAGGGGGTCAGAATGTCTGTCTGACAGATCTCATGGCTGTATTTTGAATGCTATTGATCGTTATAATGTGTTCTTATACACACAGCAGTGGTCAAGGGGGTCAGAATGTCTGTCTGACAGATCTCATGGCTGTATTTTGAATGCTAGTGATCATTATAATGTGTTCTTATACTAACAGCAGTGGTCAAGGGGGTCAGAATGTCTGTCTGACAGATCTCATGGCTGTATTTTGAATGTTGGTGATGATTATAATGTGTTCTTATACTCACAGCAGTGGTCAAGTGGGTTAGAATGTCTGTCTGACAGGTCTCATGGCTGTATTTTGAATGTTGGTGATCATTATAATGTGTTCTTATACTCACAGCAGTTTTCAAGGGGGTCGGAATGTCTGTCTGACAGATCTCATGGCTGTATTTTGAATGTTGTGATGATTATAATGTGTTCTTATACACACAGCAGTGGTCAATGGGGTCAGAATGACTGTCTGACAGATCTCATGGCTGTATTTTGAATGTTTGTGATGATTATTATATGTTCTTATACTCACAGAAGTGGTCAAGTGGGTCAGAATGTCTGTCTGACAGGTCTCATGGCTGTATTTTGAATGTTGGTGATCATTATAATGTGTTCTTATACTCACAGCAGTTTTCAAGGGGGTCGGAATGTCTGTCTGACAGATCTCATGGCTGTATTTTGAATGTTGTGATGATTATAATGTGTTGTTATACACACAGCAGTGGTCAAGGGGGTCAGAATGTCTGTCTGACAGATCTCATGGCTGTATTTTGAATGTTGGTGATGATTATAATGTGTTCTTATGCTCACAGCAGTGGCCAAGGGGGTCAGAATGACTGTCTGACAGATCTCATGGCTGTATTTTGAATGCTAGTGATCGTTATAATGTGTTCTTATACACACAGCAGTGGTCAAGGGGGTCAGAATGTCTGTCTGACAGATCTCATGGCTGTATTTTGAATGCTAGTGATCATTATAATGTGTTCTTATACTCACAGCAGTGGTCAAGGGGGTCAGAATGTCTGTCTGACAGATCTCATGGCTGTATTTTGAATGCTTTTGATCGTTATAATGTGTTCTTATACACACAGCAGTGGTCAAGGGGGTCAGAATGTCTGTCTGACAGATCTCATGGCTGTATTTTGAATGCTAGTGATCATTATAATGTGTTCTTATACTAACAGCAGTGGTCAAGGGGGTCAGAATGTCTGTCTGACAGATCTCATGGCTGTATTTTGAATGTTGGTGATGATTATAATGTGTTCTTATACTCACAGCAGTGGTCAAGTGGGTTAGAATGTCTGTCTGACAGGTCTCATGGCTGTATTTTGAATGTTGGTGATCATTATAATGTGTTCTTATACTCACAGCAGTTTTCAAGGGGGTCGGAATGTCTGTCTGACAGATCTCATGGCTGTATTTTGAATGTTGTGATGATTATAATGTGTTCTTATACACACAGCAGTGGTCAATGGGGTCAGAATGACTGTCTGACAGATCTCATGGCTGTATTTTGAATGTTTGTGATGATTATTATATGTTCTTATACTCACAGAAGTGGTCAAGTGGGTCAGAATGTCTGTCTGACAGGTCTCATGGCTGTATTTTGAATGTTGGTGATCATTATAATGTGTTCTTATACTCACAGCAGTTTTCAAGGGGGTCGGAATGTCTGTCTGACAGATCTCATGGCTGTATTTTGAATGTTGTGATGATTATAATGTGTTCTTATACACACAGCAGTGGTCAAGGGGGTCAGAATGTCTGTCTGACAGATCTCATGGCTGTATTTTGAATGTTGGTGATGATTATAATGTGTTCTTATAATCACAGCAGTGGTCAAGGGGGTCAGAATGTCTGTCTGACAGGTCTCATGGCTGTATTTTGAATGTTGGTGATGATTATAATGTGTTCTTATACTCATAACAGTGGTCAACAGTGTCAGAATGTCTGTATTTCAGATTGCATGACATTGTGTGTATTTTGAATGTTGGTAATGATTATAATGTATTCTTATTCCCACAGCAGTGGTCAATAGGGTTAGAATGTCTGTCCGACAGATCTCATGGCTGTATTTTGAGTGTTGGTGATCATTATAATGTATACTTTACTTATACACACAGCAGTGATCAATGGGGTCAGAATGTCTGTCTGACAGATCTCACAGGTGTATTTTGAATGTTGGTGATGATTATCATGTATTCTTATACTCACAGCAGTGGTCAAGGGGGTCAGAATGTCTGTCTGACAGGTCTCATGGTTATATTTTGAATGTTGGTGATCATTCTAATGTATTCTTATACACAGAGCAGTGCTGAAGGGGGTCAGAATGTCTTGTCTGACAGGTCTCATGGCTGTATTTTGAATGTTGGTGATGATTATAATGTATTCTTTTACACACAGCAGTGATCAAGGGAGACAGAATGTCTGTCTGACAGGTCTCATGGCTGTATTTTAAATGATGGTGATGATTAAAATGTATTCTTATACTCACAGCAATGATTGTGGGTGTCAGAATGTCTGTCTGACAGATCTCATGGCTGTATTTTGAATGTTGGTGATCGTTATTATGTATTCTTCTACACACGGCAGTTTTCAAGGGGTCACAATGTATGTCTGACAGATCTCATGGCTGTATTTTGAATGTTGGTGTAATTTATATACACAGAAGTGGTCAAGGGTTTCAGAATGTCTGTCTGACAGGTCTTATGGCTGTATTTTGAATGTTGGTGATAAGTATAATGTATTTTTATACACACAGCAGTGATCAAGGGGGTTTATTTTGAATGTTGGTGATCATTATTATGTATTCTTATACACACAGCAGTGGTAAAGGAGTCAGAACATTTGTCTGACAGATCTCGCAGGTGTATTTTGTATTGTTTTGACATTAGAGCTTACTTGGAACACAATTAAGCGATGCCAGGATGCAAGGTTGCACCACATCGAATCGGGATGAACTGATATTTTAAATTTAATTTTTTTTTAAATCATTATGGTTTCAGTAATTAAATCGTCAACTACTGGCGCTAAGGATAGCCATATTGAGGTTCCATTACCAGGTTATTGACATTTCTCAGCTGCTATATTGCCAAACTGTAGTTTGAGTGACACAATGGGCTCTCCTCTATGACATACTGACCAAACAGGGAGTCTCTATTTCTCCACAGCCCGTGCCAGTTTACTACGGTTTCACCCTTTGGTCTTATGGTGGAGAGACAAATCATGCAGGAAGAGCTTTGGTAATGTCCCTGGAATAAGCCAGTGTTGTTTTCGTTCCGCGTTGTGTCCTTGTTGTTTCAAGATTTTAAACACCACCAGGGCCACTCTTTAGTAATCGCAGGTTAAGCACGATTCAGTTTGGTTCTTCCCAGCTTCCCTGCAGTTGTGGTCCCAGTTGATCCCTGTGTCAAAACCGGGATGCACTGGGGAGGGATACTGGAACAGTGTTATAGCTTAAGTAAATTGAATAAAAATTACACTTTTTTATGAAAACTTGTTATTTTCAGTTAAGATTATAAAATTTTATAGGATGTAATGACATAAAAAATACCCTGATTGGGATTACAATCAAGGTTGTGTAGGGATACAAAATTCAAATATTTTATATACATTCCAGCATTTTATAATATCTTTCTTACATATATTATGAATGATAATCACTAAATTTAGATGGTATTCATTTGAGTTATGCTTTAAAATACATATTGCTTTATATAAACTGATTCTGTGATACTAAGCCTTTTTTGAAATGGAAGTACTTTTGTACTAAAAGGAATTGGTATATACAAATTTATAGATATAAAACAGAAATTCCAAATACTTTTAATATTATAATTGCAGAATGCTGAGGTGACCATGAAGTCTGTCCAGGTGATGAGGCAGGTACACTTCAACACGTAAAGAAATTATGTGAAACAGTTCTTGGTGTCTGCTAGCATAAAAACCAACAGAGTCTTCCTATGACTACCCACATCGCAGCAATGTGCTGGACAATTATGTGACACAGCTGGATAAGATGTGATTCCTGTGGGAAGTGTATCCCGAAACGGAATTGAATCCACATACAACAGCATCTTTTGTGTTTTGATCATCAGTTAAATATGTTAAAGTCGCATTACAGTGAAAAAGCCAAGATGTCTAGGAGGCACAACAGCTTTTCGTTAGACGCAGCATATAACGAACTTATTAGTAACTTGGAGCGGGCTGCAGTTATACATTGCCTGGCAATAGATTATTCAGCTCAGCTAGAACAGGTCGAAGTAAAAAGAAAGATTGAACGAATGGAACAGGATTTTTGTTAAAAACGTTAATGGCGAGTGAGAAAAAGAAAATGGATGATGAACTTCACAAAACGATAACAGAAACTGAGAAAAATGAAATGAGAAAGGAATTTGAGACTTGTGTAATATTGTAATGATCTTATTATACGAGTCATTGCACATGATCTATGACCATGTGTATTGTTTGTGTAATTTAATATTATTTTCCTATTGCCAAGTAGTTAATAAGAATAGAATTGTACACAGTAACTGAATTATTGCCTTATGCTAAAAATAAATCAGTTAAAAGTAAAATTTATACTCTATAGTCCTTTTACTGTTAAATTATTATATTCATGGATTGGTGCAAGAGAATGGGTTTTTTTTTCACCAAAAAGCTATTTATAATTCACAATTTACACAAGTTAATATCTTCAAAATATTTTGTTTCCAAATGTTTGATAAGGTTATCCTGTTTGCATAAACCAAGTTTTAACTGCCTCAGTATAATACATTGTAATTCTTGATGCCATGTAAAGCTGTACTGTATCTTTTAAGCAAACTATGATACATATATTCACAATTTTCTGTATTATTATATGTACATATCATTAATTTGTTGTAGCAATAAAAGAATTGTATCAGTGATCTAGATCACAAATAAAAAATCTGTGTTTCATATTGTCTATCAACTGTATTGGCTTTGAATATTCCAGAAATCACCTGTTAAAAAAGCAGTGCAATCATTACTTATCTAAAGATTTAGTGTGTGCCAGTAAGACTAATCAACTTAAAGAATCATGTTAACTATGGACTATTCTAGTTCAAACTGGAATGTACAAAACTTTTCGTATACTATTTATACCGTACTTTGAATGCAAAAGTCCAGGATTTCCTAGCAGTAACTGAAACTGCTCACCAACTACACACTCTATCAATATATTATTAAAACCTTTAGCTTGGCCAGTTGTTCTAAGGCAAGCTGAAACTTTCTAGGAAAGAGATACATGTTTGCTAGATGAAACCAGGATGATGGAGCTTTGTACATGGTGTATATGCTCTTGTTTTAACCATTTCCTCCATAAATACACATTTTTAGGCATTTGCAACCACTTCTGTGCCGTCTGATCAGGATCTGACTGGCCGCTTTTTGGTCAGAATTAACTTATTAATCTAATAGCGAACAGTGAAGATCATGATCAGATGGCACGGGATAAAGGCCTGTATACGGAGGAAAGGGTTAAATATCTCGGTCAAACCTGTTTAAAATATTATCTTGATACTTAACCTTTGAATCCATGTTATATGGCTGTTCTCCATATGAAAACAGTATATATTCAGATTAACTGCAGGCCTGTGTAGATAAAATACATATATATGTAATAATGATAAGACACTTCCACAGTACTGAAGTGAATGAAAATGTAGAAAGCTAGTTTGTAAAACTTTCCATTGTATTTAATGGATACTTCGTGTTTCACTATGTTTTGAGTTCTGCCCCTTTCAAATCACTTTTATATGAAACTTAATGTTGCATATAACTTTAAAAGTACTTGTCCTATTATTTTTTAAGTCATGTTCCTTTCAAATGACTTAAATATGGAACTTAATGTTGCTTATGATTTTAAGTCCTTGTCCTATTTACTAAATAATTGGAGTATATCATCTTCATCATCTTTATGAACAAATCCATGTGTGACAACAAGAATGATAACTCTTATTTTACTATTTTTCGAATTATGCCCCTTTAAAGGACTTTAATATGGCTTTTTACGTTGCCTCTAAAATTGAAAGTACAGTCATGTCCTAATTACCTCATATTTGAAATACATCATTTGCATTCACAGAGCCATCTGTGACACCGAGATTGATAACTCATGATCAATGTTTTTTTTAGTTATGCCCCTTTCAAATAACCTGGAACTTAATTGCTTATAACTTGGAAAGTATTTGTTCATTTGATAGAATACTTGATATATGTCATCTGCTTTAATAAAGTTATATCTGTTTTCTTTTTTGTGCTTCTTTGAATGATTAGAACCTAAACTTAATTTTGCTTATAACCGGAATATAAAATAAAGATAATAATTGAACATTAATGAGTAATTTTGTAGTATTGCAATGCAACTTGAATTACATCAGACTTCATGAAAATTGCAAGACCAACGGACCTGTCCTATGGGCAGGTCTGACATGATTTCTTATGTTACAGGATCGAATGTTGGGCAAAATTTGAACTGCTAATTCCTTTAAAACATGTTTGGGTCAGACAGAATTTGTTACGGTAAGACAGATTTTCACATCTTGTCTGACCAAATGTCTGACACTTTTTTTTCAACTTTCGGGAAGTCTGTTACATCTTTTTATCATATATGATAAAACATAGACCCACATTTCAACTTTTTTTTGCAAGAAGGTGACGTGTTTGGCTGAATACCAAATTCTAGTTTCTTAAACCCTTTACAAGGTTTGTGATGTTGCCAGAATTTGTAGATCAAGGTCACATATGACAGAGTTGTGCCCCTTTTTCTACTGTGAATTAGTCACGAAAGCTTGATGTTGGCTAAAACTTTGCCATTTCTTAATATTTATTCATACACCAGATGACATAAGTGTTCACTGAAAAATTACTAATAACAGTTAACCTTTCACTCCATATTATTGGGTTTTATCGCATAAGTGTAGATCCAGATCAGCCAGCACATCTGTGCCATGTTGTCTGGATCTACACTGGCCTCTTCCTGCCTGGTCAGAAATAACAGAATTTTTGTTCATGTTTATATTTGGAATGAATGTTAATCTCGATGAGACGGTGTCACACACAAACCCCAGGTTCCCATCTCAAAAGACAAGGTCACAGTTAGGGGTCAAAGGTCAAGGGAAAGCGGGCTCACCATGTTAACAACAGGCATCTACTCGGTTGTATTTTTGATAGCACAAGTTATGTCCTTGACCTAAAGGAGTCAAGTCCATTTTTTATGGTTCTTTTCTGTCTGGTTCAAATCTGATTTTTTCCTGTCAACCTATTACAGTGTTGTAATGTTACTGGAGAGATTGGATGTTGTTTCCAAGAAACAAGACCTTATCTCAAGTCATGCTTCGGGTTTTGAAGTTTAACTAGTAATGCAATATGCCTAACATATCTAGCATCAAGATCTATAACTGTCCACATATAAATAGAGTTAAGCAGTAAATGTATGAAATAGGAATGGGTGTCCACAAACCATGGCTATATACAAGTAAAGGACAATGCTTCAGCCCTATATTAATGATTTATGGTTTATTATAATTATTTATACTTTATCTTACATTTTGGTTACTCCAGTGTTTTTCACATGTAAGTATCATTTGAGAACCTAACCAGAATACAAAGGTAACCATCGAATGTCTCCAAAAGCCATCTTTATACAACTTAAAAATTAAAAAAAAAAACTTCCTTGACCGGTGCATGATACTAGATAATTATATTTTGCAGATCATGAATTAAATTAAAATGAGAGGGCAAAAGCCTGAAAAGGTGACATTCAAGAATAAAATCTATGTCAAACCCAAAATCTGTGGGTCTAGTAAAGAAAAACAAATGTAGGCAATGTTTTCATTGATCCAATGTCATAATTTTATTTTTGAAAGCGATTATAATTTAAATTATGCACACAATAATTGATTATTGAGTGATATATAGTTCATTTATTTAAATTCATTAACCCTATTTTTTATCAATTTGCAACCTGTGTTAATCTAGATCAGCCAGCAAATCCATGCCGTCTGATCATGATCTGGACTGTTTGCACTTTGATGAGGTGTATCCTTATAAATCTAAAAGCATCGGTATAGATCCTGACCAGATGTGCCTGCTGATCTGGATCTACACTGTTGCACATGCGATAAAACATGTATACATGGAGTAAAGGGGTACATTTGTAATTAAGTTGCACCTCAAGTTTTAGAAACAAATAAAACACTCAATTGAAACTATTAAGCCTTGTCAAATGTGTTTTCAATCTATATGTAATGTATGTAATGCTAATAATATGTGGAGGTAAGCTGAATTTTATGTTGATGCCTTATTATCCATGTTCCCGGTAAAAAATATTTAGAAGATTTAGCTACATTTTTATTAATTTAGTAAAACAAAAAATCTAAATTCGTAAAAAAAATCACTCTTTAAATTCCAATTGACATACATGATACATGAAGCTATTTTCCTATTTGTTTTAGAATAAACTAGTTAGTTAGATATAAGTTAGGAGCTCAACTATAAATTGATAGAAGAGGAACAGTACAACATGTTCATTTCTTCATCCCTATTAGAGTAAAAAAAAATAAAGTCGGAAGTCGATATAAAATTATCATTTTAAATTTGATGATAAACACTAAAACAAAAACAGCAATGTATTCCACCAGGGTCTATTGATTGACTCTGATTCCACAGTCCACATTTCAAGTCTAATCAATTCTGTCAGGCATTTTAATTTTGTAATAACTAGATAAGAAATACAATTTTTAAACCACTGTGTTTCTGTATGATCTATATGATTATGTTATGTTAAGAGTAACTACATCAATTAAATACACACATCGTCAGTCAAGTCGATTTCAATGATCAGCCAGATATTTCAAGTCTTACACATCCATAGGTAGTTCCGAATCATGGTCAGCTCCGAATATATCGATTTATCTTGTCAATAAAAACAATAATACAACCCAAAATAAACATTAACCTTTATCAAATTGATGAAAAGACATGTTTCTCCGTACTGTAGCTTATTAAGGACTCGGAACCGGCGAATTAACGATACCCGAATAAATCATGTGAACCAAATGTCGTCGTGAATATAAACCATTGTTCAGTCTAATACCAATTAAATTTGTAATAACTTAATTTATAACAAAAAACACATAATTAAAAAACATTTATTCACATTTAACCAGTTAAATTGTGAAATGTCTTACATTTTTCACGGCTGACGTTTATCACGATTCGCGGCGTGAAATTCATCAGCCGGAACCGGATGTCTGACAGATCTCACGGGCTGAGCGATTTCACGCTACACCGTTGTATACAACGCTTGCCATTATCCCATTTGAGTGGAGTAAAAACTTGAAAACTGATTATGGGATTTGGGGATTTTTGTGGCCGTAAGTTGAGGTTAACAAATTGATTTGTTTTGAGGTTATTCATGCATGTTTACATGCCAAAACAAACATTTATTTTGTTTGTACGGGGTTACTGTAGGAGAGAAAGTTTAAAAATCAGTGGACCATTGATGCATCGACTGGTTACTTATTGATTTTTAATCACATCTACATTTGCCAATTTATTAAACTTTTACGCACATCAAAAATATTCCAAAAATCAAGTTTTGCGTTTTCATTGGCACTCAGTATATTAAAAGAATTCGATCGCGTCTCTATGTTTTTAAAATTACACAAATCATTAATAAAATCTTAAACAAAAGCCACATCTTAAACAAAAGCCACTGTCATATTACATTTGTTCCTTAAGAATGATAAGCAAAGAGATCAAATGTATATGGATATGAATTCCATAGTATGCAATTTGATTTCTTTAATTATGTTATATTTCCTCCATTAACAACAGATTTTAAAAAAACCTTGACGCCTTGGGTATCGGCGATTATTTGCAAAACATTGTGTAACTGATACTATAGAGTTATTAAGTTACGCTTCAGGTTATGCATCTCATTGTAATCTTTAATGGCATTCATTTAAATTTGTCAATCAAAACTCAAATTATCTTCGGAAGAAAAAACGCAGCGTATATTCAATACCAGTCACTTCTGACAATTGCAATCGCTTGTATACTTATCCATGAACCGTAAACAGTCTCAGTCAAACCGAGCAATATATTCAAATTTGTCTAGGTCGGTGGCTTTTAAATTTCTTTTTCCATTTATTCCAATAACACAGAGGCGAGGCAGCTGTAAAATTTCTCCCCGTGCATTAAATCAGCGCAGTAACGTCCTTTGGAAATCGATGGCCACGATACTTATGTATGCTTATAGTGCATCTTAAATTACCCTTTTAATAATAAATTTATCTGTCGTAAGATAAGTGTTTTCAATATACTAGCCAAAAAGAGATTTGGATACTGTTCAATCATCCTTATAATATACTTCCTGGTTTTGCATTTAGCTTTCTCTGTGATATGCAATTTTTATTTTCGCATATTCCCCGTCAAAATTGTATTCTTTTTCAGTTCCGCCCATTGTTTTCTTGTTTAGGGCAAACCCATTCTTTTATTTCTGGACCATACGCCACTGACCATGAAGTGGTGTTGGTCTGAAAATACGGCATTATGTGTTCCATGTTCGCCGCCGTTGCGTGCCGTCGATTGGTATGGATCAGAATTGAACCGTTAACTGGTGTAAATATTGAGTTACTGCAATCTTCAATAAAATATTTTCCAATGCCACACTTAGAATTATATAAAAAAAGTTTACTGTATTCTGGCAGTTGTATATGGAACAGAATTCCTAAAGAAATAAAAGATGCTTCTACTGTAGACACCTTTAAAACTTTGCATCTGAGTTGGACTGGATGATTCATTGTTGTTTCAGATAAGGAAAATGTATAATATTTCCTCAATGAAACAGCAAATGTGTTAAGGCATGCATATAAAAATGCATTGTGTATTATTGATTTATGTACTCAAATTTTTTAAATATTTAGTTCTTTCTTGCGCAAACTTACTCACATAGGCCTCGCACACATACTCGCGCACCCACACCCACGCTCACACACCCACACGCTCACACACGCACACAGACGCGCTCACACGCATGCACCTACCCATTACATGCAAAACACCTAAACATTACCACAGATATATTATTTGCAGTTTCATTCTTATTATAATTTTATATTGTGTTTTGTGATGTTGTTTTATTTATGATCATCGTATTTATCTTAATCTTTGTAAGGAGGGCCATATGGAAGATTAGTTTATTGCTTAATATGTCACCCTCTATAATACAGAATTTACTTACTTACTTACTTAGGCCCCAGTTACACAGACGGTCGGTGCCCAATCTATTTTAAGTTAGTAGCTGTTTTGATCGGTTGTCATGCGTTATTTTATTTCTGGTTTTCTGTGTAACCAGCCATCGGTGATTGACAAGTGTTCATCGGTTAAATAGATATTTCATGGGTTGCTGGTAAACATTAATTATCATCTTTTTTGTTCTGTCGGTGGTAAGTATTAGTTGATCGGTTGTTTATCGGTGGTCCATCAGATATATCGGTTGAAGACAGGTTGTCGATCGGTGAAATCGGTTGTAGACAGGTTTTCGATCGGTGATGATCGGTTGTAGACAAGTTGTCGATCGGTTATTTGTATAATATTTTCACCGATCGAGAATTTTAAACATGTCTAAAAATCCCGATCGGTTATTTTTCACCGACGAAACTCATCTTTCCCCAATAACAATTGATAGGTGGCAAAGAGATGACCAATAGTTGATATCGGGGGTAAATACCTTGTCATCGGTTCACTCCATTATTTTGCTAAAAAACTACCGATCGATCACCGATGGCTCTGTGTAACTGGGGTTTTACTTACTTGCTTACTTACTATCTTTGAATTTTATTGAAATAATATTGAAGTTAGAGTAAAATTCATACCCCTGGTCTTTTCCGAAATTTTAGTTACATAAATAATATAAATTTATCAATGTTATTGATATTGCGCTAATATTTTATTTTGGTATTATTTTGGATTCAGTGCTAATTGTTTTTAATTGTCTTTTGTAAGCTCATTACAGATCAATTTAGCTGAAGTGTTCTAAGAAAGTTATTAAATAAGTGTGATTATCAAATAGTGTATCGGAAACATGATGCTAACTTAAAACAACTTTATTTGCTAAACGAACCATTTAGGATAGATTGTCAAATATATGCCATATCAAATAAAAAGATGAAGATCTAGATTTAAAACATATTCCGAATGTTGAATCTGTTGTTTTCCATTCCATCACTGTTGGTAAAAACTTTTACAGTTGATCAATAATATGATACCTCTTAATATACAATCAGCGCTAAATTGAATAATATTTGAATTTGAAGACGCTTGTCTTTGAGCTAACAATATGTTTTGTTGGCCCAGTGTGTGCACCTACTCCGACTACACTTAAAACTATATTTTGACAACAAACACGTTTATCAGGGTAATCCGTGCAACCTTTCGGAACTTATCCGAGCTAGCTTATTAGGTAACGTGCTTAGAGTTACGAGGCGACGCACCCTGCGGATTTGATTGCTTGTCTGAAGCAGGCTTTATTTTTATTACACTTCACAGTACAGTGTGGCGGCCGTAAAGTCTCACCGAGCAACCGTTGTGAACATTTACACCTGTATTAATTTACAGGTTTTTTTTTTATTTAGTTTACACCATATTGTTGCATAAATAATAATTGTGAAAATAATAAAATGATATTATGAAATCTTTTTTTTTCAGTGTATATTAAAGTACCGAAACAAAACTTTACTTCAACTGAAGTTAAAATCGAAAATGTTCCCAAATGCAAAATGCCTGGGACATAATATTAAACTGTTGATACAAGCCAAGTGGTGATAAGATACATGTAACATATGACAGACACATGTCAAATATTCCATGATCTTAAGCTGCGTGAAGATGACAACTGGTTTAAAGCAAATCACGGCTTTATACACAAACATGTTTAACATCAAGCATCAAGCGGAAGTTCAGCTTATCAGTCCCGGCGATCGGCGATAACAGTTAAATGACCATTAATTTGTCTGGTCTCTGGGAAACATTCAATCCAACCAGAGTATTAGATTGCAAGCAGGCCAACTTGCATTTATTCATGTAGCTTCATGAACGTATACATAACACATTTTTGACAAACCCGATCAAAGAAATAACTCACGACTAGCAAACTAAACATTTAAATGTATAGGTAAAAAGGTGTAACAGAGATGTGTCATATACTAAAAATGCTCTAAGGGACGTATCCAATTCATTGTTACAGTATATGAATTTCTGTTTAATTTGCCGAGGCTTCTAAACAAAATATAATATTTAAATTATTATTTTAAAGCCTCTGTTCTTGTTTTAGTGCAGAAAACGCGAAAATTATGTTATTATTATATTATATTCTTTAGTGATCTTTAGTCAAGTATGACAAATTGATAATTAATACATCTGAAGTTCGAAACGATTTTTGTTCGTTATTAAAATAATTTTTCGTAATGAAAAATCAATTTGAAACAGCGGCGTGAAATTAGCGGCCTAGCGGCATACAGTTGCGGCATTGTGGCGTAAAGTTGGCGTGAAGATGTCGGCCTAGCGGACTAGTCTACATAGCGTCGTGAGGTAAGCGGCCTTGATGATTGGCGAAAAAGCGGCGTAATTTGGAGGCCTAGCAGCCAATCGACCTAGCGGCGTGAAGTTAGCGGTCTCGCAGCCTGTAGGCATTACGGCGCGAAGTTGGTACACTTTCGGCTGCCAAACTGGACAAGAGGCCACTAGGCCGCTGAGTTCAGCCCGCTAGGCCGTCAAATTTAAGCCGCTAAGCTGCCAACTTCACGCCGCTAGGCCGCTGAGCCGTAATCTTCAGATATCTTTCAAGTGATCCCATAAGCTAAATTTATGGTAACCAAATGGAAGTTCACCAGTGCTTCAAATGCAAATTGAAGAGATTTTACAATAAAATTCTTGATAAAATAATTTGTTTTATGTTGACTGTGCAAAGCGATGTGATTATAGAGTAGTGTATAGATTCAAATTTAAAAGGTAAATGAAATTTATTGAAAGAGAACATGATGATAACAGTTATGCTGAAAAAAATCGTTTAATGCAATACCATGAAACATTTTACAGTTCTATTTTGTCAACAAAGGCGCGATAACTTCGAAGCTTCTTTATGAGGCAATATACCCATAGACACACACTATTGAAATTCCAAAATCTTGAAATTGCAAGCAGTGCTTAAATTTCATTTTAGTCTATTATACCTGTTTAGATTACTGTTTATGTAACATATTTGTTGGTCAAATCAAATAAATAAACATTATATATGATTTATTTCTGTTAGTAATTACTTTCAACGTGTAACATGTTCAATCGACCAGTACACAATTGTGTAATTCGATTCGCGATATCAGTTTGGCAAATTTATGATTCCTGTGGTGAGGTGAACTATCATGGAATGTACTGATCAGTCAGCAGATAAAATCCAGGATAAGAAATTGGTTAGCCTAGCGGTCAGCTAGATGGTTCTAATTTTAATTACTTTTAATAATAGTTTTACATATATCTTTATTTCAGTCATCAGTTTCATTTTCTTATTTCTGTCGAACAATCTATGTTCTGAGAGCTAAGAAAAGGTAAAATCAGAAAAATTGATGTGCCTTAGTATATAACTGGATGACAGGGGAATATAAATTATAACAGAAGATAGGAACGAGGGCCAGTCTAGGCACTTTGCATGAGGCCAATTGGCATATTATTCGCTCAATTAGTTTAGTTAAGGGTGCTAATGTGGCGCGCATTAGAACGAAACGTTTCTTGTTTTGCGGTGTTTTGTAATTTTTATTATGGATAAAAATGAAAGCATCAAATCTGAGACAGGTAAGCAAATAATTTGTCTTATTTCTCCACAGTTCGAAAGAATATCAAATTGTTTTACCTAAGTCATATTAATCATTTCAGTTAACATTTTAGCAGTAAGCCAAAAAAAGTTATTCATAGAATATACCATACTCTTTTCAAATCCGAATTTATGCGAATTAGGTCAATTTATGTTTTTTTCAAAGCAGAAACAAACAATTGCATGAAAACCTCCATATTATACTTTCTAACGTTATTTATTATTTTGAAAGGTAATATCGTTTTGTGACTAAAACTGCTAAATCGTGTTTATATCAACTTGACAAAGATACATTTTGAATATAGAATGAACATATTTGCATGTAACCATGATGAACTTGTCTGGAGTTTATAATGGTTAATTTTGATGAACTCTTGAACCGTAAAATTTTTCCTTAAAAACAAGAAAATCGAAAGAAGAATAACCCATTGACTAATAGTTGAATAGCACCCTCATTAGAACAAGACAAACTAAATATTAAGGATTTTATCGTGTTTGCTTGAACCTTAATATCAAGTCGTTTGTATTGCAGAGGCGTAGGCAAGTTTTGGATATTGGGGCGGCGATTTTTTTAAAGATTTAAATAGTGAAAGATTAAAACTAGAGGTGCACGAATTATTATTTGGTTTGACAATCAAATTAAAAATAAATTGTTTGTTCTTGCATTTCGAATATAAATGAATAATTAAAAATAACCAAAAAATTATTTCAAGGTATGAACTGATCGTAGCTGACATGATCTGTAGTGAAACGAAGCTGCAAATAAAAAATCAAAACTGGTCATCTGCGTCAGTGTTAGTTATTTTAGGTTTTGGAGGATAGTGCAAGATACAGAGGGTCGTCTCTGGTTATTTTACGTGCCCGTTGTAAAGCACCATTACACTGGACCTCGGTTTTAATTCCCATCCCAACGACGAATAGTTATTTTAGTTGGAGTAGCAGGGGATCAAACCAGCGATCCCTGGACTCAAACCAAACGCGCGAACCACTGCGCTAATGATCCGCTCTTAAAGATAACATGTTACCAATCATCATTTTAATTGACATTAGATAAATACAATAAACAAAATCGAATTCGTATTTCCCAGACAGCTTCCTTGTGCAATCAAAACACAATAACAAAAAGTGCTATTATCACCTGCGGTCATTTGCAGTCGTTAATCCCCTGTCCCGCGCAGCAAATTGATGCCTGTTATCAGCGAAGCCTTAACTTGAGGCGACACAAAAATGTTTGGAGCGACGAGACTAAAATATTGGGGCGGCGGCCGCCGCCCCTGCCGCCCCATTGACTACGCCTTTGTATTGTATGCTGTGATATTAATAAGGATAAACATCTGAAATAAAAAAAGCCCAAAATGACAAAAATAATTGATTTGATGATTAAAAACATTAAGAAAAAGAGAAAAAGAGAAAAAAAAACTGAAAATCAGTTAAAAATTCTCAGTAATATGTGAATAATATATATATCATCTTTTATGTTTATATTATAGAAATGCATATTATAAATTGTGGTATTATTTTATTTCACGGTGCTTAATTTTCGACGCCAACGAAAACTTTACGCTGACATAAACTAGATTCGCTCAGTAGTATTATCCACATAGTATAAGAAGTCATGTGGTTAATATTCGCTGGTATTTGATTGTGTGCACATTCCAAGCGACTATTAAGCCCACGCGAAGTAAAATGATACTTCAGTATACATGAACTCCACAAAAAATAATTCAGTGTCATACGAAATGTGTTACTTGGCTCTAGACAAAACATATTTTTTACATAAAAATGTTAACGTAAATCATAGCTGAAACTGTATTACGAAAGATTAAAGTAGTGAAATATGCAAACCACGAGCGACCACAAATAAAAGACACCGATTCCCTGCACGTCATTATCTTTAGTTTGATAAGAGTATAAATTTTAACTGATAAGAGCAGTTTATACTACCATGCAGTACTTGGTCAGAAAAACCCGCACTAGGCTAAGATACATGAAGTACTTTCAAGTAATAAACATCTGTTTTAATTAGTTTTATGTTGTAAAATAGTTTTAGGGGTTTGCAGAATGGAGTGACAGTACTATAACACTTTTTTTTCAACCTATCTGTTTCATGACTAAACACAAACTCCTGCTATATGTTTATGTTAGAGGTTAATTAAGTCTTCATATCGACAATTATTGAACGAAAAGCTATACAAATACATTGTTGTGCTCATAATTTATGTTTGAACGACCAAAATAATTCAACTTTTAATGATCTTACGACGTTGTTCCATAATTTATATTATTTTTATATTTTTAATTGAATTGTTTGCTGAAAAAATGTTCTGCACATTTCGGTAAAGGTTACAGCTGAAATTTCTGCTGGAAAGTGCAATAAACTTTTTGCACCAGCTTGTATTTCGATAAATTTTCTGGCAGAAATTTCTGCTGGAAAATGCAATAAACTTTTTGCACCAGCTTGTATTTCGATAAATTTTCTGTCAGAAATTTCTGCTGGAAAGTTCAAAGCATTTTTTCCACCACATTTGTTTCGGTAAAATTTCCAGCAGAAATTTCTGCTAGAAATATAAAGATATTGCAATTTGAACAGATATTACTGCTATGAGAGTGAAATTATATAGAATCAAGGGTTATTATTAATTTCCACTGTTCCTATATTCTTTATTTTGGACCTTTAAGAGATTTTCAGCAGAAATTTCTTCTGAAATGATCAACATCCACTACATTTATAGAGCAAAACGTCGAATATAGACAGCTGTTTGCCTTGAAAAATCGTTTTATAGCAAAACTGATTTCAAAAGGGAAAAAAAGATTTTCCCTTTTTATTTTGGACTGCAATAAAAAGAATATTTTTACTGGCTCGCCGAACGTTGACATCCATGATTGTTTCCCTCGGCGAATTAAATCATGGAATTAGCAACGTTTACCCGAAAGCACACGCAACAGGGTTTTCATATAATGATACATCGACAAAAATCACGCGTTTAACAGTTAAAAATAGCACCGGAGAAGAAAGTGAAAGTAAATTTTCATAAAATGAAACGGTGCTGGCTGTTATTTTGCACCGGACATTGTGTCCGAAAATAACAGAATTTTTCGTCGGTCAAAAACCCGGTCGGCTTTACATACAAGTTTTTTGGGAGGGCTGAAAAAAAGTTACGGTCGGCGCTAAAAAGAGACGGTCGGTCGGGTAACCAGAAACAAACCTATTTTTTTAGGCCTAAGGTGAAGTTTATTGATAAACGTGAGTCAGGTAAACTTTAAGCGATGTAATCGAAATCTGTTGACCTGGGTGTAGGTTTAAATGAAATTTGCATAAAAAACGAAACCGTTATTTATGAAGGATTACATATAATGATTCTACTTGAATGTTGCTTTTCAGGTATGTAAATTTTTTAACGATACATATGGTTTAAGATGCTTTATGGAGCCGTCAAAGTCGCCAAAGTTGCGATTCAAATTCTGATCGCTAGCATATAAACATAGAAGGAAAATTTTCCGCATTGATTTGAATAGTAACTGGGTTGTGCGCGAAGAGCGACAATCATATATATAGAAAAGCTCTTCTATTGCGCACAATTAGTTGGGCTATCAGGGAAGGATACGTTTCATACCCTTACGGATTTTAAAACCACTGCAAAATGTTTAATTGCCTAACTCTCACTAGGTCATAGTAGTTTAATTACGCTATATTTGTTTGATTAGTTATACTATATAAAACTATATAGTTGATATTGTGTGTATACGTGAATGTAAACAAATATATATATTTGATTTTTACAATAATTACGTATAATAGAAGTGCAATCTTCGGCTGTCAAAATGCATGCTTATTCGGTTTGGAAGTTTGGAAGCATACCTATCTTTCAGAAAAAGCATCTTTTTTCTGATATACCCGCACTGGTTACGTTTTTTTTACCAAAGAAATACCAAAAACAGTTCAAACTAGTTTGTTCAGTGCCCAAGGTTATAAAACTGAGCATGGAAACCAGTCTCAAATATCAAGAATCTGATTGGCTGAAATGGCGACTGGTCGCCATCAGAATCCTTAACATCGACATGTAACAGTTGTGAAAAGGACTGTAAAGATCGTTCAAACCTAACCATTAAAAAGGGATAGATAATTTTTTCCCACTTCACAACACTGATGATTTCTCATCTTTATACACTTCCCTCCCTCATAATTTAATAAGAGACAAGCTAACCAGTCTCATTGAAAAAGCGTTTGCTAGAGAAAATAAAACCTTCATCGCTTGTAATGAACATAGGGCATTTTTTACAGATGGAGTTATTTCACCAAGACAACTTGTACTTGTTTTGTGATATAAGAACCTGTTGGGGCGAGTGTGAGGTTGGTGCACCCTAGAACCTGGTTTAAATTGTTTTGCCACTGACCGTTCCAAGGCAGTAACACCTTTCGTTAATTGTTTCTGGCGTCCATTTTTAAACTGATTATTGTAATACCATGCTCTCTTTTCCTCTCTACTTTTTAGCTGTGTCGGGGGCTGTGTCTGCTGGATGTGGCCATTCCTGATATGCTTATTTCACTTTTTTACTTCTTTAAAATGTTAAAATTATGTACAATAAAAATGTTAAAATTATGTACAATAATTTATTTTGGCGTTAATTCTTCAAATATTTATGATTTAAATATTCAACCCTGGTGCATCTGTTGATGTAATGGTTACCGTCTTAAATTGCCACTATAGTACCACAGTGACTATAATCTTGCTGTAACGGTTAATTGATTTACAAAAATCATTTATTACCGGTATTTAGAAATACTTAAACTTGAAGCTTTACATTTTATTGCATTTCGAAGCAATTCAAATACTTATTGTTATTTATGCATCAATGGGTAGTAAATTTCTTACTAACTTGTCCATCAAATAAAAACAATAATCATGAAATAAATTTTAATTTGGATGTTACCTGAGCTGTAGATAAGGGCGCGAAAGCCACTCCCGTCCGATACTAATTCTCCAGAAGGACACAGTTCAAACGTTATCTGGATTTTATCCATAAATGTCTTCATGGTAACGTCGAAGGAAGGCGTCTGGCCGTTATCTTTGCTTGTAAGGATGATCTCATTTAGCGAAAATAGTGTCAATATAAGTCTGTCGTGACATTTATCGTCTTCCTGAAAAAAATAAAACCGAAAATATGGTGCCAAGATTATAAAGCTGAGATTGGAAACCAGTCTCAAATCTCAAGCATCTGATTGGCTGAAATGGCGATTGGTCGCCATTTCAACCAATCAGATGCTTGAGATTTGAGACTGGTTTCTGTGTCAGTTTTATAACCTTAGGCACTGGAGTTATATCAAGTAATGGAAACGTTTCGCGAACTTGCCATTCTTTTTTACCTGGTTTACTCAGGCAACTGTCGTTTCAACAGCATGTATACACTCAACAAAAGTTCACATGGTCACATTTTGCCCGTATTTTTCATTATATATGTAGGGACAACTAGTAGAGATTTTATCATCTTTACTCGTTTCTCTACTTTTTGGCTGTGTGGGGAGGCTGTGTATGCTGTATGTGGCCATTCCTGATATGCATATTTCAATTTTTTGTAATTTTTTACTTTGGACCCGTTGTGCTAGAGTAATCCTCAATTTTTCTAAAACACCATTTCTTGCAAATGAAGCTCAAGCAACCAGAAAATGCTCATATTTGCGTGTTTTGTTCTAACAAGATACTTAGTAAGTAGGAAAGACATAAAACCTTATTTATTATTTATCAGCAACATTTTTGTTTTAATTAATCCTCTTCAAAATACTTAATTTTATAATGTCCTCCTATTCAATTAAATCAATTAAAAACTATTCTTTTTTTGACCCTGAGGTCTGGGTAAATGGTATTTGATTAATTAACGAAAACAATCAATAAAGATAAAAAAAAGACAATTCATAATTGATTCCAGCACAAAACAGAATCTTTCTTGACACACGTATGAAAAACGAAACTAGCATACATTATAAACATATACAATTAATAACCAAATAGAACTTTGGGTGAATGTACATATCTGGCTTTAATGTGTAACTTTTAAATGATAGTTCCTCTAGATGGGAACGAACCCGCACCGTCACGGCGACAGCGCATAGCTCTGCAATTCCTGCGAGGTAACCAACTGAGCTAGCCGGGACAACCTTAAAAAAGGTTGATCGGATAGCCCTGATATACGCTATACGCTCACTGCATGACATCGGTAACGGGTTATTTTACTGAAAACAGTACTGACTATATGTACGGGGAGACTTTTTACGGCCGCCACACTGCACAAATAGCGCTACTGTGAATTTCAAATGATAGTGCCTCTAGCTGTGAGTTAACCCGCACCGGCACGGCGACAGCGCCTAGCCCAAACAATTTAAAGATACAACAAATGTTCCGCCACGTTGAACTTAATTCTTCTAACAAAGGCATAGAGTTTGAAGTGTTCTGCAGGTGGAAATGTTAATAGGGCTATTAGGCTAAACGATGGAAAATTTAAAAAAGTGAAATACACATTTCAGGAATTGCCACATTCAGAAGATACAGCTCCTACACAGCCAAGAAGAAGAAAGGAAGAGAGAGCATGGTTCATAAAATGACCAATTTCAAAACAGACACCACAAACAATTAACAAAATTGAGACCAGAATAGGTTACCGCATTGGAAACATAAAAAACTAATAGCGTTGCAAAGCAAAAGTACTCAATGATCTTAATTTTGTTTTAGTAAATGTGGGAGGTCCACATGTGCTAAAACAAAACACATTTGCTTTGAGTATATTGACCTTCCACAATTAAAAAACAAAATTACTGACGATTTCTTCACAGTTTTGAAGACTTTTCTGTAGTTGTACTTGGTGAGTGCAAAACATTTACGCACCTGTGCGATGGGAGTGCCGTTTTGAAACTACTGATCATCTTTAAAAACGAGCCAGTTACCAACATGATATTTTAAAGCGCTCTGCATGCCTGGTGATTAACCCTTCTACAGTTGATCATTATGCTTACCTCTTTGGTTGCACGACGGTGGCAGGGGTTATAGAGTTTATGAAGGTTTATGGGGGAATCTTTTCTTAAAAGAACCTAGAAGCTCGATTTGTTTCTTTTATACCTGTCATCGTGTTCTTGCTGATTTTACTCCAGGAGCTGTGGTCTCGGTAAGATTATCGAGTACCCGCCCTTTGGCTTTGCAATGCTATTTGATTCTTATGTTTTATATGTTTGTGTGCTTTTGCTTGCAACATTGATGAGCCGATAAGTGGGTTGGAGTGGTTTCACCAAGACAACTTGTATTTGTTTTGTGAAATGAGAACCTGTTGGGGCAAGTGTGAGGTTGGTGCACCCTAGAACCTGGTTTAAACCCCGAGTGGCAATTTGATTTGCCACTGACCGTTCCAAGGCGGTAACCCCTAGGGTTCTCATTTTTGTTAATTGTTAGTGGTGTCTCTTTTGAAACTGATCATTTTATTAACCATGCTCTCTCTCCCTCTCTTCTTCTTGACTGTGTAGGGAGGCTGTTTTTTCTGAATGTGGCGATTCCTGATATGCATATTTCACCTTTTTATTCATTAAATAAAACAGACCAAGACTTGGAATTTGAACTGGTTGTTGTAGGAAGGCAGGACTATACGATACCGTATCAACAATAAATAAATATGCAGTATTTACGGAGTATTTTTAGTTTTATTTTGACATTTGACATTTTTTGAGTAAAACTTTCGCGTTTAACTCGCCGTAGTTTGTTTATTTCAAGATGAAATGTTGTTACGCTTACAGAACATAATCATTGTTTATTCACCAGAACGTTGGAATGTTTCATTTTAGAGGGTTTTGAATTTCCGGAAATACAAAGGAAAGACTTAAAACGACTCTCCTATAAAATTATTTACCGTGTGCTGTATGTGGGAGATTCACCTGTGCTTGGGAGAGCCGGTGCCAGGGTGTGTAACGTCTCCATCTACTTTTAAATTACTTCTGTATATGAACTTTAATGTGAAAATTTAAGCTTAAAGATTTGTGCGAATTTACCTTGAATTTCCTTAGAGAAATGTGTGTAAACTGAACACTGACATGTGTCTCCACAGTGAAATCAAGATTCAACCACCAAAAGAATACGGCATTATACGGGTAGGTAATAGGAAAGCCAGGGCTAGTGAAAAATCCTGTTTTTGTAATTTTGTATGGTGTTACAGCACGTCTCATTTGCCATGATCGTCTAAGTATAAAAGATCCTGAATGTTGTCTTTCTGTTATAACATATAAAAATGATACTGACAATCAAAGCATATTAATAATTATACAAATGCAATTATCTGCGTTAAATTTATGATCTTATTTTAATAAAGAAGAAAAATAGGTTTCTCCTGGAAAACCCTTCGAAAGCTGTACTAATTTGTTGAAGTAGGTGTCAGTTAATTCAAAAGACATCGTTAACTTGAAAATTTATGTACTCTCCAGGATTTAATCGAGCAAATCAGTTTAGAAATATACTACGTAAGACATGAAATTAAGAACATTTAGAAAATTGGGTGTACTAGTAAACAACTGATTACCAGTCAAAACATTGGGTGTACTAGTAAACAACTGATTACCAGTCAGAACATTGGGTGAACTAGTAAACAACTGATTACCAGTCAGAACATTGGGTGTACTAGTAAACAACTGATTACCAGTCAGAACATTGGGTGTACTAGTAAACAACTGATTACCAGTCAGAAAACTGGGTGTACTAGTAAACAACTGATTACCAGTCAGAACATTGGGTGTACTAGTAAACAACTGATTACCAGTCAGAAAACTGGGTGTACTAGTAAACAACTGATTACCAGTCAGAACATTGGGTGTACTAGTAAACAACTGATTACCAGTTCGAAAATTGGGTGTACGTAAACAACTGATCACTGTTATAATATTGGGTGTACCAGTAGAACATTTGGTGTACTTAACAACTTAAATGAAACAGAAAAAGACTAAGATTGAAACACAAATGCACACTAAAGCAAAAAACCTTGATTTTAAAGAAATAATATATTGGTGGGTTGGTGTTAATTCTTCGATACATCTTTTTCTTGTTTGTTTATTTTTAAAAATCTGATGAATCAAGTGTGAGGTTGATGGACCCTATAATCTAGTTTAACCACCAGTGGCGGAATGTTTTGCAATTAACCGTTCAAACGCAGTAACACCTAAGGTTATTATTTTCGTAAATTGTTTATGAAATTTTAATAGGTCATAGTAGAAGCCCAACATTTTTTACAATTCTGCTGTCATGCTATACTGGGAAGCTGTGTTTGCGGAATGTGGATATTTCTGCTAAAAGTAATATGTGTATTTTACATTTTTCTGCATTCCGGATAGTTTTCCCCGTATTTAATCGTTACTGTAAAACGTCATCCTACACCAGCCGTGCGGGATAAGTTTTTTATGTGAATATTTGTACATTTTATTTTAGATAGACATTCATCTTAAGATATGCGATTCGAAATAAAATTAGTACGGAAAAGGCAAATTAAATAAACATGCATAAATGATTATTCTATGCAAGAGAAAAGTACTTAGTTTTAGGGAAACTGTTTAGGACAATCCTGTCCAACATCAATTTGGACAGGATTGTATTCATCATGGAAGATATTTATAGTAATGTTTCCGATTTTACCAAACCTGAAACACACAATACGCTCAAAGTGTCAGGTAGCTGAAAATGTTCCAAATAGTTGTAATCGCCATCGGCCGTAAAGACTATACATGATGTATCTTCCTTGAACTGCAAAGCTACACAATCACTAATATTGTAAAGACAATATGATTCGCAGCTTAGTTTTGATGTATCCGTTAATATTGTTGACGACTGATTGAAAGGAAGAAAAACTGAAGATGTGTTGATAGTAATTCTTTGCCGACTGTCTGGACATTCTATTGCCAAGAGATCTGAAACAAGAACAGTCCCTTATATTAATATGACGTGTTTAATACTTCATTTCAATAGAACTGTTGAAAAACTGGGACAGTCAAGCCTGGGAGATGCTTCCGCAATTTTACATAACAGTTGGTGGTCTTATCGTTTAAGAACAAAAATGATTGGTTCTTTATCTTTAACTAACATTAATTATTCTAGTAAAATATATTGTAAATGTCTCTAGAATCGGAATATTCTCTTCACACTTGAAATATATTACAAATACACACTAAAATTATTAACATCTACTTGAAAACTTAAAGCTAAGCGATTGTGTATTAAATTGTACATAATGAACTATTATTTGTCAAAATTAATTGTAAATGAAAAAAAAAACAATTTTTTATCATTGAGACAGCAATGCGCACCAACATAGATCCTATTCGCTGCTAATAATATTTTCAACCTGCCTTGATAAAGCGCGATAAAAAACTTAGTTGTTTTCTTAGGGCATGTGGCTTTTTAATGTCAAAGAAAAATTGACGAAACTGACTAATCTTAATATTTCATATCTGAAGATTACTCTTCGATCTTAATCGGAAAACTACACTTCCTTCATCGGTGTATTTTAGATAGTTTTAAGACTCTTTGTTGAAGGATGTCATATTTAACGTTTATTGATCCACACATCGCTACATTCTTGGCTATCATCATCGTCAAAGTTAACCATTTAATTTATTGTGTCTGACTGTTATCCCAGATGTTAACACTGTAGATCTAAATCAATATGCATATCCTTACCGTCTGTTCAGGATCTACAATGTAAACTTTTTTTGAATTTTACTTACTTCCGACCAAGAAGCAGTGTTGGTACAGATCAGATTATGCGGATATGCCATCTGATCTGGATCTACACTGGTTTTACACGCGAAAAATACGTGTGAGGAAATTATTTGATGATTTAGCTTGGGCCGAGTCTAACTGCTTATTCTTTTTGGAGAATTTAATGCTTTGTGTTAAATTAGTGTGGTTGAACGGTAAAGTCCGAGGACTTCCGTCGGTAGGTATAAAAGCAATTACCGTTCATTGATACAGGGCAGTCTGTCGCCGAGTGTCGAGGTATTCACATCGTTGAGATTCAACATTTTGGTCTGCATTATAGGTCCAATATAGTACATCTCTGTACTAGGGCATATTGACCGGGTTGTTTCGTTCAACATGTATGATGTGAATAGTATTGGTTGAAGCTAGGGTTGATAGAGTTTTGAGATAGTGTCTTCAGACAATTGCTGGAAACACATGCGTCTGAAACACTTGTGTCCCTAAGGTAGCTTCAGAGTAGATGTTGAGCATAGGGTATTTAGATAGTGTCCTCAGACAATTGCTGGAAACACATGCGTCTGAAACACTTGTGTCCATAAGGTAGCTTCAGAGTAGGTGATGAGGATAGGGTTTTTAGATAGTGCCTTCAGACAATTGCTGGAAACACATGCGTCTGAGACACTTCTGTCCCTTAGGTAGCTTCAGAATAGGTGCTGAGGATAGGTTTCAGGTTAGACAGTGTTCCCAGACTATTGCTGACGAAGAGGTTCTCGCATCCTCGGGATATCACATAAGTCTGAGACACAATTGTTCAGCAGCGTTTTAGTGTTGAGGGTATGTTTAAAGGTGTTTTGCTTGAGGTTTTGTTTAGATGTGATTTGTTGACTTTGTTGAGCAGAATTTGAAAGTTTTAGTTGCTCAGGTTTGCTTGATGTAAGTGTGTTATTGTTTGAGGATCTGTTGAAATTAGTTCGAAATATCATTATGTTCCATATAGTTTTATTGCTCAGCATATGCGCTGAGATCGTGCTTGAAGTTCGTGTGTGATTGTTTTGTTTCGGACTGTGATTTTTGTTTGGGTGAGTGGTTGAAACTTTAGCATCAGCTATTTTTGTCCAGGAGTGTATTGCCCTGGGAATATTGTTATATGTTTAGCTGATTCTAATCCTGATTATTGTGTTTCACCCCAATCATTTCAGCAATCATTGAAATCATTTTGGAGCAAAGTAGCTCAGGAATATATGGAGGGAATGGTGAACAACACCCCGCCCCTCGTCACCTGACGCGCCATATAAAACTTCGATTTCTTCAGTATATTTGTAAAGCTCTGGAAAAGATAATGACTTTTAAAAATACTTTAAAAAGCTTACATGAATTGTTAAAAAAACAGCAATACTATGTAGAACAGCTTAGTTCGCGTGACAAAAGTGTGGGATATCGAGGTCTCTAAAATCTTAACAAATTACATTATTCTAAATATAAGAACGCAAAATAACGAAACAAAAATTTACATCCATTCAAACAAGAAAATAGCCCTCATACACTTTAGTTCGAATTATCATTGAAGTGACTAGTTCAAATATTCTATAATAGCAATAAAAATCTTATTTTTTCCTTCTTTATCATTTCGATCATTTTTTAAAATAAATAGAATAATATCATGCGGTAGATGCTCTATCCGACAACGCAACACTCAATGCTCAAATGGAAACCGCCATCCAGCGTATCTACACTCTCTTTGGGTAGGCATGCACAGTTTGGCTTACACATCAGCCTCAAGAAGACCAACATTATGGATCAGGATGTCAGCAACACTCTCAGTATTGCCTTTTGCTGGGAAATTTCATATATCTCGGCTCCACGATCTCCAACAACCTATCCATGGATGCCAAGCTCAGAAAACCCTTTTATATGGTAGCGAGGCTTGGACCAAGAGCGAAAACTTAACGCCTTTCACATGCGCAACCTCAGACATCTTGGCATCAACTGACAGGATCGAGTTTCCAACGCAGATGTTTTGCCCCGGGCAGGTATGCCAAGCATGTTGTTCGCCTCCCTCTCTCAGAGACGCCTGCGCTAGCTCGTACACTGTATGCAGGGTGGACGATGGCCGCATCACCAAGAACATCCTCTATCGCGAGCTTGCCACCGGAACACGGCCAACCGGTCGATCTGCCCTGCGCTACAAGGATGTCTACACGAATGATCTGAAGTCATGCAACATCAACCGAGTAGATCTCGAAACAACATCTTCCGACCGCTCTAGTTGGCTTAAAAGTGTCTCATCCGGCGTTAAGCAGGCTGAGGAGAATATAGATTTTTAGCGCAAGGAAGAGAAGAGCCGCAAACAGCAGAAGACCCAGCCTATTACTTCTACCATAAGGTACCTATCACTGACAACACTTGCAGCAAGTGCAGCAGGAAATGCAGCTCCCGCATAAGCCTTTTCCGCCACAACCAGCGCTGCAGCCCGACAAAAAGGCAACAATGGAGTGCAGATTCCATTGTCTTTAGAGACAGTAAGATGCCAACAATATGAAAGCCGACAGAACTCAATACGCTTGAAGACAAAACAAAAATAAAAGTTTATATGCATATCAGAATAAACTTGATTTCTAAAGCCGAGATTAAGATTTAGATGGGTTGATCCGTATCTAAATCAATGCTGATTTTGAAAAGGATTGAAATGATATTTGATATATATATAAATATATAACTAAAGTATTAATTACTTTTCTCCGATATTTGTGATTGAATCAATATTAGGGATGTCAACGGATATCCGAATATCCGGATATCCGTTCGTATCATCAGATATCCGGATCGAATTTGGCATCCGGATATTCGTTTATAAAAACTTTCATTTTTTATATTACTTTTATTTTGCTATTTTTTTTTTCTACAATGCCAGTATGCATTTAACATAAGCATGTTAAACGGATTATCGAGAGGTGATGACACGCAGTTAATTGGGTTTCACAAGTTTAGAAATGTGTTAAAGTATGACATTATATATAAGAATTTGCTATTTAATAGTCAACGTTGGAAGTTTATTTATTTTGAGTAAAGAAAATTATCTTTAGTTTAGTTGATCGGTTATATTGAGAGCTATAATTCTGTAGACAACAGGATTAGCGGTCATAAATCAATTTCTCACGTTTAGTTATGCCAGTTTCGTTCTATCTATTAAATTGTTGATGAATTCATTTTTATTTGATCTTGCGATATAGAATTATTAATATCTACGTTCTAAACAAATTATTTGTTATGCCTTCTTTTCTATAGTTCGCTGTGCGAAATTTTGTGAAGTAAAATGATGATGAAAAAAACCAGCAAATTACAGATTTTTATCGTTTCAATTCCAAACTTTTTGCAATATTTATTTAACAACTGAAAAAAGAAAATAATTATTGAGAATATCCAATGCTTGTTTGTTTGTAATTAATTAAAATATTAAAGTTATGAAGCGTTTATGTCTATGGAAACGACATATTTCTATTAGGAAAGTGTTTATTTTCGGATATCCGGATATCCGTTCGGATCGTTCAACGGATATCCGGATCTCAAATTCAGGATCCGTTGACATCCCTAATCAATATCCATTTACCGTTTAAATATACGTTTTAAAGTAACAAAGACAGTAAAGAGACTCTTAATTTGGTCCGTATTTTGGGGGTGGCGAAAGTAAGCGCCACCTATTTTTTGGTTTCACGCGGATTTGATTTTGTGCACGTTTTCACGCGCGGTAAATGTAAAGCGAGAAACGTTAATCGGGAAACAGTTACCGTTCGGGAAGTGTTTACGTGTAACCGTCTACTGTGTTGAACTATCTCGCAGGCTTGACTGTATGCAGTCTTTACAAATAAGTGAGGTGTATGCGTCTTAAATACTGCATAAAGGGGCCCAATGCAAAATATCGTGTATATACATTTAGCTGAGAAACCGTATCTGCATGGTTGATGTATTTAGATGTATTTATATAACTGTAACAATATAAGTAATTTTAACTGAATAACATTAAGACCGTAAGTAGTTATGTAGTAATAAGTTATTCAGACTAGAAGATCGGCGCGGAATGATCACAAAGTGTTGACACAATATGTCTTTAGAACTTACCTGATGTTTTACAGCCCAGCAACTCAAACTTCATGCAAGTGCGATTATGTCCAGCGAAAGGTTTTGGAAAAAATCGGACGAATCGAGCTAATATTGGATTCACTAATAGAAAGGTTTGCGGGTCTTCCAGAGATTGTGACCTGTCGTATTTAAATATCTACAATATAAATTAAATGAAAAGGAGTTAAGAACCTGTTGGGGAAAGTATGAGGTTGGTGCATCCTAGAATCTGGTTTAAACTTCCGGCGGCAAATTGTTTTGCCACTGTCCGTTCCAAGGCGGTAACCCTCTGGTTATAATTGTTGTTAATTGTTTGTGATGCCTGTTGTGAAATTAAACATTTTATAAACCATGCTGTCTCTTTCTCTTCTTCTTTGCTGTGTGGACAGCCTGTGTCTTCTGAATGTGGCAATTCCTGATATCCATAGTTAACTTTTTTTAAAACAAACAACTAAAAAGAAACATGACCGCTGTTCATTTTTCCAGATAGCCAACATCAATTTCTCTGCCTCTCGGCCGTCATCAAAATTAAGTACCTTTTGACACTGCAATGATAATGTTACGATATCGAATATAAAAACTTAAAAGAATGAACTATGTTATAATTTTTGACATTTTCGGTCTTTAAAGCAAGCAGTGGCGGTCTGGTACTCTACATTGATTGAAACCCGATTTAAACCCAAATATTCAGATATTGTGTAACTTGTATTTTTGCCCTTTATTGCTCTCCGGCATTCTTCTTTCCGCCAATTGAATGTTTTGTTCTGAATTGTGTGACTATTGTGACAATTATCTATGCCTCTGTTTGACTGTGTGTTTTGACATTCGCACTGCCTTAAAGCGCGTCTGAGATTTTTTTATTTGGATTATTTTTAGCCGATTCATATTACAATTCCTTATTCTTTTGAAGATCGTTGAGCACGATACTTATCTACTTTGTTAATAGTACTTCGAAAATTATTTTTGTTTTAATATTTCGGCCAGTTTAAAGATATGTGGTTTCAATATCCCAGTGAATAAAGATTTGGATATTGTTCAATCACCCCAGATATATATTTCCAGCCTTTTAAATTTTGCCTTTGTCGTTGTCTGAGAAATGCAGGATTTATATTCTCGGAACCCCTGTCAAAATTCTATTCTGTTAAGTTCCGCCCATTGTTATTTCGTATATGGCAAACTCATTCTTTTCTCTGGGGACGATACGCCGCTGAACATAGAATGGTATTAATCTGAAAATTACCTCATTGAAAATTCCATGTTCACCGCCATAATATGCATACCATCGTTTAGGTAAGATCGAAATTGCAATGTGTATGCGTGTACATATTGAGTTGCGTTTAACCCGGGGCTAGACGGCGTGAGCAGAAAAATGCATTTCTATTACTGCCAATGAACAGGCTCCATCAAACCGAGCTTGCAATATTTTCGTATTGGTCGTGTTTGGTGGCTTTTAAAGTTCTATTTTCAATTATTTTAATATAACAGCAGCGTTGTTTGTGCCGTGTGGCGGCTGCAAAATGTCTCCGGTACATTCAATCAGTGCTGTTATCATTTACGTCTTTTAAAGGTAGTTGAGCACGATACATATGTACTAATATGTTAATAGTCCTTTTAAAATTACTTTCGTTTTAATATTTCGACCAGTTCATAGACGGGTGGTTTCAATATCTCTGACAATATAGATTTGAAGGTGGTACTTCCTATTATTAATTTTTTTAAACATGTTTAGATTTATCACCAGCTTGAATACATCTCCTTCAAAAGAAGAAATACAAATAAGTAAAGAAATCTTTTATTTGACAATCAATACATAAAATATACGCTTTAATTTTAAAGGTTAGACCTCAGTGTCTTCTTTTTGTTAGAACGTTACGCTTATGATCAGCTAGCTTTTTGGAAAGTTTATACTTGTTTGAGATGGTACTTTTATCAAGAAGGCACTCGTCTGTTATAATGCTGTCTTACCTGTGGCAAGAACAAATAAATAAAAAAGAACTGTGTCGCCTTGAAATCAATTATTTATTCGATGTCGTTCGTTTAATGTGTATTGATTATTTTCTTTAATCGATTCAATACCTGGTCAATTAACTTTTACCGACGGCTCACATTCGTTAATTGTAGTGGGATTAATAATTTTAAAATAAATTTAAAAATTAAAAAGAATTTATTAACAAGAAAGGTTTTGTCGATTGTTAATAATTGATGTTTTTGGCGGACGATGTAGACATTACGCTAATCAAAGAAACGTAGCATATTTACCTGCAATTTGCCTGATGTCAAATGATTTTCATCGAATCCATATTCAATTTTAAATGATGCTGGACCCTCTTCACGCAAGGTCTTCATTCGCACGTTGTTATTCAGCGTTTCAACATGATTAAACCAGTTATAAAGTCTTATACCGTCTACAGATGTGACAAATCTCAAATCAATCTGAAACCAATGTAATAAACAGGAGGAAAAGCAAAATCAAGAATAGTTACAACTAGCAATAACAAGCTCCGTATACATGCAACCTACACAGGTTAAAACAATTATTTAAACATGTTAAAGGCATCGTATAATCTCTATTAAGGAGGACGTTACAATATTATACGGAACGGAAGTTTGTCATGAACTGTAATTTATTTTATCCTTTTTTCAAGTTTTCCCTTTTGATTGATCAGAAATGAGAACTATGTATTTCTTTCTTTTTTCATGCATCACTAATTGACTGAAAGTTTATGTCATATATTTTTGATCATATTGTTAACTCGTTTCATATTAGTTCAACTACTCATATGGTGCATAAAATGTGCTAAATTAAGACTTTAAAGTCAGGTGTTTACTTTTCAAAATCGTTTAATTTTTCAGCACCAATGCAAGATGCTCTGCATTAGCATCTTTGTAGAACAGAGATATATAACTTATTATTATTCTGATTATTGTTTATGAAATATGAAAGCTGATCCGATTCATTTGATTGTATCAAGTTTTCTTTGTATCAAGGATTTTTGCCGTGTCTGGTGGCGTTCAGAGTTCAGTTTTCACTCATTTAAAGATTTCAAGTTCACAATAGCGAGCGGTGATAGTGCCCTGTGCTCATGTGCTCATGTGCACACAATCTTTTTGGGATGAATAAAGTAGTATTGTTTGTAGGTGTAAATATTTAGTTGCGCTCAACCCGGAGCTAGGCGGCGTGGGCAGTAATATGCATTCCTTAACTCATCATGAACAGTCTTAATCATACCGAGCCTGCAATATTTTCATATTTGTCGTGTTTGTTGGCTTTTAAAGTTCCCTTTTCATCTATTTTAACGCCGAACACAACAACGGAGTTTTTAATGTTATTTCCAAAATGGGAAAAACGTGAAAATCCGCAATAACCACATTCAAGAAACTCAACTTGAACTTGTTTTGTGATAGGAGAACCTATTGGGGCAAGTGTGAAGTTCGTGCACCCTAGAACCTGGTTTAAACCCCCAGTGGCAAATTATTTTGCCACTGACCGTTCCAAGGCGGTAACATCTCGGGTTCTCACTTTCGTTAATTGTTTGTGGCGTCCATTTTATTGATTATTGTAATACCATGCTCTTTTCTTCTCTGCTTTTTGGCTGTACGGGGAGGCTGTGTCTACTACATGTGGCCATTCCTGATGTACGTATTTCACTTTTTCGGCGTTAGCTGTCTAAGCTCACTTTTGACCTAGTTTTTCGACCAATGAAATGTTGTAAATAATACTCGTATTCTCTTATTATGCAGAGGGAAAATGAAATTAACTATTTCGATTGGTAGCTATTTACACCAGAGAGGCATCTAGCAGGGTGGAGAGGTATCTAGTGGGATTTTTATTATTATGCAGCGGAAAATATCAAATAGATTAATTCGATTGGTTGTTAGTGGGCGTTGTATTGGAGGAAAAATATATTTACGATTTAAGTAACCAGTTAAGTCAATATTGATGGCTTAAATACAATATTATATGGAATATTCTTGGGTGTCAGGTAAACACTTGCATACAATACACAGTGTAAAACGAAGAGAAGTGTAGATATTCCTAGTTCTTACTGGTTTCTTTCTAGTTCCTTTGATACTGATTGTTAATTTCAAGTACGAAATACAAGTTTATTGTAGTGTAGTGGCTAACACTCTCGCCTTTCAAGCGGAGGCCCCGGGTTCAATACTCAGGACGGACACTTTTTTAAAGTTAATATACGTAAAAGTTTGTAGATTTCGCTCTTGTAACAGGCTGTTATTATTTATATTTATTAAATTTCAAGGACATTTATTCATCTTGAATTCTCACTCTACACGAGGTATTTTATTGAAACTGAATATTTTGCTTCAGTATCTTTAATCGACTTGTTATCACTGTATGAAAATGTTGCAACAGCTTCAACATTTTTTTTGAAAGACACTTTCAATAAATTTATGAGTTGTCATGATTCGGTCGCTTAATCTCTAAGTCATACTAAGAAGGCAGGGAGGGTTCGTCGACAGCTATAACAAATAAATTAAAATAACTAAACTGTGTCTGCTTTGCCTCTCTGTATTTCTTTCTTTCTTATATACATGTATATATAAATCTTTTCCATCAACGCCGTTTATCTTTTTTAAAGATATTTCTTGTTCAACATACCGACAGCCAAAGTGGAGCATGTGTAATAAATATGATTAATTCCAAACAATCACCAATTAACGCCAATCAATACAGCATTGTCAAGCGAAAATGCATTGTCAAGCGCAAAGCACTTGAAGTTAAATAAGCAACAACACGATGACAGGAATACACTTAACAACTTTTTGTAAAATAAACACTATTTTCCTCCCGATATTTTTCATATTAAAATTTTGTTAGAAAAAAATTGTGACCGTTTATACCTTTCATGTGACAATAAAGTATTGATTTTACATTGTTTAGTTATCGACTTTCATACTGCACGTGCATTGCGAAGACTGCAGTAGTTTTAATCCAATGGAACGTTAATTCTGAGGAATATCAGCGAAAGGCCATTGTTTCGGTTGTCCTTCTACACATTCAAGCAAAACTGTGTGTGGTCTGAACTGGAAGGCGCGTACGAATGTGGCTAGGATTCCCCGAAGAGTCACTCAGAATCACTCTATTACATCTATAAGATGAAGATAGCCATACGCGTTATTGAATGATGTTTTGAATTTCTTTTCTGTGGTGCCAGTATTCTAAGTTATCATTTTTTTGTCTGTCATTTTAAATAATGTTTAACTAAATTTTGTATCTTTCTAACGACCACCAAGATGACATTTATACATCCTTTTTACCTTGAGGTATATTAACGATTTGTTAAATATGTATAATACACAGTTTCCGTCTTGGGTCAAGATACTATATCACGAATAGAGGAAACAATTCAGAAAAGCAATCAAACTTCCTTAATCTAAATCTTTCCATTGAAAAATGAATTTGTTACTACTATTATGTATAATAAAAGAGATTATTTTGATTTTAATGATGTAAACTTTCCTCTTTTAGATGTGGGTGTCACACGTGCAGCATCTTATGGAGTTTATATTTCACAGCTTGTTCTCTATTCAAAAGCTTGTAACAAGGTTAAAGTTTTCAAAAACCATAATCCTTGCATGACAGAGAGTTAAAATAACGGGTACCGGTACCAAAAATTAAGAAAAAAAAACAATTGCAAATTTTACCGCCGAAACTCAGATTGAAATAAAAAATACAGCTGCAGTTCAAAATAACTATTACAACAACGTGCTTCTCAACCAGTGTTTCTCTTTTATCTATATACCTCTGTTTGAACCAAGATTGCAGTTGTTCAGTTGATAATGAAGGTTTTTAAGGAATAATTTGTAAAGGAAAGTAGAAGCTCGATCAGTTCGTTTATTACTGTTATCGCGTCCTTGCTGATGTGACTCAATGTGCTCTTGAAACCCCTGACGGCGAAATTGTTTTGCCACAGACCATCTAAGGCACATACAGCCCGGGTTCCATTGACAATACCGTTTACTTATTTTGTTTTATATGTTGTGTGCCTTTGGATTCAACATTAAACTTGTTTGCTCATATGTGAACCTATTGGGACAAGTGTGTTGTTGGTGCAACCTTGAACCTGGTTAACCCCACCACACCCCCACCCCATCCCTATTCCTGTATGCCTAATATACCTGTTTGACTTACAAGATTAAACAGAAAAATATAGTTATATTTGAACATAATATACACACTAAGTTATTTTACAGTTTACAGTAAAATTGCAGTTACTCGTCATTTCAAGATATTGAAATAGATGAAAATCGATATTTGAAAGTCTGCGAACCCGACAAATATGAAAATATTTCAGACTCGGTTTAATTGCGCCTTTTATGGGCAGTCATTGTAATGCATATTACTTCCCAATCCGTTTGGAGTTTCACACAGTCAACTTACGGATTTGTATAATATGAATCAAACCTGTATGGAAGGTTCTGTGTCGTTTTCTGCAGCACACCATCCTTGGTGTTGTGGTCGCGCAGACATTGGTGGATGATCGATATGCCAAGATGATGCCGTTAGATGTGAGTCGGCTATACCGCGGTCAATCATTCCAAGCTCTTGGTTACATCTTTCACTGGACTCATCTTTGCGAGAAATATGAGCCTGCTAACATTTTACTATATATACAATTGTAAAACGTTCATATACATCAAATGACAACATTTTCCAATGTATGTGTTGGTCTTGAAAAAACTAAAGAATCTAAAATGCGAAAGATTTCCATGAACTCATTTTTTTTTGCTTAACAGAAAAGCTAAAAAAATGTTCTCGGTACCACAAATTAAAGAAAACCTTTTGCAAGTTTTATGCAGTAAAAGAACAACTGCAACAAGGCATTTCTTAGCCAGTGTTTTGAGGAGATTTAATTTTCAAACTTAAGACAATAAAAGGCAGTATTAAATTCTCCACATTTCTCGCCCATTTGGCTTGCAATGCTATAAGCTTCTTATGTTTTATATGTTTGTGTGCTTTTGCATGCAAAATTGTTAAGCTGATGGGTGAGTTGGAGTTATTTCACCAAGACAACTTGTACTTTTTTGTTGATATGAGAACCTGTTGGGCAAGTGTGAGGTTGGTGAACCTAGAACCTGGTTTAAACCTCCAGTGGCAATTTGTTTTGTCAGTGACCGTTCCAAGGCGGTAACCCCTCGGGTTCTCACTTTCGTTAATGTTTGTGGCGTCCATTTTGAAACATTATTTTAATACCATGCTCTGTTTTCCTTTCTACTTTTTGGCTGTGTAGGGAGGCTGTGTCTGTTGGATGTGGCCATTCATGATATGCATATTTCACTTTTTCAAAGCTACTCGTAAACACCATAAGATTGTAAGTTTGATCAAATAGAGGTCCTCTACAATTTCTACCTTGGGGTGCTATGCCCTTCCTTTTTTAGAGATTTACATTCATTTTGGCAGTGTGTGTTTAAGATTTAAGTTTCGGTTATAACTTATTCATTCAATTCTTTTAAATTTTTATGTATGGACGCTGTCATTTCTGAAATTGGCTACCACTGATATTCAAATTTTAATTTAAAATTATCTCAAAATATATAATCTTCAATTTCTAAACAAGATATAAACTGTGAACATGTTCTTGCTGATTTGACTCAAGAACCTCTGGTCTCAGTAAGGTTATTGCGAACCTACTTGTTTACTTGACAATGCTATATACTTAACCAATATTCTAACTACATCGATCATAAAATTTTAATTTCTCCACATGGAAATGGAGTACATGATTCAAATTTGAAACACAATAAGATGCATCATTTTTACTTCTATTTATGAAACTGCAATTAAAATCCCCTTATATGTTCATAAGCCAATGGCATTTTACAGAAGTAAGTGTAAAACCAAACGTCACAAAACTGACCTTAGCTTATGGAAGGATGACATACTGAAACCGTCTTAAACCGCCTAAACAATGTCTGTAGCAGCTAAGCAATCGGAATTGAATAGAAATGTTCGAAATAACTTAAGATTCCAAATTTAATTAAGGACACGCGCAATTTTGTTAAGGACTATGTTATTCATGAATTCTCAGCATGGCTTCAAGATAAGTCTGGTTATAAAAAAATGAAAATTACCAGTAATTTATAGTAATTTGAGCTTTTCCTTATGTCAAAATAAAAGAAAAGAGTAAATGCTACAAAGAAATGAGAAAAAAGATGAACAAAATCTATTTATTTTATGAAAAAGGACTTTAGTCACTGTTATTTTCCATGCAAGTTTTCATATATTCTACAAAAAAGCAATTAAAAATAAATGCGTCCATAGGACACGGATGCCCCCTCTATGCATTGTTTTCAGATACTAAAGTGCAATGATGGGAATAATAGCATTTCAAAGACAGTGATGTTCGAGTAATTATAAGAATATGCATAAACTTGATGATCAAGTAAATTATTTGTATTTGTGGCACTGTTGTCTTCTCATTACGGAAAAGTCTGTGAAGATGTTGGTGGTAATGCAATGCAATGTCATAGTGAACATTTGTGCCAAGTTATTTTGAAATCCCTTCCTTCATAAAGAAGTTATAGCCCAAAAAAGTAAATTCAAGTTTTAGTATCTGTGACATTGACCTTGGACTTACAGGCATGGGTAATGTACGCAACACACCACCTTGTCATGGTGAACATTTGTGCCATGTTATTTTGAAAACCCTCCATTCAAAACAGTTATAGCCCGGACAAGGAAATTCTATTTTTAGTAACAGTGACCTTGACCTTGGACCTACAGGCATGGACATGGTACACGATTCACCACCTTGTCATGGTGAACATTTCTGCCATGTTATTTTGAAATTACTACATTCCTAACATAGTTACAACCCTGACAAGGAAATTCTATTTTAGTAACAGTGACCTTGACCTTGGACCTACAGGCATGGGCATGGTACGGGACACCACATCTTGTAATGGTGAACATTTGTGTCAAGTTATTTTGAAATCAATCTATTCCTAACAAAGTTACAGCGCGGACAAGTAAATTCTGTTTTAGTAACAGTGACCTTGACCTTGGACCTACAGGCATGGGCATGGTACGGGACACACCATCTTGTAATGGTGAACATTTGTGTCAAGTTATTTTGAAATCAATCTATTCCTAACAAAGTTACAGCCCGGACAAGAGAATTCTATTTTTAGTAACAGTGACCTTGACCTACAGGCATGGGTATTGTCATGACACACCGCCTTGTTATGGTGAACATTTGTGCCAAGTTATTTTGAAATCACTCCATTCCAAACGAAGTTAAGGGCAAAGTGTATATTTTTCTTAACACAAAACAGAACATGTAAGTGAAAAAGGGGCATAATTTGAAAAATATTGGAAGATGGCTTATGGGTCTTGTTGGTTATGATGTAGATTTTGATGGTAAAATTATATTTCAAGTTTCAAGGCAGTATCTCAAGTAGTTTTAAAGTTATGGGCAAAATGCATATTTTGCTTAACACAAAATAAAAGAAACAAGATATATTCCTATAAAAACTAATGTAAATGGAAGTATCAAAGGACCATAACTTCTGAACGGAACATGTAAGAGCAAACCCCACCTTTATGCACAACAACATATCAGGCCAAGCATTGTGGTAAAGTTTTATCAAATTCCAAGCAGAGGTGTAGGAGGAGTTGCGTTCACGAGATATACTCCTATTAAAACTAATGTAAATGGAAGTATCAAAGGGCCATAACTTCTGAACGGAACATGTAAGAGCGAAACCCCACCTTCATGCACAACAACATATCAGGCCAAGCATTGTGGTCAAGTTTCATTAAATTCCCACCAGTAGTGTAGGAGAAGTTGCGTTCACGAGATATACTCCTATTAAAACTAATGTAAATGGAAGTATCAAAGGGCCATAACTTCTGAACGGAACATGTAAGAGCGAAACCCCACCTTCATGCACAACAACATATCAGGCCAAGCATTGTGGTCAAGTTTCATTAAATTCCCACCAGTAGTGTAGGAGGAGTTGCATTCACGAGAATATCGTACGGACGGACAGGAGCAACTCTTAATGCCCGTCGCCATTTCATGGCGGGGGCATAAAAAGGTGTACTATGAATAAATATAACATATCCTCACTATCTGATCTGGATCTACAGTTTTCTTTTCAGAAATTATCTATTGAATCAAAAAGTGAAGTGTAGATCTTGACAAGATGGCACAGCTGTGCTGGTTGTTCTGGATCTACATTGTTCACATATGGATAACAACCTTATTCCATGGAGTAGGTAAGCTGGGAATAGCTTAGGTTGTGAGAACAGAGAGAAGTTTCTAGTTTAAGGAGAAGTTGTGGACCTGCTCACTTATTAAATAAGAAACATACAAGAAAAAACTTCTGCATTGTCTCTGCATGTATGCAAAAGTCTATAATGGACCAGCGACCGAATGAAGTGAAAGGGATTGTTGTTGTTGTTTTTCTTTGGGGTCTACACTGGGTCTACTTCAACATTAGAGGCTGACCGGGTATTTCGGGAATTAATTAGCTCAATGTCCATGCAAAGACACACCTTTATAACATTCACTCAGTCCAGGGGTCCACTCTGCCAGTTACTTAGCAGACGGAAACAGCAGTACTTTCCATAAATTTACTTTATGATGTCAAAATAATACAACTCAGCAAATAGTTCTTATTCTTTATGTATCCAGTATTCCAAAATTCCATATATCCCAATATAATTGTCCAAGTAATATTTCAAAAGTTATTCTGAAGACTTAAAATGAAGTTACAAATTTCCTACTTATGTTCTATTAAGACAAAATTATTCTATATAAAAATTAAGGTTTTCTTAAATAACCAATAAAATTCTATGTAACAAATATGCAAATATAAAACCCCCAAAACCCTAATCAGTCTGTGGCTTGACACTAAGTTAATCAAATACCTGTCATTATGCAGCCAAGCTGATAAAACCGTAAAAGTTACAAAAGGAAATTTCTTTGTATATTAATAGCAATAAGTTCCACAGATAATTTACTTAGTCTGTCAAAAATAAACCAAATACACTGAACAATAATATTGTCAAACAAAGAAGTATGATAAACTTAAATTTTTACCAATAACATATAGAAAATATTATAAAGACTAAATCTATAAAATTTCTTAACTCTTGAAACTTTAATTATGTAATAATAAGCGGGGTCCACTTAAACGGTGGCAGACCTAAATGCCGCTTTTGGGGATGAAAATGCCATACGAACATAAGTATTTAATTAAAAATTAAACATGTACCAGACATTCACATTTTAAGCCATTAAGCATGTTATTTTTTACTTTCACTGTTTTGTCATTCTGTTTAACCCATTCCTCCATAGACACATCTTTATTGCGTGGGTGAACAGTGTAGATCCAGATCAGCCGGCACATTCATGCCATCTGATCAGGATCTGCACTGTTGGCTTTAAGATTCGTTAGGTTATTTCTGACCAAAATGCGACCAGTGCAGATCCTGGTCAGATTGCATAGATGTGCCGGCTGATCTAGATCTATAAAGGTGGTTCATGCGTAAAAATGTGTAAAGGAATGGGTTAAATCATATACATTTATTTTCTATTATCGGTTTATTTTTAAAATTAAATAATTATGCATAAGGTCATGAATGTGAAGCATTTTATTATGTTTTAAGCACTTATTTATATATGATGCAGAAGTCACAACAATTACTTTTACTCTTTTAGTAACATTTAATAATGCCATAATGATGCTTTTTTTTCACAAGGATGTTACAAAAAATCAATTGTTCTATTGAAATAATGGTTTATCTTTAGATATCTGCTTTTTGAAGTTTATTTACAATTAAATTGAATCATTAGAAAATAATATAATTTTAATTTTAATTTGTTTTCAACTTTCCTCTGGCTTGAAAAAAGCACAACTTGCACTTATTACAGTTCAGAAAATAAAATAAATTAATAGTCTCTTACTACACTGATAGCATGAAAAAGTATAATTAATCCCAAGTCAGTTTCTTAAAACAACACTTCTACCCTAAATTAGCACATCTTTAATCTCCCACAAAGTGAACTACTTATCTTCAAAAGGATATTTATGACACCCCCTGCTGACCTACTGATAAGATCAGTGTCTTGCTGATTAGATTATGTAACATGGTCATAAAACACAAGTATCTTTAAGTAATAAGCACTATGTGAAAAAAGAACAGTAACTGGTAAAACATAATTGGATGGGAGTGTTTAAAATAGGTATATTATCATCCCAAACAATGAATAAAGTCCAAAAAGAGTTTAGTTATGAAAATATGAAAGTTGCACTTAAAGAACTTAAATCAGACACTTTTTCATGTTTTAATCTATTTGTTGTACTTAAATGTTCAGTTAAATTACAACATAATCATTGATTATTGTTTTCAGTCCCTAAGTCTTAGATTCTGACCAATTTTATTTAAAACACATGGATTCTTATTTAAATAGCACATTAAATTCCCAATAATAATATGAGACCCTAATGACTAAAATTAATAAGCTGAAAAGAAAATCTGAATAACTAATAAGTGTAACACAGCTTTAAATTGAAAACAACTACATGTACTTCTGAGTCTTGTGGTAAATTTAATTAATCATGGTCCAGCATATTATCCTCTGGGTGCGGGTTTACTCCCAGGAAAGGAAAATATCATTCAGAATCCATTTTTGTTGTTTTTGTATTTTTAGGGGGGGGGGATTATTTACAGTACAAGAAACAAGTCTAAACTTCCCCTAATCTCCAGGATTTCTTATCCATGAAATTATAATATCATGCTTGACCCCAGGAATCATTCATTTGCCCAGTGATGCTTTAATAACCTGTATCAAATTACAAAGTAAGGTGTACTTGAGTCAGTTTGGAGAATTTATATAAAAGAAATCATTGAAAAGAAATCAAATGGGATATTTAGGATTATTTTAACCATTTCTTCCATATATTATTTCCTTTATTGCAAACAGTGTAGATCCAGATCAGCCGACACATCCTTACCACCTGAACAGGATCTACACAGTTTGCTTTTTTATTTGTTCAGTTATTTCTGACCAAAATGTGACCAGTGCAGATCCTGATCAGCCTGTACATTCACACAGTCTAATGGCTTCACATCTGTAAACATGCCTATATATGGAGGAAAGCAATTATTCTCTATTAAAGTGAAACAATCAGGCTTATATGACTAAAACACTATAAAACTGTTTACATACCGGTAAATAGAATATTGTTTTAAACTTTATCAAAATCCTTGTTGGTGTTTCAATGACATTTTCAGCTGTGACATATTCTGAAAAAAAACAACAACACAGAAACATAAGAAATGTTCAAGATGATTTCAGTTTTATCATAAATAGATTTTTAGGGTAAGTCCTGACACTGCGTTTAACTTTGTCATTTTGCATTAGAAAAACCAAACGTTATTTTACAGATACCTCACCTCTAAATTTGCTGCAAAATTAACTATTAAAATGTGTACTTAAATTTTGCACATACTGTGAAATATTAACTATTTCTTTTTGATTTGTTTCACTGAAAAAAATCTGCCCCCCCCCACCCCGATACCTGAAATCAACAAAGGATTCCCATGTGTTTTGCACCAACCAAAAAGTGCCTTACTTTTGATTTATGTTACATTTTATTTACAGTGTAAATGCACTTGTCAGTCCATGTCTCAAAAAAAGTTCAAACATGAGCTTAAACATTGCAAATTCTTGGTAACAAAGCAGCATTGAGCTTCAGAGAGGTTAAGGAACTTGAAACTTTTCAATAAATTACTTCAATTCAAATTTTCTGTACTGCAAGCAATTTCTAATAGAATACTGTGATTGTATAATTATTTTAAGGGTACTAATTTTCCCAGATTTCATTGACATGTTATCAAGAGGTAAATGTAACCATTTATTCTATGGGATATAGCCATTATCACATATATTAGGTTAACATTCTAGATACTTATATCCGTAAGATGGCAATTAGCTTAATTTGTATTAAATTAATAATTAAACTGTTACCAGTTTTGCATTTATCGGTGGTTAAAAAAAAAAATTTAAAAAAATGACCTACCGACCCAAAATTTTTAGAGACCTGTGACTGGAAACATCTTTCTTATCTTTCCGATGACATAAGAAACTAAACACAAGTCCATAATTAGCAGAGAAAATCCAAATTTATTATCAAAATACACTGAGGTTTTCACATTCTTGTCCGCGGAATCTGCTCTATTCCAGAAAAAGATGCAAATTAGGTTACTTGTTTTGATTGTCAACATTCCATTTACCTGATTTTTATTTAAATCACAGCGTATGTACAAAAAAACATACCGACGTTTTGCTAACATTAAAGTTTTCGCAAATTTTAACATTTTTTGAACCTGGCTAATACACAGTCAACTCGTTTTTTTTTAAATAAACCTGGCTTACCGGTAATCGGAATAGAAAAGATTCAGAGTGAAACCTTCCATAAAATTTGATAATAAACTTGGATATTCTCCACTAAGACACAGACACTTGTTTAGGGGTCCTTTGCTGGCCCTATATGCCTATAGAGCTATGAGATACAACTACAATCACTTAGAACACAAAATATCCCAGTTTGAAAAAAATACCCATTCATGTATAATTAACCATACAGAAGATAACCAACTAAACAGTCTTCACGGTATCTGTTCTTTTCCGAAATTATGCAAATTACGTCATTTCCGGAAACGCCCATAGTTTCAAAAAATGAGTAAATTAAAAAAAAATGAAGAAATGATTTGACAATCGTTTGAAACAAACCTAGAAAATAACAAGCAATCTCGGTAAGTGTCTCTTGTTTTGATGGTCAACATTCTATTTACTTGATTTTTATTTAAATTACACATAGTACGTACAGGAAACATACGGACGTTTTGCCGCATGTTCAGAATTTTCCACCAAATTTAACGTTTTTTTAACCCGGCTCTAATGCGCAGACAAGTCGTTTTTCAAATAAACCGGAATCAATCGGAAAAGAACAGATACCGTGAAGACGAAGGTGAAAAGTTCGGGGGGCTGTGATAAAAAAATTGGATTTTCTTCCGTTAATATGAGGATTTATGTTTTGTTACTGGTGTCATCGGAGAGATAAAGGAATAATCTATCAACGGCGATCAATACTTGTTCGGTAAGTTACGCTTTTGTCTTTGAAATCGATGTAGTCTTTTGAATGTACTTTTTATCGTGAAATGGTAAGATTGGGATCTTTCCATGGCTATGTTACGGTATGTATGAACTGTTATTTTTTGAAAACTGGAATATTTTGTGTTCTAAGTGATTGTTGTTGTATCTCATGCTGTAGATCATCCGTTTATTTCCTGAAATTGCCCACTTTTGGATCTAGTGACCTGTAAGCCTATATATAGGCCTATATAGCTCTATAGGCATATATGGCAAGCAAAGGACCCCTAAACAAGTGTCTGTGCACTAAGACAAATTCATGTTTTCTTACTGGTTTCATAGGAAAGATTAATAAAAGGACCTATCAATGCCAATCAACATTTGATTGGTAAGTTATGATTTTGTCTTCAAAATCGATGTGCAACTGGGATTATGCATTTTTTGTGATCTGTTTTTCTTGTTATCTTTACAGTGGAGGCTAGATCTAGTTTTTTCGGACAACGAGCAATTTGTTGTTGTTTTTTTCGGAAACAGGGATATTTTGTGTTCTGGGTGATTGTAGTTCCATCTAATAATACAAATAGCACATTTATTAGATGAAATTGACCAAATCTGACATACTGGCCAGAAAAGAACCTCTAATCAGGTGCCTGTGCAACCGGCCAGTTGAACACACGATTGCGAAATCTAATTACAATAATCAAAACTTCCAATTATCCGGCATGACAGCAACCGTTTATACCGTTTTCCAAGTTTCTGACTGTGTTTTAATTGTAAAATACAACATATAGACTCACCATCAGGTTTGATTTATCGCCGATCATCAAAATATTCTACACACGTTTTCTACATGTAGAGCATCTACCCAGATCAGCGTACACCACCAATGTATAAAACCCAGATCATGTCTTGGACCGTGAACTGTGTTTTATACATTGCGTACACCACTGTACTCAGTACAGTATATAAAACACAGAAGACGGTCCAAGACAAGGGTCTATTTTTAAGCCCTTTAAAATATTAAGTAAATGTTTATTAGCTCTATGAGTAATTTCTTCGAATCAGAACTATTTCAAAAGGAATTTAAGCGGCCATTTAATATATACTGTATACTTTATTAAATACTTTATTACCGGTAATTTCTTTCCATTAGAATTATTTCAAGGGACAATAAAATTCCTAGGCTATGAACCGATTAAATAGTTATACATTGTTTTCGTGATCTGGTTTTTATAAATTTCACCGTACAGGGTTAGATGTACAAGGTACGTGTGTGGTGCATAATAGTGACACTGTTATCTCAACCTCGTTACAATCCGTCTGCGATTTGATTGGTCACACGGTTCACGGTTAAACCGCTCTGTGATTTGATTGGTCACACGGTTCGAACCGTGAAGCGCTAAAGCGTGCATCGTGAAACGTAAACCGCTTAGCGTGTACTGTGAAGCGTTTTGCGTGCGTGTCACGCCGATCAAAACCGATTTTACACGGAACCGAATCGCAGGCTTAGCTGTAGCATACATTTGTTTGTAAAATTGATGTTTTGGTTTTATTTCACGAAGTTATAGCAAAATGTCACTTATATTTGTATTCATGTATAAATTAAAAAATAGTTCAATAACTCTTATTATCGAACGTCAAGCAGCGAATTTATTAGAATCGTTTCGTCGTATAAGAATAGATGAACTTTTCTTGCATACCAGATCAGGTCATCCGGTGTTTTCACCCGTGTAGGAAATTTTGATTCTACACCCCCCATGTAGAATGAGTCACGCGCCTTATATGACGTCACGACGTCTGACGCATTTATGAATGAACGATGGAATGTCTCGTATATCACTCCGCTACTATAAAAAAGTAGTGCAAGGAAACATTTACAGGAAAATGCCCCAAAATGAGCAAAATAAATTTCTCAACACACGTGAATGATACTTATAAGTAATGGAATGAAAAGTAACGTAATTGTCCACGTTGCATAGCCACGGTTCAAGTTTCCATTTATATTAACTTTTGAAATAACAAATGTGCTATGTTTCGAAAATCCAAAAGCATCGGATTTTTGTTATCGGATAATATACCCGCTACTGACGATTTTGTTATTTTGTTTTTACACCTACCTTGAACAAATGCATGCAGGAATTTTAATGGTTATTTCATTAAACGATGTGAAAATCCTTTATCTTATTATTGTTCAAGTTTGGAGAATATATTCCAATTATACCCAGAGAAATTTAAATAATATGCTCTGTGTAGTAATAACAGTGGTTAAGAATAGTTACAATGTAATGTACTAAACTATGTATGGATACATGTCCCAATACATATGAAGAAATAAACACGCACGTCATTATCGTGACAAATTACAAAGTATATTTATAACTATTTAATTTACCTGTGTTGTTGAGCATCATTGCTATTTCAGGCAACGTACTGTATTTTCTGTCACCACTTTCCAGTATTTCTGTCACTATAAAATGATTCTACATTTTAGGTTACAATTAACTTCATTTAGCCATAGTTGTTGTATAGAAAAGTCTCCAAAAATACTTACAGCTTGTATTTATTTGTTCATGTAAGAACCTATTGGGGCAGGAGTGAGGTCGATGCACCTAGAACCTGTTCTAGCAATCATGCTTAGCTACTGACCGTTCTTGTGCGGTCACCAGTCAGATTTACATTTTGGTTAGTTTTTTTATTTTAAATTGATTCCGTCATCAATGAACACATGCTCTAATTTGCTGTGTGGGATGGTTGTGTTTTCTGACATCTGTAAGTTTAAAAAAGTAATAAATAGGCCTGGTGATTAACCCATCTACAGTTGATCATTATGCTTACCTCTTTGGTTGCACGACAGTGGCAGGGGTTTAAGAGTTTATGAAGGTGGGGAAATCTTTTCTTAAAAGAACATAGAAGTTCGATTTGTTTCTTTTATCCCTGTCATCGTGTTCTTGCTGATTTTACTCCAAGAGCTCTGGTCTCGGTAAGATCATTGAGTACCCGTCCTTTGGCTTTGCAACGCTATTAGCTTCTTATGTTTTATATGTTTGTGTGCTTTTGCATGCAACATTGTTGAGCCGATGGGTGGGCTGGAGTTATTTCACCAAGACAACTTGAACTTGTTTGTTCATATGAAAACCTGTTGGGGCAAGTGTGAGATTGGTGCACACTAGAACCTGGTTTAAACCCCCCAGTGGCAATGTTTTGCCGCTGACCGTTCTAAGGCGGTAACTCAAAAGGTTCTCTTCATTGTTGATTGTGTGTGGTGTCTAATTTGAAATTGATTTTCATACGAACTCATGCTCTATTTTCCTCTATCTCCTTTTTGGGCTGCATGGAGAGGTTCTGTATTGCTGGTAGCGGCAATTCCCAATATACATATTTCATTTTTATGAAGTTTTCTTTTATTGTAGAAAAACGTAGAAGCTCGATGTGTTTCTTTTATTCCTGCCATTATCGTGTTCATGCTGATTTTATTCATCTTTCTTGCTTGATAATGTCTTTATTTTTTATTTATTTATTATTATGTTTTATATGATTGCAACATTAACGATTTCATCGGCGGTATTATTCACCAAGACAACTTTTGTGTTCATATGAAAACCTGTTGGGACTAGTGTGAGGTTTGTCCACTACAGAATCGGTTTAAATCCCCGGTGGCAAAATGTTTTTTCCATTGACCTTACTAAGGCGGTACCTCCTTTTCACAAGTCGTATGTGATTTATAAGTGTATGACATAGATAAATTTGTAAAATATCTCTGCATTTTATTGTGAGGAAAGGCTGTGTGTTCCTTTTCATTGTGTTTATTTCTGATGTGCATCATAACATAATTAACTTTTTTATCAATAAAAATTACCAGAAATGCTTGCGTTTGAAGAAATGAGTTAGGGTAATGACTCACCGTACAAAGCAAGATTTATTGAAACCTCTAGTTCTTGTACAACAACAAAATTATCCGTGCTTTTAACATCTTGTCTTACAGCTATAAAAGAACATGTAATTAGGTATTGCGAAAAAGTTTTTGAAACCACTGGCAAAAATCGATTTCGATCTATCAAAAATTCAAATGACGTTTTGAAGAAGCTTAAATCAAATAATTTTCAGGCGTTCTGTTTGTCTACTTATAATATTTCAACTCTGTATACTTCTCTCCTTCATTATTTAATAAGAGACAAGTAACCAGTCCCATTGAAAAAACGTTTGCTAGAGAAAATAAAACATTTATCGCTTGTAATGAACATAGGGCATTCTTTACAGATGGTTCTTATGATAATTTTACTTCTTGGACCTGTCAAGACCTTATCCAGGCGTTCACTTTTTTTATTGGATAACATTTATTTGAGATTTGTTACCTCTATTTATAAACAAGTAATAGGCATTCCTATGGGTACTAATTGTGCACCCCTTGTTGCTGATCTGTTTTTATACTGTTATGAAAGAGACTTTATGTTATCTCTTTCTACCGAACATCAAGATGATATTATTACAGCTTTTTATAACACCTTGATGTATCTTGATGATTTATTAAATATTGATAATAACCATTTTCCATCACTGGTTAATAAGATTTATCCTAAAGAATTACATCTTAATAAAGCAAACACTTCAGAAATGCAAAAGCAAGCAAACTTTCTTGATCTAAATCTGTCCATTGAAAATGGTTACGTCACTACTAAAATATATTATAAAAGAGATGATTTTAATTTTAATTTAAAAGTAAATTTTCCGTTTTTAGACGGCGATGTTCCTCGTGCAACATCTAACGGGGTTCATATCTTACAGCTTGTTCGCTTTTCAAGAGCTTGCAACAATGTGAATGATTTCAATGAACGTAATTTGTGCATAACAGAAAAACTTTTAAAACAGGGTTATCGGTATCACAAATTAAGGAAAACGTTTTGCAAGTTTTATCGCCGATATCCAGATCTAATTCATAAATACAGGTGCAGTTTAAAATCACTATTGCAACAAGGTATTTCACAGCCGGTTTTTTATGGAGATTTAATTTACAAACTTATGAAGATAAAAGGCAATGTTAATTTCTCCCGGTTATTTGAAAAACCATCTGAAAATTTTAAAAGAAAGGTTAACAACATGATATTTTACAGCGCTCTGCAGGCCTGGTGATTAACCCATCTACAGGTGATCATTATGCTTACATCTTTGGTTGCACGACAGTGGCATGGGTTTAAGAGTTTATGAAGGTTATTGGGGAAATCTTTTCTTAAAAGAACCTAGAAGATCGATTCGTTTCTTTTATCCCTGTCATCGTGTACTTACTGATTTTACTCCAGGAGCTCTGGTCTCAGTAAGATCATTGCGGCCCTACCATTTGGCTTTGCAATGCTATTCGCTTCTTATGTTTTATATGTTTGTGTGCTTTTGCATGCAACATTGTTGAGCCGATGGGTGGGCTGGAGTTATTTCACCAAGACAACTTGAACTTGTTTGTTGAAATGAGAACCTGTTGGGGCAAGTGAGAGGTTGGTGCACCCTAGAACCTGGTTTAAACCCCAGTAGCAATTTGTTTTGCCACTGACCGTTCCAAGGCGGTATCCCCAAGGGTTCTCTTCTTCGTTAATTGTTTGTGGCGTCCTATTTGAATTGTCATACTTATAAAACTAGAATTGTGTCCATAGGACACGGATGTCCCCGCTATGCATCGTTTTCAGATACTAAAGTGCAATGATGGGAATAATAGCATTTCAAAGACAGTGATGTTCGAGTAATTATAAGAATATGCATAAACTTGATGATCAAGTAAATTATTTGTATTTGTGGCACTGTTGTCTTCTCATTACGGAAATGTCTGTGAAGAAGTTGGTGGTAATACAATGCAATGTCATAATGAACATTTGTGCCAAGTTATTTTGAAATCCCTTCCTTCATAAAGAAGTTATAGCCCAAACAAGTAAATTCAAGTTTTAGTAACTGTGACCTTGACCTTGGACTTACAGGCATGGGTAATGTACGCAACACACCGCATTGTCATGGTGAACATTTGTGCCAAGTTATTTTGAAAACCCTCCATTCAAAACAGTTATAGCCCGGACAAGGAAATTCTATTTTTAGTAACAGTGACCTTGACCTTGGACCTGCAGGCATGGGCATGGTACACGACTCACCACCTTGTCATGGTGAACATTTCTGCCAAGTTATTTTGAAATTACTCTTTTCCTAACGTAGATACAACCCTGACAAGAAAATTCTATTTTCGTAACAGTGACCTTGACCTTGGACCTACAGGCATGGGCATGGTACGGGACACACAATCTTGTCATGATGAACATTTGTGTCAAGTTATTATGAAATCAATCTATTCCTAACAAAGTTACAGCCCGGACAAGATAATTCTATTTTTAGTAACAGTGACCTTAACCTACAGGCATGGGCATGGTACGCGATACACCGCCCTGTCATGGTGAACATTTGTGTCAAGTTATTTTGAAATCCCTCCATTTATAATGAAGTTACAGCCCAGACAAGAAAATTCTATTTTTAGTAACAGTGACCTTGACCTTGGACCTTCAGGCTTGGCTATTGTGCGGACACACTGCCTTGTCATAATGAACATTTGTGCAAAGTTATTTTGAAATCCCTCCATTCATAACAAAGTAACAGCACGGACAAGAGAATTCTATTTTTAGTAACAGTGACCTTTACCTTTGACCGACAGGCATGGGCATGGTACGCGACACATCGCCCTGTCATGGTAAAAATTTGTGCCAAGTTATTTTGAAATCTCTCCATTCATAACAAAGTAACAGCCCGGACAAGAAAATTCTATTTTTAGTAACAGTGACCTTGACCTTCAACCTAAAGGCTTGGGCATGTACGTGACATACTGTCTTGATATGGTGAACAATTATACCAAGTTATTCAAAAATCCAATAAGAAATAACAAAGTTACAGAGCGGACAAGATTTTGCAAGAAAATTCTATTTTTAGTAACAGTGACCTTGACCTTGGACCTACAGGCATGGGTATTGTCATGACACACCGCCTTGTTATGGTGAACATTTGTGCCAAGTTATTTTGAAATCCCTCCATTCCAAACAAAGTTAAGGGCAAAGTGTATATTTTTCTTAACACAAAATGTAAGTGAAAAAGAGGCATAATTTGAAAAATATTGGAAGCAGGGTTATGGGTCTTGTTGGTTATGATGTAGATTTTGATGGTGAAAATATATTTCAAGTTTCAAGGCAGTATCTCAAGTAGTTTTAAAGTTATGGGCAAAATGCATATTTTGCTTAACACAAAATATAAGAAACAAGATATATTCCTATTAAAACTAATGTAAATGGAAGTATCAAAGGGCCATAACTTCTGAACGGAACATGTAAGAGCAAAACCCCACCTTTATGCACAACAACATATCAGGCCAAGCATTGCGGTAAAGTTTCATCAAATTCCCAGCAGAGGTGTAGGAGGAGTTGCGTTCACGAGATATACTCCTATTAAAACTAATTTAAATGGAAGTATCAAAGGGACATAACTTCTGAACGGAACATGTAAGAGCGAAACCCCACTTTCATGCACAACAACATATCAGGCCAAGCATTGTGGTCAAGTTTCATTAAATTCCCACCAGTAGTGTAGGAGGAGTTGCGTTCACGAGATATACTCCTATTAAAACTAATATAAATGGAAGTATCAAAGGGCCATAACTTCTGAACGGAACATGTAAGAGCGAAACCCCACCTTCATGCACAACAACATATCAGGCCAAGCATTGTGGTCAAGTTTCATTAAATTCCCACCAGTAGTGTAGGAGGAGTTGCGTTCACGAGAATATCGGACGGACGGACGAATGATCACACCTGATAGAAAGTTTTTTAAATGAAGATTAAACGCTTTCTACGGTATTTGATTGTTAATTTGGGAGGCGGAAATTTCGTGATCTTACCTTGAGAAACATTGTAGGAAAATACGGCTACATCAAACGATTTGTATGTTTTTAAATCCGTCAGGATTCTTCCTAAAGAAGTAAGGGTAACATATCGTCCATGTTGAGACCTACAGTTGAAAAGTTAAAGTTTTAGTTCTTTTAGCAAGATATACTTACAACAGTTTCTCGACAAATGGGAAAAAAGCGCCAATGTTAGCAAAAAGACTAATGTGCCGCAAGAATCTACAATGGTAACGAACATGTTTTCTATAACGATCACTTCAGGTGGTATCATTTAAGGTGTTAATAAGTTTGCGGGAAGTGCTACAACTTGTTTTAACATGAACATAGCGCAGTAAAACTTTCTCAATTGCAGATTTGTTTATATCGCAATTATTTAAAAAAATATTATGCTATTCATATTTATTCATAAGAAAATGGCAGTCCCTATGGTAACCTCGCTCAATGTTAACTGGCCCAATTTGTAAAGAATTCTGGTGCAGTTTCGTATGGAAAATGACGCCCCATTTCGTCGCTTGTAAGGTTACTCATATCAAACGTTGTATTACCACAATGTGATGTATGTCACATTCGTTAATAATTAGAATGCCGATGAAAAACCACTGCTTGTCGACATTACATTTGAATTTTTCCGTGAAAATGAATGACGAACAGAGATCTACCGTGAAATTTTGGCTGTGCCTAATGGATAATCCAAAAAAGAAGCCATAAACATGTATGTAAAGGACAATAGATTTAAAACTATGAAGACAATGGAAATAAACATGTGGTTTTATGACGGACATGGAGTTATATATACAATTAATCAAGAGGTTTCCCAAAGTTGATTATGTCAGGTCAAGTTGAGGCAATCAAGGAACTGCTTGAAAAGGACTGCTGTTTCACAATACGTGAAATAAGGAACACAGTTATTGCAGTTTTGGGACTGTATACAATATTATTTAAGAACTTAGCACGAGTTTCTTAAAAAAGACAGATTGGAAAGAAAATATTCAAAGTCTATGAGTTTTTTTAACATGTTGGTAATGACGTCTTGATTACGTGGGGCTAAATACCTGACAGTGCTATTTAAAAATTCACAATATTTTGAATCAGTTCATTTTGTCAGAGTTGTTTTGAATACTTAGAATATTATAACTGCAATTTTATACACTCCTTATTAGAAAAAAATTCATCTCACCATAAATATTTCATGTGCTAACGGAAAAATACAATTTCAACGTTCACAGAAAAGGCAGATAATTCGACAATAACATTGAAAGTTATGTCCTTTTTTGTTCACAATAAATTGAATTTTAAGAAATATGTAAATAAACATGGATGCCAAATTAGAGTTTGTAGTCACTTGGAGAATGTTCTTTTTGTACATTTCGTCTATTGCTAAGTGAATAATATTTTAAGATATTTCCTTATTATGTACTGTCTTCCTGCGGCAGTAATTATTTTTTAAAGTGGAAGTATAGGAAGTATAGGACGTTTGGACTCCCACAGAAAGTTTGTTTTCAATGTAAGAAATTACTTGAAATTTCACTCTGACTTGTTTTTGCATGGTATTTAACGTTCATATGCTATAAAAATAATATCTAAATCCACAAGAAGTTTATAAGTCAGAAAAAAGTTAACTTTTATGGAATCGTGATTTCACACATCCAACCCACTTCAGCCCTTTGATATCTCCTTAAACAGTGCTTTTTTAGTGTGTTGATATAATAGTTTTTTTATTATTTTACCATGTTATGTAAACTTTAGATCATATAGAGCAATTGTTCATAAAAATATACAAATGTACTTACATGCTACAAAAATAGCTGCTTACAAAATAATTTATAATAAATATAACCAAACATATTTTATGCGACAGCTATAACTGCATGTACAACTATGCAGATAAGGTCTTGTGCCTTTCACCATTGCTTTGCCATAGACAAATAAAGACAAATATAAAAAAGATCTCTCAAACAGCACAATGCACTTCCATGAAACCAATGTTATTAATATATGTTTAATTTACATACACTAAAGTTAGAACAGTAAAGAAAAATAGTTAAACCCCAAAAGATCCCCAACATTCTAGTTGACAGGTTTATAGGAAAATCTTATGCAAGAAACTAGAAACTTGATGTGTTTCTTTTATCCCTGTCATCGTGCTCTTGCTTCTTAGACTCAAGGGTCTCTGGTCTCGGTAAGGTAATTAATTTTCCGCCATTTTGCTTTAAAATGCTATTAGCTTCTTTTATATGTGCCATTTTGCATGCAATGTTGTTGACTGATGGGTGGATTGGAGTTATTTCACCAAGACAGCTTGTACTTTACTTGTACTTTATTGTTGCTTTGAAAACCCAAGCAAGTGTGAAGCTGGTGCACCATAGAACCTGGTTTAAACATCGAGTGGTGAAGTTGTTTTGCCACTGACTGTTCCAAGAAGGTATTCCTCAGGTTCGCTTGTTCGATTCTTTTTTGTTTTAGGTTACTAATCTGAATTTTATTTTATATACCCATGCTCTCTTCTCCTTGGCGTGGCAATTCTTGACATGCATATTTCACGTTATTATTTATATTTTGCTTGTCATGTACAACTAAAGCAGCGCCTTTTTCTTTTTTTTTCTTCTATAAAATACTTATAGTTATATGCATAATTAAGTTGAGAAACAAACCTGTAACATCTGTAGTAGTCCGAAAATCCAGGAATGACCGATTCATAGGACACGACCGCAGATACTCTTTTATGACGGCACAACAATGCCCCGCCGTTAAGGAAACTCCATTTAGTGTCACTTACATAGATGTATGATATTTTACCTAAAATTTGTAAGACTATATGTAAGTTAAATTGTACTAATAACGGTGTTACCTAAACTGCCAAAACTTATCTAACTCTATCTTGGCCTATAAATACATGCATGTATTGCTTGATAGGAAATTGAATTTCAGCAGATCATGGATTCCAGAAAACAGTGGATTACATCTTTTTGTATCTGTCAACATAAAGTTATGTTACTCACACCTTTGTTGTTTTTATGCCCCCACTAAGTGGGAGGCATACATAATTGCACGTTCGTCCGTACGTCCTCCAAATCTTGTGGCATCAACGCCTCATTAATTATCCGGCGGATTTTTTTTTCAAACATGATCAAGCAGGATGTGAAGATGATCGTAAAGAAAAGAATTTTTTCGAACATTTCTACCAGAATATGGCCATTTGTTTAATAAATTGTTGGCATCAACTGCTTATTAACTAATTGGCGGGTATCTTTCACACTTACACTCATAATCAAGCGAAGGAAATATTTGTGACCATTTGTTTTCAGAATTATGGCCCTTTATAAATTTCAGTGAAATAGTTTGTTGCATCAACTCCTTATTAACTGTCCTGTAGTATTTTTTGAAAGTTGCACAGCTGATAATGCAAGATGATGGTCTTTAAGAAACGATTTTTCCCGCCACCATTCTTACCACGCTTACGGCCTTTTGTTAATTTCAGTCATCAAACTGAGTGGCATCAACTCCAAATCTTTTGTTGGGCTGAATTCTTTGAAATTTGCACAGATTATTAGACATGATTTGTAGATTGTTCTAACAGAATTAGTCTTGCAACCTTTACCAGAGTAAGGGCCCTTTATTTATGTTAGTCATAACATGTTTTGGCGCCTACTCCTCACTTGCTTTTCATGATCATCACATGTTACGACCTCATACACATTTTTTACAAATGTTGTTGCGTAAGTGGGGGCATTAGTGTCCTGAAAACAAACCCGGTAGTCTAGTTCTAAATAATTATCAGATATTATTTGATAACGTTCACAAAAAAAGAAGACATCAATTAAATAACATGCAATTGAGTATTAGTTATGCTATATAATACTAATCTTTAGCTTATTATAAAAAGTCACAGTGCAGATATGAACTATTATTATGTGTAATAATATCGCATACAAGACTTATTTATAAGGTCTCATTGTAGAAATATATAATTAGTCTATTAGGTGACTAAATAAAACATGGTTCTGTGTCAGGGTGGCTAGACCAAGTGACTTTTTGAAAGTCTTGCACATACAAATTCACTCTCTTCAGGTATGTTTTTGTATATTTCTCAGTAATGTGTGGCCCGATTTCCATCAGATAAAGGGCATCGTACTGTACAAAAGCATTTTCATCGACATTTAACCTCCGTTATTAATAGGCTGCTGTTAAACATTCAAAGACGAATTCACACTTTCAAACAAAATTTGTCTTTGAATGTTTGAGAAAACAGCAACCTATATTTCTACAATTAAAGTCGGTCCAGAAATTATTGAGAAATAAGCAAACACCTATCTGAAGCGAGTGTTTTTATGTGTGCACAACATCCAAAAAGTCACGTGGTATAGCCACCCTGTTAGTATATTACTAGGCATGGGGATCGATAGCAAGACCGCAGACACGAATACTGTTGTACGAGTATCAATCATCAGCCATTCACCCAATTCGTCACATCCTGTATCTGGAAAATATAAGAGGTCAATAACAATTACACAAAGTACAAAGTTTGTTTTTTTAAACAAAGGTGAAATATGCTTATCAGGAATTTCCACATTCAGAAAAAACAGCGTCCCCACACAGTCAAGAAGAAGTGAGAGGAAGAGAGCATAGTTAATAAAATGACCAGTTTCAAAACAGACACCACAATCAATTAACAATAATGAGAACCAGCGAGGGGTTACCGCCTTGGAACGGCCAGAGGCAAATGAAATTACCACTGGGGATTTAAACCAGGTTCTACGATCCACCAACCTCACACTTGCCCCAACAGGTTCTCGTATCACAAAACAAGAACAAGTTGTCTTGATGAAATAACTCCAACCCACCCATCGGCTCAACAATGTTGCATGCAAAGGCACATAAACATATAAAAAATAAGAAGCTAATAGCATTGCAAAGCCAAAGGGCGGGTACTCAATGATCTTACCGAGACCAGAGCTCCTGGAGTAAAATCAGCAAGAACACGATGACAGAGATAAAAGAAACAAATCGAGCTTCTAGGTTCTTTTAAGAAACGATTTCCCCATAAACCTTTGAAAACTCTTTAACCCCTGCCTCTGTTTTGCAACCAAAGAGGTAAGCATAATGATCAACTGTAGATGGGTTAATCACCAGGCCTGCAGAGCGCTGTAAAATATCATGTTGGTAACCTCTCTTTAAAATTTTAAATTTACAGATGGTTTTTACGAAAAATCGGCAGAAATAAACATTGCCGTTTATCTTCTTAAGTTTATAAATTAAATCTCTATAAAAACTGGCTGTGAAATACCTTGTTGCAAAAGTGATATTAAACTGAACCTGTCTTTACGAATTAGATCTTGATATCGGCAAAAGGTTTTCCTTAGTTTATGATACCGATAACCTTGTTTCAAAAGTTATTATGTTATGCAAAGATTACGTTTATTGAAATCATTAACATCGTTGCAAGCTCTTGAAAAGCGAACAAGTTGTAAGATATAAACCCCGTAAGATGTTGCACGAGGAACATCGCCGTCTAAAAACGGAAAATTTACTATATTAAAATTAAAATCATCTCTTTTATCATATATTTTAGTAGTGACGTAGCCATTTTCATAAACAGATTAAGATAAAAAAAATTATGCTTGCTTTTCTGAAGTGTTTGCTTTATTAAGCTGTAGTTCTTTAGGATAAATCTTATTAACCAGTGTTGGAAAATGGTTATTATCTTTATTTAATAAATCATCAAGGTACCTCGCGGTTTTGTTAAAAGCTGTAATAATATCATCTTGATGTTCGGTTGAAAGAAATAACATGAAGTTTGTTTTATAACAGTATAAAAACATATCAGCAACAAGGGGTGCACAATTAGTACCCATAGGAATGCCTATGACTGATGGTGATCCCTGATATGCATATTTCACTTTTTTGTACATAAAAACAGGTACCAAATCTAGCATAAATATTAACCAGTAGGAAAGTACGCGACTCTATTAGGTCTTGACAAGTCCATAAAGTATAATTATCATAAAAACCATCTTTAAAAATGCCCTATGTTCATTACAAGCGATGAAGGTTTAATTTTCTCTAGCAAACTTGTTTTCAATGAGACTGGTTAGCTTGCCTCTCATTAAATTATGACGGAGCGAAGTGTTTAAAGTTGATAAATCATAAGTAGACAAACAGAACACCTGAAAATTATTTGATTTAAGCTTTTTCAAAGCGTCATTTAAATTTTTAATCGACAAAAATAATTATTTGCCAGTATCGCAATAACTTATTACATGTTCTTTTATAGCTGTAAGACAAGATGTTAAGAGAACGGATAATTTAGTAGTTTTGCAACAACTAGAGTTTGCAATAAATCTTGCTTTGTACGGTGTTTTATGCATTATTGGCAACCAATACATAGTAGGAACTTAGTCTTGTTTCGGCTCAATACTGATTCTAAATTTTGTAGTTTGTAGAGTAACAATATCACTATCAGATGAAGAAGTCAGTATATAAGCATTAGTGCTGTTCAGTTCTTCAGCTTGAATATTAATATACTGTATCCGTCACACTTTAATTAAATTATTAGAAGCACGTGTTAAAACAAATCTGTTATGAAAGTCTTGAATTTCTTTTTTTCAAATGACGAAAGTTAAAACGAGGTCGAGGTTTTAATAAAGCAACGTTTCTTTCATAAAATGATATACGAGTGTCAATTATTTAAGGATTGAATCGATATTTGATGGTTTTCATTTGGGTATGGAAAACAGTTGGATTGTTTAAAGTGTGTGAAGCCCGAAATAATAATAAATAATTAAAATGTGTTTAATATTTTGTACCACAAGGTCACAGTAGCGTTGTTTGTGCCGTGTGGAGTCTGTAAAAAGTCTACCGTACATTCAATCACTGCAGTTATCAGTTTTTTTCTTTGGAGATCGTTTAGCACGATACGTATGTACTATGTTAAAGGTACTTCTAAAATTACTTTTCCTTTAATATTTCGGCCAGTTTAAAGATGAGTGGTTCAATATCCCAGCCAATATATATTTTGATATTGTTCAATCACCCTAAGGATAGACTTCATGCTTTTTTAAATTTTGCCTTTGGCGTTGGCTGTGATATGCAGGATTTATATTCTCAGATCCCCTGTCAAAATTCTATTGTGTTTAGTTCCGCCTATTGTTTTCTTGTTTTAGGGAAAACACAATCTTTTATCTGGGGACCATACGACGCTGAACATGGAATGTTATTAATTTAAAAATACGGCATTGAAGGTTCCATGTTCGCCGCCATATGCATACAATCGTTTGGGATGGATCAAAATTGTACTATTTATAAGTGTAAATATTGAATTGCGCTCAACCCGGGGCTAGGCGGCGTGGGCAGTAATATGCATTTCCATTACTGCCCATGAACAGACTCAATCAAACCGAGCTTGCAATATTTTCATATTAAAAAATTGTCGTTGTCGGTGGCTTTCAAAGTTCCCTTTTCATCTATTTTGAGAATGACTAGTTGACTCTACACTCATATTCACTTACTCATATCGACACTCCTATTTACTTACTCATATCGACACTTATATTTAAAATCTCATATCAACACTTTTATTTACTCACTTATATCAACTACGGGTATTATATTTACTTACTCAAATGGTTCCAGCAGGGATTAAATACTGAGCTTATACCAGTTACTTTGAGACCGACACCAGGAAAACCATTTTCATCTGTAATAAGGGAATAGTTTGTTAATTAGAGAAGCAAAAACATCAAACTTAAAATTGATAACTAAACTGTAAGTTTTGATATTAGAATACACTTGTACACTTGACAATTAATAAATCATTTAAATGTGATTAACAGTTCAAACCATTAGGCTATACTTGAATCAAACACAAAATATCATTAGTATTTCAAATAAAATAAGATGTAAGGTGATCCCTATACAATTTTCACATTAACAGTATTTAGGCGTTAAAATTGCCATTTACTCTCTCCGAAGTCTAGTATATTAACTTTCTTACCTCGATAACATATTGACCATTGAAAATCAAGATATTCTTTTTACCGAAAAAGAGAAAATGTAAAGTTACTCATAGACACAAGCTCATACCTCTCAAGACCGGTAGCAAAGCAATGAACATTAACAAAATAAAAATATAGTAACGATGGAAACCTACAACATTCGAATTTACTACGAGGTATATGGGCGTTTGTAATAAATACGAAATTCTCTACGTGCTCGAAATCTCTCTTAATCCATAAAGTAGGCTGAAACTAATAAAAATCCCATAACCAGGACAAGAACCGTTGAACGAATGAAGAACGATTATTAAAAAAATTTTCGTCTAATGTATGCATTTCAACAAACTAAGCATAACGTCGCAAAAATCCACGCACTAAGTACGAAACTTATTTGATATTAAGGGCTTGCCACACTCTTCCCAATCCGTTAAATGCCGTTAAATGAAACTTTGCAAAAATGAATGTTACTAAAATATCTTGATTTTGCATACAGTAAGACACGTTGACACGTTAGAATAGTAAAGAAAACAAGCTAGACCTTAAAATTCCTTAAAACTCTATTTACATAAATTCACAAAAACTAAGCGACACAAAACATAATTTTAAATTCCCACGTGAGTGCAATGTTACTGACAAGAAAATGTTGTGTACTTTGTAAAAAAGTCAACTAATGAAAGAGAAATCAGTGATTGTCATCCGTTTACGCGACCTGAAAGCGACCAGAAAATTGAAGGTCAAAACACACTTTTACTATTGTTTCGTAAAGTTTTCTTATGTAAATCACGAGGACACAATAAATTGTTGTCACTATCATATTAATCATGTGGGCATTTAAAAATGTTTTGTGTTGTTTAGTTTTTGTGAATTTATGTAAATAGAAGTTGAGGGAATTTTTAAATTTCACTATTTTTCTTTACTGTTCTAACGTGTCTTACCATCTGCAAAATCAAGATACATTAATTACATACATTTAAGCAAAGTTTCATTTAATGGCATTTTGCCATTATTGAGATTTTGATAATTTTCTTTTTATCGATGATCAGGATTGGGAGGAGTGTGGTAATCCCTTAAGTGTACAAATATTATATCTATGAAATGTAATCTTTTGGGAAAAAAGTAATATATGCATATCAGGAATCGTCACACTCACAAAACACAGCCTCCCCACGCAGCGAAAAAGAAGAGAGGAAGAGAGAGAGAGAGAGAGAGAGAGAGAGAGAGAGAGAGAGAGAGAGAGATCATGCTTGTTATAAGTATGTCAATTCAAATAGGACAACTAGCGAAAAAGAGAACCTTTGGGGATACCGCCTTGGAACGGCCTTGGAGACATTTCTAAAGTAACTCAATACTTCGGCCATAATTTAACTAACTTAACATAATAAAGATTTATGAAAACAAGAAGCCTTATATCTTTACGTCGTCCATTTCATTGCATGACAAGTGTGCTATATTTACACTTTTGTGTTATCTTAGTTTTTTACTTGCATTTTTTCAGTATTTCGCGACTGTTGAGAAAATACCGTATATTTCATTTTTTAATGATCTTATGCACTTCAGAACCTCCATTACACATGCTATCAAAAAACAAAAATTACAATTACGGTGCTTTCTCAGCGGTTCGCTCTTTTTTTATAAATAGTTTGATGGTCAACGTCAACGTTAGACTTCACAAAAATCAAAGGTCGTTTCGCAAGAACGCCTCATAATTGTCACACTTTCAGCTCCGTAGTGAGTCCATCCAGTGGAGCAAGTCCAGCAAGCGGAACAAGTCCACTGACGAAGCGGAGCAAGTCGACAAGTTCAGCCAGCCTAATCATTGAAGGAAATTGGGTTTTCTAACTAGCAAAGACATTTTTCACCTTAATTAGTAAACATCCCTATAGACCAACGTGAGACATTGAGGAAAAGTTAAACTTCAGCAACCGCCAAGCTTTAAATGTACATACACTTAACAACTTTTCTAAGTATACACTATTTTCCTCCCGACATTTTTTTTATATTTGCAAGAACGAAATTGCAACTGCTATTCCTATCATATGACAGTAAAGTCTTTATTTTACACTCTTTAGTTATCGACTTCCATAATGCATGCGCATGTCGAAGACTGCAACAGTTCTATACAAAGGAACTTAAATTCTAAGCAATATCTGCGACAAGTCCTTTTTCCGGTTGTCCTTCCACACCTTCAAGCAATTTAAATCTGGTTATGGTCAGAACTTGGAAGGTGCTGGGATTTCCCAAATTGTCGTTCAGAACTGCATTACCTCCATGAAATGATGGTGGTCTTACGCGTTCTTTACTGATGTTGTGAATTTGTATTCTGTGGGTGCCAGTATTTGAACTGATTTTGAGCAGTCAGTTGTCTGTCATTTTGAATATGTGTTTTACTTATAAAACAGTTAGTACTTATTGCATGTTTATTGGAAGTTTAAGAGCAAAAAACTCAATTATCAAGCCATTAATGCCCCGATACGAATGTGTATACTTAGAAAAGTTGTTAAGTGTATTAGGGGTGTAATTCAATTTGTTTTCTAATGGTTCTTATTCGTGAGAGATAATTCGAAAAAAAATTGCTATGCTTGACAGAGTTATACGCTTTATAAAAGACCTGGAATTGGGTCTTTATTACAGAAATATTACAATTTTTACAAATTTATATTTCCATGTTTTCTTGACGAGAATTCATTCCTGGAAAACAAACTAATTCGCCTATATATGCCACAATTATCGTTATCATTGATATACATAGAACATACTGTAGGTGTCTATTTATCCATAATCATGGATGTCTGCGCAATTACAGTAACTTCATGCCAAGTTGATTCATACGTAAGATATACAGTATTTTTTAATACTCGAAGTAATTTTATTTGTTTTCATATAGTGTAAGAATCTGTTGATTCAGAAGATCATAAGAGGTTTATATAAAGAACATGCCATGTTTATACTTACATATAAGATCACGATCTGGAAAAAATATGAATAAAGTTGTATTCTATATAAAGTAAACCAGTTAGAACATATATGCTAAGGTATCTAGACATTTAATTTCACTAACCAATCGGAAATCTACTAGTATTGAGTGCCAGTGAATGAGCAAGCGAGCTTATTAAGCCGCGGTCAGTAAGTCACATCTATAAAATTAAATACGTATCAATTTCTTTATTACAGCAAAATCAAGTATCACGCCATTTTCAATATTTGGTTACAAACACATGTAATAAAATATATCGTAATAAACTACAGTGTAATGAAGCAAATATTTCAGAATAACAATTAACTCTTGATGTAAATCCTTTCATTAAAAATGGTTACGTCACTACTAAAGTGTATTATACAATAGATGTTTTAATTTTAATGTTTTTTCGTTCATACTTACTCATTAATTACCTTTGATATTTAAACTCATATATTGTCATTTGTACATTATTTTAACAGATTCGGGCGGAAACTCTTGCGTTCCTTGTGCGATCTGACCTGTTATGAACCTCATTTCAGAAATGTGCCAATATACATTATATCAAAATAAATGAACTTTATAAGGGAACTTTTAATTCTATCAAAGACGACAAATATAAGCAAACTGCAGGCTCTGCTTGATCATGCTTTTTATAGCCAGCAATTATAATGCATACAACAGTCCATGCCACCTGGCCCCGCGTTAAGAACGATGCAATATTTCCACAAGTAATTAAGCTAACAGTTCACATTCAATTTGTCCCGAACGACTACATGCAAGTGGCTGTGATCATTAAACCTACATTCTGGTATTTACAGTTGAATACCATTCCATGACCGTTACCTAAAACTTCGCCTCATTCGAGCACAGAATCAATGAAAGGAAAAAGTTGAATGGAGCCTAAAACATCTCGCTAAAACCGGGTTGTTCAGTCGCGTGCTACACTGCATAATAGGTACCGAATCAGGGCAAGAAATAAGTGTTCCGAGGTCCCCACCGGGGACTTCTAGAAAAAAATGTTTCGCGAGATTTATGGAAAGGCTATGTTTTCTTAATGTGGCTATTCATAATCTTAATAATTTACCTATTATATATTTTAGATCTCATAAGTTTACAGTAATGCGATTTAATTTAATTATTTCTTGCAATACCTGCGCTTATAATTCAGTTTTAACGTCTAATGTTACGATTATCATTGTCGGAGCAAGAGGTTAATTTACCACAGTAATACAGGTTTCGCAAAGGTGACATTTTGTTTAGATGTCTACACTGTAATGAATGTTTGTCATGATTGTAATGCTTCCACGTGGGACAATAGTGTCCTTTGTCCGACATAGCATGGTGGTGGTTAGGGTAAAACACAGCATAGGCAAGGCACATGGTTTTATACATATTCATATAATTTTAAGAGCATTTTGAACAACCAGTAAATCTGATATTGGAAATAAGCATTTACTTTGTGTTTACATGTGTTTGTGGGCCAAAGATTTTTCAAATTTTCTGTTGATTCAATTAACGTAAATTGAATACGACGAAAGAGCCGGAAAAATGTTTAAATCAGACAGTTCAATCCCCGCATAGTTTGTGTACTCGTATGTGTATGCGCATAACGGTAGGCTGCAAACACCAAATTTTATAAGAGTTTGGGAGCTGATTAATAGCTCAGTAGGTAGCGAGTCTATCTCTATGTACAGGGATCCCCGATACTTTAACTAATCAAAACGCTGAAAGCGCAGAAAGGCTGGGGCATTTGAGGATGAAATGAGTGTAAGTAAGGTTGGAAGTGCCTTAAAAGGAACTAATTACCAACTTGAAGTTGACTGGAATCATCACGCTTGTTTTCATACCAGTATTCTTGATTTGCTTAGTAGAGGAATGTGGACAGGATTCAAACCTGCGACCTCCAGCTTCCGAGTCATGTTTTTACCCCTGGATAACCTCAATTTTACGTGTAACAGGATTAATGCATACTATCAGTATTTATTAAAGAAATATAAGTATGAAAAACAAGAGGGTTGTGAAAATTTATTTCTCAAGTTATAACCAAAATGTTTGTTGGGCTGTATAAAATGTTGCTGCGGATCACCTTTTGACTCTTACCCAGTCGTTATTAAAATAAACGACTGTTGTAAACCAAAAATTGGCTGTTGTATGACGTCACACTTGCAGTCTGTATCTATTTTCTACTTTTAAATCCTCTCCAGCTTCTTTTCAACTAAGCCTATTACTCATCACAAAAATTCCGACAAAAAACTTATCAACATTACATGGATTAAGACTTTTCAGTAAAGATTAAATATGCACTATTTATGATAAACAAAAGAAGAAATACAGCTTATAACTTTATTAAACCAAAGCATCTAGAATGTTTAGAATGTGTAAACAGAGCACTGGATGGAGATAAGCTGATTATTAACAGGCTGTATGGCAATAAAATCAGTGACCAGATCAAGTGGTATCAAATTGCTATCAGCAACCCTCTTGAGATAATTGCAAGTAAACTTGTAATATGGAGAATTTGTATGTTTTCCGCACCTAACTGGTGTTATACTGTTAATCTCCAGGATAATGTACTTTGCCTGAATACCTGGGGAACACCGTCTATATTTAAACCCCAACGGAACTATATTATGCAAATGAATAGCGCATTGATTTGAATAATTAGTTAAAAAGGTAAAGGCTTTTCTATGTGAGGCTTCAGTTTTCAGTATGATAGATATAGGCTGGGGCATGAGGGCCCCAGCCTTATAATATTAACAGTCTTTCGAATGAGACTTCGAATCGTGGTCCAGTGTAGAGATGCTATCCACCGTCCTTTAAAAGATCTAGGAATAATCCTGGACTAAGAGAATCCGCTGTATCTTACCCTAGCCTCCAAAAATCTGAAATGACTAATCCTTTTCTGTAGCGACGATCAGTAAATCGAAATACACAAGTTTTTTAGTTCAATTTTGAAGACTCACTTCGCCTTCTGCATTTTCTTCCGATCACCAAAATTAAACTTTATTATATATTTTAAGAACAAAATACCCTATCTAACAACGCTGCATCTATCCAATATTGTCAAATTATTTGAACTTATCTAATCTAAGGTGTTGCTTTGTTTTTATCAATAAAATTGCGCTACGGATCGTGCCATTTTAAAAGAATGTCGATATTTTTATTAGCTTTATTATGAGATTGTCACTGTCATGTAACAGCTGCCCTGTACCAAATAGTGGGTACCCTGTGGCAGTCCGCAAGATGGCGACCAGTTAAGCGACGAAAATGTATGTGCGCTTCTATGACAACTTCGTTGTTCTCGTAATATGTGATATCCCTTTGAAGCGCCTCTAATTGCCTATCTTGTGGTATAACTAACAAACTGAACAATTATTTTGTTTTTAAGAAAATGCGATTCAAACAAATTGTTGTTGGTACCCTATACCGCCCCTCGGATTTTAAGAGGGTACCTTGTATAGCCGTTGGATTAGTGTCGAAAACAGTTTTGAAATAGCCAATAAGGTCATTTATTTTTATCAATTACAAAGTCAAACAGACACACCGGCAATAAACAAGCAATCATTTAATCAATCAACAATCCTTTTCATTATATGATCCAAGTATACAAGTCTATACCTTACAATATGCATACGAATTGGAAACAAAATAGGACATACCTTTTCGTCGCTTAACTGGTAGCCATCTTGCGGACTGCCACAGGGTACCCACTATTTGCTAAAGGGAATCTGTTACACGACAGTGATTGTGTTCTTTTCTCTATCTATAAGGACCATGGACGGACGGGAATAGGTACTGAGGTCGTGCCCAGTCCGAGAATCAAACCAGACTTCTACTTTGTTCCGTCGGATCATCATTGTTTCGCTCTGACCACCTCCTGAATGAGAACCTTGAAAACTTTAAAGATTGCGAAAACACAATGCGAAATCGCAAAAGTACGGTGCGAGATCGGGAGAACATGATTGGAGGGTAAGATGCGTCGTGTTCTTGCGATCTCGCTTCATTGTCTCGCGACCTTGCATCCTGTGCTCGCTTTTTTGTGATCTTACAATATGGAGAATGAGACCATGAAAAGGCGAGAACCCGATGCGAGGTAGCGAAAACATGTTGCTAGGTAATACCGCGCCCTCGTATCGCGTTTTCGGGATCTCGAATTTTGTTTGCGCGACCTCGCATATTCTTCTCTTGTTCTCGTATACTGTTCGGCGATTTTTTAGTTGGTCAAAAGCGAAAATAAAGGAAGATAACCGTAATCTCATATAGTCCGGGTTATGGTGGATGATCGGCATTTATTTATATTTCTCTATTGCTCCAGATCAGTATCTTTTCTTATATTTTGTTGTTTATTTTTCCGTTTCCCCACTAAATCCTTTTCATTTTCTGTTCTTTTCCTCGGCATAAATAGATGTTGCTGTCGTTGGAAAGCTATGACTATGAATCGTTAATGAACAAGTAAAATAACATAAAAGAAAAAATCAATGAATAAAAGAAAAAAGGAGTCTCAAGTCCAACCTTTAACTTAAGTACAAAATAACAAAAACGGATAGATATTTTCGTGAATATTTACATTCAAACGTAATTTATATTAAGATTACGTCATCAAACACTGTCATTTAGGTCAATGAGCTTTTGTGCAAATTTTAAGATGTCAGTGCGATAATAATAAATTAAAATGACGTCAGACATGTCTATGACGATAGAAAATACTACTTCATAACCAAACTTCCAAATAAGTTATAAGGTTTTTATTATTCCGTTTCTAGTATCGGCGCTGACGACGTCTAGTCGGCTTTAAAAGCTCAATAGAGCTTGTGTTACTTGTTATGAAACCCGACTATATAAATAAAATTTACTTGACTAGTTGACTTGACTTGAGGGTTCTTTTTGCTGTTCCCAATTTGTGCATAAAAATAACTCACTTGCTTGACATTCATGTTTGGATCATTGTTCATTTTTCAGCTGTGTTACTAATCGAGGTGAAAATTTTAGCACGACTTTGCCATAGTAGTAAGTTAACATGAACATTAAAATCTCCCCTGCAGGACGTCGTAAAATTTATCGCACGTGAGCTTTCGCGGCAGTCAATGGACGTTAACAAATAACATTAGGGAAAAATTAATGAAACTTTTGCAAATAATAAATGATCAAATCCAAAAATTAGGAAATACCACCCCATGTATTTTTTCTTCGTCGATTGGTGATATTTTTTTTCAAACGATGCATAATAAATTCAGAAAAAGCGTTTCACGGTTAAGTGTGTCCCACTTCAGTTATATATGAATTGACATTGAGTCAATTTATACATAAATCGAAGGTTCATTAATCAGCTCGCTTGCGATCCAACAGACGGACATCCCTTTATCACATTTTTGGCGTGCATATTAAATAAAGTTATGTTTTAAAACTAAGTTGTTTTCAGAAAATAAATCATAAACAATAATAACGTTTTAGCATAAAATATAGATAATATACCGGCTTCATTTTCCGATGGAAAACCATAATGGTCTGGACTATAGTCGCAATACGTGAGTGGAAACATTTCGCTGGTATCACTTGAATTACAGTCGAGAATTGTGGTTGGTACATAGAAGGGGCGACTTTCGAAAACAACATATCCATCGAAATCAGGACATTCAAGTGATGTATTACCATGATCCTGAAATTAAAACAAAACACTTATGACAATCAAGAAATCTGAAATATGAAGTGAAATTTAAAGAAAAAACACAGTTCATACATGGAAGTTACATTCTACCCTTTCACTGCCATAAGGTCGTCTTAAGCCGTCCCTGTTATTTTCGGCGTATTTGCCCTATGGACGGCTTTAGCCGTTTCTACCGTTTCTATATATAAACCAGCATACAAAGCGGGGGTTTCTATGCTGACGTAGGCAGATCATTCAAATATTGACCAATAATGTTATTGCTTTCGTTTTCACATGTAAACATAGTAATTATTTGATATATCTATAAATAACCAGCCTCATTCTGACCTTGGTATTGGTATTTGTTTATGTGGTAAAAACACTCTCGGCGCTGACGACGTCAATTCGGGTTTTCAAGTTGGTAGCGAAAGGGATCCTTAGCTTATCATGTATACATGTTGCGGTACCTAGTCCTTGGTTTTACAAGTTAGACTGGGAACTTGGGTAACGGTTTAAATTACAAAATAAGCCATAACAAATATCATCTAGATGCAGATTTGTAAAAAAAACATACATGTATACAAACAACATTTAACCCAAGTCAAACGCTCATGTTTCTTCAAGTTATTATTTCGGAGGGCAAAACAAAGAATAGATCAGAACACTAGCAAGAGAATTACATGTACCTTTATCACAAGGAAACAAGCATCTTTTGTTCGCACTTAGCTTGATCAGGTACACTGTTTAAAAACATCATATTTATGCGTCATTCCCGTGCGGCAATCGAATTTGACTTTTTACAATCGTTTTTGTTTTTCACATCTTCACCGACGCCGACAATCTAAAAACTCACGCTAACACTTAATAACTATGGAACGTTTGACGACTGAAGACATTACCGCGTTAGTAGGAAAATTAACATTTATCAAGTGTGCACTTAGAACTGTTGAAAATACACCACGATCAAGGGATTGTTCAAATTCATTTTTTTCTACCAAAATGTCGGTCATATCGTTACAGGGGATCAAATATTATCAAAGTCTATAGAATCCGTAATTTAATTTGCAGAGGAACGAAATATAGAATTCCATCGAATATTTATTTCATACCTGTCGTGCGAAAATTGCAAGGTCTTAAAAATCGTTTTGCAATAACTGCAGCAAACGACAACATGTTGAGCTTATTGCTCTTCCACTATTCTATTTAGTTCCGCCCATTATTTTCTCGTTTAGGGCAAACCCATTCTTTTATCAGGGGACCATACGACGCTGAACATGGAATGGTATTAATCTGAAAATACCGCATTGAAGGTTCCATGTTCACCGCCATATGCATACCATCGTTTGGGATGGATCAAAATTGTACTGTTTATTGGTGTAAATATTGAGTTTCGCTCAACCCGGGGCTAGGCGGCGTGGGTAGTAATAAGCATAATAGGCTTAATCAAACCGAGCCTGCAATATTGTAGTGTTCGAGGGTCTTCAAAGTTCCTTTTTCATCTATTTCATTAGAAAAAAAACAAGAATTCAAAATCATTGACACTAGAATATTCTTCTATACAAGAAACATAGCTTTATCTGCCACCAAAACATCTTTAAAACTTTCGTCATTTGAAAAGGGGAATTCAAAACTATCGCAACAGATTTGTTCAAACCCTTGCCTTTCTTCAAATAGTGTCATTATAGTGTGACGAATACACTTTCTAGATATTCAAATTGAAGAGCATAATAGTACGTATACATACACACTAACTTCTTTATCAGAGAGTGATATTGTAGCTGCGCAATCTAAACATATTGTAAAATTTAGAATTAGTGCTAAACTTAACATCAAAAAGATAAAATTCCTATTAAATACTGGTTGCATAAAATGCACAAAACACCTTATAAAAATGAAATATTCATATCAGGAATTGCCACAACCAGAAAAGACAGCTTCCTTACGCAGCCAAAAAGTAGAGAGTAAAAGAGTGTATAAGTTTATAAGAGAATAAATTTCAAACAAAACAACTCAAACATCTTAGGATAAAGAAAACCTATAGGGTTACCGCCTTGGAATGGTCAGCGGCAAAATAATTTGCCAGTGGGGGTTTAGACCAGGTTCTAGGATAAACCAATCTTACAATTGTCCCAACAGGTTCTCATATGAACACACAAGTACGTGTTGCTTTGGTGACATTACTCCATCCAACCCATCCAATCGGCAAAGTTGCATGCAATAGCACACAAACATAAAAAACATGAAAAAGCTTATAGCATTTCAAAGAAAAAGTGCGGATACCCAATAACCTTAACTAGACCAGAGCACCAAGAGTCAAATCAGCAAGAACACAATGACGGGGATAAAAGAAACAGATCGAGTTCTAGAATCTTATACAATATTTCTCTATTCTTCATAAACTCTTAAACTCCTGCCACCGTCGTGCAATTCAAGATGATACTGCCTCCCCGAGGTGAGCATAACGATCAACTGTAGATTAGTTAATCACCAGACATGCAGATCGCCTTAGAATATCATGTTGGTAACCTTTCGTTATGAATTTACGCATGGCTTTTACGAAAAACGTTGAAATAAATGACAAGGGGAATTTGAAAGCCACTGAACAGGACAAATATGAAATTACTGCAGGCTCGGTTTGATTGAGCCTGAACATGGGCAATAATGGAAATGTCTAACACTGCCCAAACCGCCTAGCCTCGGGTTGAGCGCAACTCGATATTTTCACCAATAAACAGTACAAATTTGATCCATCCTAAACGGTGGTATACATATGGCGGTGAACATGAAACCTTCAGTGCGGTATATTCAGATTATTACCATTCTATGTTCAGCGGCGTATGGTACCCAGATACATGAATGGGTTTGCCCTAAACGAGAAAACAATGGAGGGAAAAAAAACAAATATTCTTTCTGCTTTTTAAATTTTGCTTTTGGCATTGTCTGTGATATGCATGATTTATTTTCTCGGATTCCCTGTCATAATTATAATCCGAGAATATAAATCCTGCATATCACAGACAATGCCAAAAGCAAAATTTAAAAAGCAGAAAGAATATCCTTTGGGTGATTGAACATTATCCGAATCTATATTGGCTAGGATAATGAAACCACCCATGCATAAACTGGCCGAAATAATTAAACAATAGCAATTTTGGAATTACTATTGGGCGAATACTCTATGATCTTACCGAAACCAGAGCCCCAGGAGTCAAATTAGCAAGAACACAATGACAGGGTAAAAGAAACAAATCGAGCTTCTGCGTTTAAAGAAAAGATTTCCCCATAAACCTTAACCTTTCAAACCCCTGCCACCGTCGTGCAACCAAAGAGGTATGCCATAGTGATCAACCGTAGATGGGTTAATCGCCAGGGCTGCAGCGCGCTATAGAATATCATGTTGGTAATCTTTCTTTTTGATTTCACAGATGGTTTTTAAGAGTAACTGGGGTAAAATAATATTGCCTGTTATTTCTTAAGTTTATAAATTAAATCTCTTTAAAAGTTTTTTTTCTGTTATGCATAGATTATGTTCATTGAAATCTTTAAATTCAAAGAAAGCTCCAGAAAAGCGAACAAGCTGTGAAATATAAACCCCGTAAGATTTTGCACGAGGAAAATCGCGTCTTAAACGGAATATTTACTATATTAAAATTAAAATTATCTCTTTTATCATATATTTTCGCAGTGACGTAACCATTTGCAATGGACATATTTAGATTAAGAAAGTTGGCTTGCTTTTCTGAAGTTTTCGCTTTATTAAACTGTAGGTCTTTGGATAAATTTTATTAACAAGTGATGGAAATTTGTTAATATCTATATTAAATAAATAATTAAGTTACCTCGAGGTGTTGTTAAAAGCAGTAAAAACGTCATCTTAATGTTCGGTAGAAAGAGATAACATAAAGTCTCTGTCATAACAGTATAAATTCAGATCAGTAACAAGGGGCACAGATTTAGTACACATTGAAATGCATATTGCTTGTTTATTAATCGAGGTACCAAATCTAACCAAATCACTTAGAAAGTAAGCGACTCTATTAGACCTTGACAAGTCCAAAAAGTCCAAACTACATTTCTTACAAACTAAGAAACAACTCAACATCTGTTGCGATTTGCGGATGACGCATATGTTGTGATGACATCATTGGAAACTTGATGACAATTTGGAGTACACAGTACAAAAAAGAATTGCTAGTGACGCATATTTTGTAATGACATCATCGGAAACTTGATAACAATATGGAGAATACAGTACAAAAACATGTTGCGGGTGACGCATATATATAAGCGATGACATCATTGGAAACTTGGTCGATGTGTTAATAAAGCAAAGTTTCTTTCATAAAATGATATACGAGTGTCAATTATTTTCGAGTGTAGTTAATGGCATTGCTTATAATAAATATCACGAAATAGCAAATATGTAAAGGAACCAAATTATGTAAAACATAATTACACAATGTTAAGTAAAGAATGGTTAAGTATACGGGAGTTCTTTCAAAAAATAAGATCCTGAAAATAAAATGTCACGTGACACTTTGTTAGAAAACGAGGTTAAATGTATCTCATATGTTTTGCTTTAAAATATTGTTATCCAAAACCTGAGTTTGAGGAATTATGACCAATAAATGTATACAATTCTACACAGATATTAAGACCTTTATAGGAATCTGGTCAAAAATGTTTTGAAAACAATCAAAACCAATAACAATTGTTTTATTTTACATACACTTATAGCATCTTGAAATTACTGTTTACCTGTATATTTGACGAGGTCGTGTATTTCGTAATCGGGCAGTTCTCCGTCGGTATTATAGTGAGAAAGAGGTGGTAAGCATAGCTTCATTTCGTGTTCTGAAAATTCTAAAAAGAGATGAAAAAGCAACTTTTAAAGCCACCGTACACGACAAATTATCAACATATTGCAGGCTCTGTTTGGTGAGCCAATTCATGGGTAGAAACGAAAATGCATATAACTGTCCAAGATGTGCTTTTGACTAAAGAGTAATTTGCTCGTTATACTTTATATGCAATTAAAAGTTTTTTAAATGAAAAGGGATATTTGAAAGCCACCGAACACGTCAAATATAAAAATATAAATAGGCTCGGCTTAATTGTTGATGTTTATGTGCATATTACTGACCATGCGCCCCGGATCAGCTCAACCCAATATTCAAACAAACGAACAATACTATTTCGATCCATCTCCAAACGATGGTTTGCATAAATTTATGATTCAAAACAAGAAAAATATATAAGCTTTGATATCGAGTGAATGAACATTTGTGAAAAACCAATTCCATTACATCAATAAAATTTAAAAAAAAAAAAAAAACATTTTTATCCTGGTAATTTGACAATTGATTTTTTTTAAATAAAAAAAACGATAATCGTCGGAAAATCTGGGTACTTAGTATACCAATTTTGTTACTGACAGACTAAAATGAGATCAACTGAGTGTGCTGTCGTTATATCTGTTTATTATCGTGGGAGATACGGTAGGTAGCAGTTAACGATATGGGTAAAGATGTGATTAAGAATAATGTAAATCGCTTTGGGCTTTTAAACAAATGGACAAAATTACTGTTTCGCTCCAGCTGTCGGGTGTTTCCTAAGGATGACATAGCACGTTCATCGATTAAAAGGAAAATTATCAAAATATCAACAACGGCAACAAGCCGTAGACTGAAACTTTGCCCAAATAATCGTTATTAGTGTATCTTCATTTTGCATATATACAAAACAGTTTGAACAGTAAAGATAAAAGCTAGACCTAAAAAATCTCAAAAATTCTATTTACATCAATTCACAACAACTAAGCAATACTTGTACACATTATTTTAAATTCCCACATGAGTGAAATGATACTGACAAGAAATTGTTGTTGTGCATTCTGTAAAAAAAAACTTTTAACTATGAAAAGAGAAATCAATGTTTGTCACCCGTTTACGCGACCAGGAAGTGACCAGAAAATTGAATGGTTAAACACACTTTCACTTATATCTCATATAGGTTACAAATATAAGTCAGGAGGACACAATATATTGTTCTCAGTATCATATTAATCATGTGGGCATTTAAAATAATGTTTTGTGTTGTTAATTTTTGTGTCTTGACATCTCCTACCATAGGCAAAATAAAGATACATTTGTAACATTTATTTGTGCAAAGTGTCATTTTGCCGTTATTGGGGTTTCTTTAATTTTTTTTTATCGATGAAAGTGCAAGGAGAAGTGAAGTGGACCCTTAATATCTTTCATTTGAAAAGACATTATAAACACTGCGGGGCTTTCAAGAAAATCATTGAAACTACATGGTAACGGAATAAAAGCGATCAGTCAATGATATAGCAATAAAAATATCATATAATAACTCATGACGTAGTTTTATTCAGTTTTATTCATGTGCCTCAAAGTACTAAGCATTGTAAATTATTGTTAAACACACGTGATAAGTAAACTTTAGAGTTTACTCCTTACATGGAACTATAGACTTTATACAAGCACTTAATACTTATCAGGTTGAATATATCAGTAAAATAGGTATCCAGTAAACACTGTCTACCAAACACTCCAAATCCATTCTTTTATCTGGAGACCATACGCCGCTGAACATGGAATGGTATTAAACTGAAAATACCGAAAAGAAGGTTCCATGGATCAAAATTGTTATTGTTGTAAATATTGCGTTGCGCTCAACCCAGGGCTAGACGGCATTTCTATTAGGCTCAATCAAACCGAGCCTGCAATATTTTCATATTTGTCGTGTTTGGTGGCTTTCATAGTTCCCTTTTTATCTATTCCACAGGCAGAAAGAATAAAATTATTTAAGAAAAGTGTACATTGCAGAGGATTAATACAAATGAAAACCCCATGTTTTGCCTCAAGCCTTTACACAAACTAATGAATTTTTTTTAAAGTTACACGTGCTGATTATGCACTATAGATGGGAAGTTTTGCTACTTCTGTAAAATCATTGATTTTTGTGGAGTACTGGTTTTTGTTGATATTTGGGAAAGATTGATTCACGAATTATATGCCAAAAGAATTATAATATTACAAAAATTATACTCGATCAACATTTTGGAAATTAAAAAAACACGAATTTAAATAGATGAAAAGGGAACTTTGAAAGCCATCGAACGCGACAAATATGAAAATATTGCAGGCTCGGTTTCATTGAGCTGTTCATGGACAGTAATGGAAATGCATAATACTACCCACGCCGCCTAGCCCCGGGTTGAGCGCAACACAATGTTTACACCAATAAACAGTACAATGTCGATCCATCCCAAACGATGTTATGTATATGGCGGTGAACATGGAACCTTCATTGAGATATTTTGAAATAAATACCATTCCATGTTCAGCGGCGTATTGTCCCCAGATAAAAGAATGGGTTCGCCCTAAACGAGAAAACAATGGCGGACCTAACAAAATAGAATATTGACAGGGGATCTGAGAATATAAATCCTGCATATCACAGACAACGCAAAAGGCAAAATATAAAAAGCAGGAAGTATATCCTTGGGATGATTGAACAATATCCGAATCTGTATAGGCTGGGATATTGAAACCACCAATCTATAAACTGGACGAAATATTTAAACAAATGAAACTTTAGAAGTACTATTAACACAGTACATAAGTATCGTGCTCAACGACCTTAAGAGAATCCACGAAAACACGGTGTTACTAAAACTACATTTTTGTGCCCACGAAAATAAACTAGTTACAGTATATGTTACTTTTTAAACTCAGGCCCTAGTGATTATGTCATATGAAGGCATTCTTGTTGATGAAAACGTGTCTTATTTTAATAGAAGTTATTATTAAAAAATGAAAAACAGTTTCTTGATACCTGTATACACAACTTCATAAACAACCAACTACTATCGATGTACAACACGTTTTATATAGAATTACAACTTACTTTGCATATGAATATTATACTCTCATCCAAAGTTCTAATTTGGTCACTTTTTGCCCGTATATTTTCATTAGAAAGACGTTATTAAACTCTTTATTTGTGGTCATTTGCAAACAAGAGTCTTCAATTTAAGCTTTTATCTTTTTATAATTAACTTTGGAACAGTTTTGCTAGAGATATCCTAATTTTTACTAAAAATGCATGTCATGCTCATACAGCTTAACAACTTGAAACTTGCTCTAAAGTGCTTGTTTTACTTTAATAAGATCCCTTGTGAGTAGGAAAAACATAAACAAACTCATCACTCAGAAACATTTGTATTTAAAAAATCACCTTCGAAGTTTCAAATTTTATAATTATCTCCCTTTCAATTAAGACTGTTCTAATTTTGACCCTGCAGTTTAAGTATAGTATTGGATTTATTTAAGAAAACAATAAATAACTATCAAAAAGATATTTAATATATATTTTATTCCAGGGCAAAACTGCTTTTCACAAACGAAATTAGCATACATTATAAACATATGCAACTGATGACCAAATATAATTGTGGGTGAGTGTATTGTTAAAAATAATTAAATGAATATATACTGTTCATGCTAAATGTCATGTAATCATGTGATTATGATAAGTACTCGTAAATGGGGTTAACGTTACGGGGCCTGAAATACAAACAAATGAAAACCTGGGCAGATGTCTCAAACTGTAAGTGGCGATGTAAATTGCGTCTTCATGCTCCACAAGGTTTTGATAGATAAATTTTCTTATTTGTCGTGCTCGGTGGCTTTCAAAGTTCCTTTTCAAATATTTTAAGGAATACAAGACTCGTGAACCGCAAAAGTTTCAAGAATAAACAAAAGTTTCTTTGTTCAATGAGAGGCTGTGTTTTGAAAGTATGGCGATACCGGATATATTATGCATATTTCCCCTTTTATTAATTAACTTAAACCCTTCCGACTACTCAACTATGTTGCATGGAGTAGCAAAGAAACAAATAAAAGAGTATTTAATAAACTGTCAAGTATAATGGGCACATATTCGACGGTCTGTTTGACACCAGATCCCATGTCATTAAAATGTGATAATGATCTGCATCACTTTCCTTAGAAACGCAAAAACAAGATAAAATTAAGATTGCGAAAACTGTAATTGTTGCATTTATTAAAAAAATGAAATGTTTCATATTGCTTTCATTAAAAAAATGAAACGTTCGATAACTCTTAAATAATTCAGTGGTTATCATTATAGCAATATCCCGAGTTGACTTGAAGGTTTCATGCTTCAGCCATTACAAATTCGGGTATAGAGCTACGCTCTAAAGAAAAAACAACAACATGCTACTCTACAGAATTCTGCATGCTTTATGATTGACCATCTTCACGTGTTTACATTCGTATAAAAAGCCAACACAGTTTCAGCGTTTGTGAAATTTCACAGAGCTCAAGAATAAACGAAATCTTCATGTTTTACTTTACAATATACCTTTTTGGAATATTCTTTCGATGCGGATTCGCTTTCAAATGATTGAAGCATACACAGGGAATCGAACCCGTATGGCTATTACTTTCAATATAGAAAACGGTTGTAATTTCGCTGAATAACAAAGTATGGTTAATTTTAAGTTGTGTTTTACTGTAAAGTACAAATATTGGCGGGGGTTTAATTTTGGCGATATTGGCGGTCATGGTCAGTTGCGCCAATATAAAACACCGCCAATAAAAATCCCGGTCAATTTAAAACACCGCCAATTTAATATCTTGAAGGTAGATATTATACAAAATTAGATATTTTGTCACAGTTTCCTCCCTTGATGAAGAAAGATTGTTGCATGTTTCTTCTTCTTCTTCTTCTTGGCGTTCGCTCTACACGACCACTCCAGCATCCGCGATGAAAGTTGTGGTCCTCCGTAGGTCGTCAACATCTCCATACAGTTTCTGCTGGATTGTTGCACCTTGTGGCCACGTTGCTTCTCGCTCCTGGTCGTATCGTTTACATCGTTGGAGGATGTGCTCTGCAGTCTGGTCCTCTTCTCCGCAGGGACATATTGGGGATGGCACCAATTTATACTTCCTACACATGTGTGCATTCAGTCTGTTATGCCCTGAGCGTAGCCTCACCATCACCACCTGCTCTGGTCTGTTTAACATGTGGTAGGCATCTGCTGTCTGTCTGGTCTTTGTGAGAGCCTTAATGATGGTGGCTTTCTCCTTGTATGTCACCTGGTTATCTGGTTGCTCTAACTGGGCTCCTAACCTAGCCAGCTTGTCAGCCTCCTCATTTCCGGGCACTCCACAGTAAGATGGTATCCACTGAAGGGCAACATTGCGAGAAGACCCAAGCTTGTTCACGGCTTGTGCTAGTTCAGGAACATTGTTTCTTTGCAGAGCCTCCAGAACTGAGATCTTGCGTCTGTGAGGAAGACTACAGAGGTTACCTCTTCTGCTGAGTCTTCAATCAGAGAGACTGCCTTCATGGGCGCTTCAGTCTCTGCTCTGTAGTTGCTACAGTGCTTCCCAGTGGCAATGTAATGGGCCGATTTCTGGCCCGACGGGAATGTTATATGAATACCAGCGCCTCCATCCTTAATAGCTCTAGTGGCTGACCCATCTGTATATACATGGGTCCATCTGTCTAAAGGATAGTCTGCGTAGATAGTCGCAAGTGTCAGACTTCTACGGATGGTCTCATTTTCTTGTTTGCCCATGTCAAGTCCAGGAATCGCAAGTGCCACTTTCACTGCAGACAGGTCATTGGCTGTAGGGTTGGTGATGTCTGCTCGGCCCAAGGGAATTATCTGTATGTTTAGTTCAGAGGCGTACTCTCTATTCAGCTTCTTGGCTTCATGTACAAAGCTGGAGCGCTTAAGGCGGTTCTTGGTGAATCCCTCAAGCCTGTTCCTCATGGGGTGATCTGGGAGCGACTTGTACTTGTTTGCCTGGAGAAGGACTTTGGTTTGTCTTCTTTCATGAAGTGGTTGGATTCCAGTCAGTTTCTCCACGAAGGCAATTGGTGTAGACTTGGTGGCCCATGTGATAATGCGCAATGCCTGATTTTGTACTTTGTCTAGGGCTTGCTGGTTCGTCGTGGCTGTTGTGGACCATGTGGCTGAGCTATATTCCATTATGGGTCGTACTGTGCCCTGATAGATGGTCTTCAATATTTGCTCATTCGCACCCCATGTTGTTCCAGCAAGTTTGCGCATCATGGCTAGTTTTCTTCGTGTCGTCCCTTCTACACGGTTGATGTGTGGTTTCCAAGTCTGCCGCTTATCAAACGTGACCCCAAGGTATGTGGCTTCGTCTTCCTCCTTCAGTAGTGTTCCAGCCAGCATAACCTTCCCAGCTTTCTGATTTGTTGACAAGGTGAACAGTGTGGTAGACGACTTCTTCTTGTTGATCGTAACGCACCAGTCTTCGGCCCATGCTGCAAGTGTGTCCATAGCTCCTTGCATTCTGTACGTGGCTGTAGAGGCGTGTTCTTCTTTGCACCATAGCACCAGATCATCAGCATAGAGAGCAGCATAAACTCCCTTTGGCAGTTCAGACACCAGGTCATTGATGAAGACCAGGAAGAGGGTCGGGGACAGGACTCCACCTTGTGGGACACCATGGCGTAGCAGGAACTTCCTACTGTTGGCTTGGCTCAGGCTGACTCTGGCTCTTCTGTTGAATAGATACGAGTTGATCCATTGCAGCATGGCCCCACCAACTCCATTCCTCATGAGCTTCACTTGTAGCCCTTCTGTCCAGACTTTGTCGAATGCTCTCTGTAGGTCGATCCATGCTGTAAGGACCACCTTGTTTTCTTGAAAGGCATCTTCGACTTCCTGTGCTAGGTATGTAGTCTGGTCCTCTGTGGAACGAAATTGTCGGAAACCAGCCTGTTCAGATGCCAGCAGGTCGTTGGTCTCCAGGTACCACTTCAGGTGTGCATTCACAATCCTCTCCATTGTCTTTACTACACAGCTGGTGATGCTGATCCTACGGTAGCTGGCTGCCTTCTTTGGGTCCTTCCCTTTCTTGAGTATAGGGATCATTGTCGCCTCTCTCCAGATCTGAGGTAGCTGCCCTTGTTTCCAGATGTAGTTGTAGATGTCCAGGAGTTTGCACATTGCTGTATTGCCCAAGTGTGACAGCATTTCGTTGGTGATACCGTCTGGACCTGGAGACTTTTTGGTCTTCAGCTGTCTGAGAGCTGTCTGTAGCTCGTGTAGTGTCAGGCGCGAGTCCATACACTCTGACGTACCCTTAGCTGTTTTCCTGTCCCTTTGTTCGCTTCTCTCTGTCGTTCTCTGTTGATGGGGATGTCACTGATATCTCTGTAGTTTTGGGGAAAGACATTTGCCGCTTGTTTGCGCATTAACAGCTCTCCTTCCTCTTCCAAGGTGACTGGGCCTCTCGCTTTGTCTTGGTCGTCGTTCAGTTGTTTCGTTAACCTCCACAACTTACTGCCATCTCTCTCGAGCTTAAGTGAAGCTGTCTTGTTTCTCCAGCTCTTTCTTTGGGCCTCTAGCTTATGCCTGAGGAATTTGGCCTTGGCATGCTGTAGGTTGAGGTTTGCCTCCTGTGAGGGATTGTTTTCGGCTTCCAGTCTGGCTTCGGACAACTTGGTTTGCAGCTCCTCTAACTGCTCACTCCAGTATGGCTTGTAGTCTTTCCTCGCACCTCTAGGGATGGACTGCTGTGCTGACTTGAGGATACATTGATTGAAGTCTCTGACTATGTTGTTTATGTCTCTGCCTTCAACTCTGATGTCTTTGCAGAGTTCATCACTCACAGACTGGAAAAGGGACCAATCGGCCTTCTTGTAGTTCCATCTGGGTAGGCTAGATGACGTAGAGACAGTGTGGTCCAATATGAGGTGGACTGAGCGATGATCACTGCCTCCGAGCTGTTCAGAGACTTCCCTCTGGACATGTCCATGTATGTCGTCAAAACAGAAGGCAAGGTCAGGCGTTGATGTTGTTTGCCATCTTCTGGAGTAAAAAGTTGGGGGATCCTCCGGCTGATTGATGAGGTTCAGCCTGTTGTCATCCTGCCAGGTCTCCACTTCCTCTCCACGGCTGTCCAAGTGGTCATATCCGCAGCTTTGTGAGTGACTATTGAAGTCTCCAACAACCATGAAATTTGTTGCCTTTGTTGGAATATGGTATAGGGATAGAGCTTTGTCGTTTGGAGAGTACATGTTCACAAGAGTCAGTTCGAAGTCATTCTCTCTGAGGCTCAGTACTTGGAATTCCGAGTCATCCATATGCGTTTTAGTATGGATAGCACTGATGTTGTTCCTGACTAATGTCATGATGCCTCCTTTCTTTCTACCAGCCCTGTCGCTTCGGAAGCACTGGTATCCTCTGACCTTAAAGGATTTCGCTGGTTGCAGGTGTGTTTCCTGAATGCAACAGACATTGATGTCATTCTCATGAAGGAAGTGCTGTAGTTCAGTCTTTTTGTTGAAGACTCCTTCTGCGTTCCAATGCATCACTTTGAAGTGTTGCTGTTGGACTTTCCTCCCCCTTGGCTTGTTGTAGCCCCGTTGTTCTCCTCTTGGAATGATAGAAGGAGTGACCCCCAGTAGCTTTGGGTGGACTCTGTCGAGACTCAGAGCCCCTGCACTGTATCTCCCTGGAGTGATTCCAAAGATCCAGCACCACATCGATGAATACCATATGATCGTGTAGTCATAGCGTTGTTACGTGATGCCATGGTTTGTTAGAGAGTGCCAATGGCCCAGCATCTCCGATTTTAACTCTCTAGGTATATTAGGGTTACCTCTCCCAAAGCCTTTGTCGACCCAACGACTGACCACAAGGCAGTGGTGTTTTTGGAAGGGTTGTATCCCTTGGTTTGGAATAAGAGTTTTCCTTCTCCTAGACAGACTGCCTTCCCTGGCTAACGAGCTCCATCTACCCGAAGCAGTGGTTATGGCGCCACAGGTCCGCCTTCGCCCCTTCTCCTGTTAGTAGTAGCAGGTCCGCCGGGCTAGTTACAAGCCACGCGTGCAGGCCAGGAGCTGGATTTGGTAGTCAGAGGCTATATTTTACGCAAGCCATTGGGAGCACTTTTTAAGCAATGGGAGCTTATCCAACATTGCCACCCCCGGCGATGATAACCCTTGGAACCCGCATGTTTCTAAATTAAGTATATCCTTGGAAACCTGAATAACAACTTAAACAACACGAAACAAGAGTACATGAACGCGCTTTAAAATAATTAAATTATGTTAAATCGATCAAGTAGGTTAACTTATAATGCGTCAACAAAAGGAATATGATTGGAATATCAAACAAAGTAATCAAGTTCTGTATTAGGTAGCTGCTATAATGTTTTCACACTTAAAATTTAACAATAGAATAACTGCGACGGTTATCTTTTTTCTGCCATTTTTCATCAAGGGTTTTATTTTGGCGGTCTGGCTTGTTAGCGCCAATATATGACCCACCAATATAAAACACTTTAAAATACGCCAAAACCTGACACCGCCAATATTAAACGCTATACAGTATTTAACAGAAGTTATCTATAAAAAAGTACTAGTGTAAGCTTATAAGCCTCGTTGAACTCCCATTCAAAACCGTGCTTGTAAATTCAAAGAAAAATATAAACAAAATAATCATGATGATAACCATATTTTCATAAATATTGCAATTAAGGTTATGAAATGAAGGTCAATGTAGATTGTCTTTAGTGTCCCAGTGCATTTATCAATTTGAGTTAATTATCGAATGTTTATTGTCATTGAACATACTTACCATTTGGACATTTGTCCTTTGTCCTAAAAATACCAAATGCCCCAGTTGGCCAACTCTTTGAATTTTTGAATGGATGTTTGTTTGATTTTATGCAAAAGTTAATTTGAAGAAAATATTGTCCGATTGGACTACCAAAGTAAAATCGATATTTTTCAGAAAAGGGATCGAATTCAGTTTGAATACAGTGATCGGGGTAAGAAGCCTCGAAGTATAATGAATTGGTCGTTGTAATATTAATATATCCTTGTCCCCAGCCTCGAGATGCTCCCTCTGGACAATCGGGAAAGACACTGTCCTGGAGAACTATATAAAGAAAACTGATAAGTTTATCGTGTATTCACCACTCATACAAATATTACAGTTGTATGATTTCACATAACATGTTCTGTTAGAACAAAGTGTGACATCCATGTCTTATATTTAAATGAATCTATGTCGTTTTGGTTATATAGATGAAAAAGGAGCTAGACATCCAAAAGGGTACCAATTGTTCACTTCTTTTTGTTGATCTGCCATGTAAGAGACTTAATGCTATCCCTTTTTATTGAACATCAAGACATTTTTACAAATCTCCAGGTATCTTTTTGATTTGTTAGATAGAGATAATAACCATTTTCTATCCACAGTTAAACAAATTTATCATAATGAACCGCAGCTTAATAATTTTAACAGAAAACACTTCACAAAGGCATGTACACTTTCTTGATATAAATCTTGAAAATGGTTTTCGTTTAAAAGTATAAAAAAATACGTATATATATGAGCACATGTATGATAATATAGACGATTTCGATTTTAATATATGAAACATATGTTATGTTGGACGGCGATGTCCCTCACTCAACATCTTACGGGGTTTATATTTCATAAGGTTGTTCGCTTTTCTAGAGCTAGAAACAATGTTAATTTTTTCATGAACGTCTGCATAACTGAAAATAATTTTAAACAGGTTTAACTGTAATGCAAATTGAAGAAAACCTTTTGCAAGTTTCATCGACGATACCCAGATTTTAAACAAATATAGGTGCAGTTTAAAATCCGTAACGGGGTATTTCACCGGCAGTATTTAATTAAGATTTGATTTATCAAACTAAAAAATGGCAATATAAACATCTTCACGTTATTCGGATATTAATCATCTGTAAAAAAGTGAAATACTTAAATTTTGTCATTTTTTTGGCGCGCTTCTTTATAATACGAACATGACGTCAACGTTTATACATAACGTTTATAGAGCAAACAAAAAAACAAGCGTCGCTACCATTTATCTTGTTTGTGCCACTTGTAAACTAAAGAAGGAGACACGTTTTTTGTTCCAGATGCAATTTCCATGCTTTCTTTAGTCTGCTGTGGCGTCACACCAAGATTTACACAGAACTTAATGACTGCCCTCTGCTCCAACAACGTCGCGCTCCTCTCTGGCGAACACACCTCTGTCTCCATTGACATCTCTAACAAACAAGATAAATGTAGCGACGTTTGTTTTTTTGGTCGATTAAAAATTCAAATGACGTTTTGAAAAAGCTTAAATCAAATAATTTTCAGGCGTTCTGTTTGTCTACTTATGTTTTTTCAACTTTATATACCTCGCTCCCTCATAATTTAATAAGAGACAAACTAACCAGTCTCATTGAAAAAACGTTTGCTAGAGAAAATAAAACCTTCATCGCTTGTTATGAACATAGGGCATTTTTAGTGATGGTTCTTATGATAATTATACTTGATGGACTTGTCAAGACCTAATAGAGTCGCTAACTTTCTTACTGGATAATATTTATGTTAGATTCGGTACCTCTATTTATAAACAAGTAATAGGCATCCCAATGGGTACTAATTGTGCACCCCTTCTTGCTGATCTGTTTTTATACTGTTATGAAAGAGACTTTATGTTATCTCTTTCTACTGAACATCAAGATGATATTATTACAGCTTTTAACAATACCTCGAGGTACCTTGATGATTTATTAAATATAGATATTAACCATTTTCCATTACTGGTTAATAAGATCTACCCTAAAGAACTACAACTTAATAAAGCGAACACTTCAGAAAAGCAAGCAAACTTTCTCGATCTAAATCTGTCAATTGAAAACGGTGATGTCAATACTAAAATATATGATAAAAGAGATTATTTTTATTTTAATATAGTAAATTTTCCGTTTTTAGACAACCATGTTCCTCGTGCAACATCTTACGGGGTTTATATTTCACAGCTTGTTCGCTTTTCAAGAGCTTGAAACGATATTAATGATTTCAATGAACGTTATCTTTGCATTACAGAAACACTTTTAAAACAAGGTTATCGGTATCACAAATTTTGAAGCTTTATCGTCGATACCCAGATCTAATTCATAAATACAGGTGCAGTTTAAAATCACTAATGCAACTAGGTATTTCACAGCCAGTTTTTTATGGAGATTTAATTTATAAACTTAAGAAGATAAAGGGCAATGTTAATTTCTCCCGGTTATTCGTAAAAACCATCTGTAAATTTAAAAAGAAAGGTTACCAACATGATATTTTACAGCGCTCTGCATGCCTGGTGATTATCCCTTCTACAGTTGATCATTATGCTTACCTCTTTGGTTGCACGACGGTGGCAGGGATTTAAGAGTTTATGAAGGTTTATGGGGAAATCTTTTCTTAAAAGAACCTAGAAGCTCGATTTGTTTCTTTTATCCCTGTCATCGTGTTCTTGCTGATTTAACTCCAGGAGCTGTGGTCTCGGTAAGGTCATTGAGTACCCGCCCTTTGGCTTTGCAATGCTATTAGATTCTTATGTTTTATATGTTTGTGTGCTTTTGCATGCAACATTGTTGAGCCAATAAGTGGGTTAGAGTTGTTTCACCAGGACAACTTGTATTTGTTTTGTTATATGAGAACCTGTTGGGGCAAGTGTGAGGTTGGTGCACCCTAGAACCTGGTTTAAACCCCCAGTGGCAATTTGATTTGCCACTGACCGTTCCAAGGCGGTAACCCCTCGGGTTCTCATTTTTGTTAATTGTTAGTGGTGTCTCTTTTGAAACTGATAATTTTATTAACCATGCTCTCTCCCTCTCTTCTTCTTTACTGTGTGGGGGGGCTGTTTTTTCTGAATGTGACGATTCCTGATATGCATATTTCACCTTTTTTTCAAGATGATAAAAGATGCGGCAGACCAACAGAAGTTTGTTGCGATGCGAACGTTATGCGAGTGAAGTCGGCCGTCAATGAGGATAGGAGGAGAACAATTAGAGAAATGAGCGATATGCTATGCCTAAGTTATGGATCCGTTCAGAAGATATTGACTGTAGACCTAGCTATGAGACGATTGTGTGCGAGATGGGTGCCGCGTTTATTAACGGAGGAAGAGATGGCGACAAGAGTTGCTCAAAGTGAGAGGTTTCTGAAATGGTACAGACAGCAAGGACAGCAATTCCTTGATAGAATTATAACAACTGACGAAACTTGGTATTATTACGATCCAGAAACGAAGCAACAGAGTAGCCAGTGAAAGAACACAGATTCCCCGCCGCCGGAGAAAGCTCGTGCCAGCCGATCGATGGGCAAACACATGTTTATTGTGTTTTTTTGACAGTCAAGGTCTTCTTCTGTGCCATGCAGTACCTTTAGGAATGACCGTCAATGCAGATTATTACTCGAAGGTAAGAAGAAAAGATATATTTTTTTAAAGAAAAAATGAGGTTATAATATAAATAATAATTATAAATAATACAGTTGTAACAATAAATTAGGATGTGAAAAAGTATAGCAAATCACGCAACATTTGTGTAAACGATTGGTGTTTTGCCATTTCAGGTTATCCGCCGGAACCTGCTTACGGCGATACGGAAAAAACGCCCGGATGTGTACGCGGACTTGGAAAATATTATTCTTCACCAAGATAATGCTGCAAGCCATCGAGCCGTGGAGACCCAGACCACCATCACCATCCAGCCAGAGGCCGAATTCTTGGAACATCCGCCTTACTCTCCGGATCTCGCCCCTTGCGATTTTGGGTTATTTCCGAAATTGAAGGCCGAGTTAAAGGGACACAGGTTTATCGGATTTCATGATTTACAATCCAGGGCACTGTCTGTGTTGCGTTCATTTGATAAATCATTTTACAAGGACATTTTTAGTCAGTGGGTGAACAGGCATGAACGATGTGTAGAAGCTGGTGGTGCGTTTTTTGAGAAGATGTAACGCCGACGTCACGACGCAACGTACGTTCCGGATAAGCTGCGGATGTATGTCTAAAAACTGTCATTTCGGGTACAATTTAAGGAATATCTATCTGAAACTTTCAAATCATATTGGTGAATCATTGAATAAATGTCAGATATAAGTATATTTATTTTTCTTCTTTAAAACAATAATTTATGGAGTGTGTCCACGATTATATTGATCAACCCTCGTATGCATAATATCAGGAATCGCCACATTAAAAAAACACAGCCTCCCCACGCAGCGAAAAAGAAGAGGAAAAGAGAGTAATAAACAATAGTAAATTCAAACAGAAAGCACTCTGCCTGCATGGTGATTAACCCATCTACATTATGCTAACCTTTTTGGGTGCAAGGCGGTGGTAGGGGGTTGTGAAGGTTAATAGAGAATCGTGTATTAAAACCTAGAGGCTGGATATATTTCTGCTATTCATGGTTATTGCTGGTTTAACTTCAGAGCCTCTAGTCTCAGTAAGGTACTCGCCTTGTTGCTTGACAATGCTATTAGGTTCTTATGGGTTTTTGTCTGTGTCGAGTTGATGGGTGGGTTGAAGTTCAAAAAGGCAACTTGTACTTGTTTGCTCATTTGAGATCTTGTTTGGGCAAGCGCGGGATTGGTGAACCCTTGAGCCTGGATTAAACCCTCAGTGGCAAATTGTTTTGCCACTGACCGTTCGAACGCGGTCATCCTTCTGGTTCTGGATTTCGTTAATTGTTTTTGGCGTCCATTTTCACCAATGAAATTAATCATTTTATAAACCATACTCTCTTTTCCATTCTACTTTATAGCTGTGTGGGGAGCTGTGTCTTCTGGATATGGTCATTTCAGTACCTAAGATTATAAAGCTGAGCATGGAAACCAGTCTCAAATCTCAAGCATCTGATTGGCTGAAATGGTGACTGGTCGCCATTTCAGCCAATCAGATGTTTGAGATTTGAGACTGGTTTCCAATCTCAGTTTTATAACCTTCAGCCCAGATATGCATTTTTCACTTATTTGAAAACACGACAAATATAAAAATATTCATTAGTTTGATTTAGCCTGTTCATGGGCATAAGGGGCAATACGCATATTACTGTACACGTGGTCTAGCCCCGGGTTGAGCTACTCACTATTTACACAAATATATGTATCGTGCTCAACAGTCGTCAAAGGGTGGTAATTGATACAATAAACAAACTGTAGAACGTGCTTCGAGTTACCTCTCTTAACAGTGACCTTCTTGCTTATAAAAAATAATCAGAATGTTAATATTTCGGCTAATTTGAGGATTTTTTTTTTCAATTTCCCAGCCAATATAGATTTGGATATTGTTCAATCATCCCCAAGATATACTTTCTGCTTTTTAAATCTTGTGTTTGGCGTTGTCTGTGATAGGCAGCATTTATGTACTCTGATCCCTTCTCAAAATTCTATTCTGTTTAGTTCTCGGTTAGGGCAAACATATTATTTACTATCGGGACCATACGCCGTTGAACATGGAATTTGATTTATCTGAAAATACCGCATTAAAGGTTCCATGTTCACCGACATATGTACACCATTTGAGATGGTTGCAAATGTACTGTTTATTGGTGTAAATATTGAGTTGCGCTCAACCCGAGGCTAGGCGGCGTGAGCAGTAATATGCATTTCCATTACTGCCCATGAACAGGCTCAATCAAACCGAGCCTGCAATATTTCCATTTTCATCTATTACATATTTGTCGAATATTTATTCTCATAATGTTTCGAGTCTGAATTTGATTTGTTATTGGTCGTTTTTCTAAATAATTTGGTCGAACATTAAATTGTGAATGCATATAGTTCGTTTACGAGTATTTAAAGTTTGCAGGTATGCGTGACATACAAATTCTGAGGCAAAGAAAGTGATTAAATATTGGTATTTGGAGCTGATGATAAACTTAAAATGCTTAGTCCTTAACTTAATGTATGACCAATAATGATCACCATCAGCTGCAACATCCATGTCATTTGATCGAGATACACTGGTTACGTGTTCAGAAATATTCTACTAAATGTAAAAAGGTGAAATAGGCATATCAGAAATCGCCACATTCAGAAAAAAACAGCCTCCCAACACAGTCAAGAAGAAGAGAGAGAGAGCATGGTTAATAAAATGATCAGTTTCAAAAGAGACACCACTAACAATTAAAAAAATGAGAACCCGAGGGGTTACCGCCTTGGAACGGTAAGTGGCAAATCAAATTGCCACTGGGGGTTTAAACCAGGTTCTAGGGTGCACCCACCTGACACTTGCCCCAACAGGTTCTCATATCACAAAACAAATACAAGTTGTCTTGGTGAAATCACTCCCACCCATTTATCGGCTCAACAATGTTGCATGCAAAAGCACACAAACATATCAAACATAAGAATCTAATAGCATTGCAAATCCAAACGGCGGGTACTCGATGATCTTACGGAGACCAGAGCTCCTGGAGTAAAATCAGCAAGAACACGATGACAGGGATAAAAGAAACAAATCGAGCTTCTAGGTTCTTTTAAGAAAAGATTTCCCCATAAACCTTCATAAACTCTTAAACCCCTGCCACCGTCGTGCAACCAAAGAGGTAAGCATAATGATCAACTGTAGAAGGGTTAATCACCAGGCATGAAGAGCGCTGTAAAATATCATGTTGGTAACCTTTCTTTTTAAATTTACAGATCGTTTTACGAATAACCGGGAGTAATTTACATTGCCCTTTATCCTATTAAGTTTGTAAATTAAATCTCCATAAAAAACTGGCTGTGAAATACCTTGTTGCAATAGTGATTTTAAACTGCACCTGTATTTATGAATTAGATCTGGGTATCGACGATAAAACGTGCAAAATGTTTTCCTTAATTTGTGATACCGATAACCTTGTTTTAAAAGTTTTTCTGTAATGCAAATATTACGTTCATTGAAATCATTAACATCGTTGCAAGCTCTTGAAAAGCGAACAAGCTGTGAAATATAAACCCCGTAAGATGTTGCACGGGGAACATCGCCGTTTTAAAACGGAAAATTTACTATATTAAAATTAAAATCATCTCTTTTTTAATATATTTTAGTAGTGACGTAACCATTTTCAATTGACAGATTTAGTTCGAGAAAGTTTGCTTGCTTTTCTGAAGTGTTCGCTTTATTAAGTTGTAGTTGTTTAGGGTAAATCTTATTAACAAGTAATGGAAAATGGCTTTTATCTATATTTAATAAATGATCAAGGTACCTCGAGGTGTTGTTAAAAGCTGTAATAATATCATCTTGATGTTCAGTAGAAAGAGATAAAGGCAAACAGTGTACAGCACAAACAACTTACTCCATATCCCATGGATTTAAGGGTCAAATGGAACATTAGCAAACGAATTACAAAGGTCTTCCCTTGAAAGTCAGGTATGTTTCCATGCTTATTACAGTTCAAGAAATTAAACAATTCGCTGTCTAACATATTCCCTTAATACATTTATACTAACCAATGAATTACAGTTTGACGGCTCGTGTAAACCCATATATTGTAATTTAGGCGGCGACTGTTTTATCAGTTAGAAAAATAGTTTATTGGGGGGTATGAATAATTAAAGCTGCGTTGGGCCAGACAGTTTAATTTTCACGCCTGCAAATTAATAATTATAATATAATAATAATAGTATCATACTGTTTGAATATTTTTAAGTTCTTCTCTTCGTATTTTTGTACGTAATGTTTTATTATTTCTCAGACCTCGTGATTAACCCATATACCGTGATCATTATGCTTACGTCTTTGGTTGCACGGCGTTGGCAGGGGTTTACGAGTTTATGAAGGTTTATGAGGAAATATTTAAAAAAAACAAGAAGCTCAATTTGTTTCTTTTATCCCTATCATCTCCAACCCTCCCATCGACTTCACGATGTTGAATGCAAAAGCACACAACATATCAAACACAAGAAGCTGGTAGCATTGTAAAGAAAGAGACGGGTACAGAATGAACTTACCGAGACCAGAGCCCATGGAGTTGAATAAGCAAGAACACGATAACATGGATAAAAAATGAAATCAATATTCTAGGTTCTTTTACAAGACTTCCCCATAAACCTTCATAAACTCTTAAAACCATACAACCATCGTGCAACCAAAGAGGTCAGCATAACGATCAAATGTAGATGGGTTAACCACCAGGCCTGCAGAGCGCTGTAGAATATCGTGTTGGTTACCTTTCTTTTTGAATTTACAGATGGTTTTTGCGAATAACGTCGAGAAAATAACATTGCCTTTTATTTTCTAAATTTTATAAATTTAACGTTCATAAAAAACTGGCTGAGAAATACCTTTAATATCAATTTCAAATGAGACACCACAATTAACAAAAAAGAGATCCTTCGGGATTACCGCGATTACCGCCTTGGAACACAATTTCGAAACAAATTACAGAAGTGAAACGTAAATGCATATAACTGTCCACGTCGTCTTGGTCCGGGTTGTGTGCTGGTCAATATTTACCCAATTTATATGAAACGTGCTCAATGGCTACCAAAGATGGTTATTGATAGAAGCACTGACTGAACGTACGGGAAGACTTTATCTTCTTAATGATAACATGTGTTGGCAAACAAACATTTTGTCAGTAAGGAAGAATTGACAATAATGTTTGGTTATGATGACCACGCTTGATATTGGGCTCGTCACGGGAAAAGGTACATTCGGTCATATTTTGATACATTTTAGTTATTAAAATTTTTTGTAAAGAAATTGCAAATATGTTTTAGTTTCTCATGACTAAGTAGTGATTTTCTTACTAATTGTGACAAAACATGTTATTTTTACCGCAAATGCATAATAATTAATGTCATCCGCTCAACTTTATGACGTCATTTCAAGGATTGACGTCAACTGTCCGAAGGTACCTTTTCCCGTGACGCGCCCCATTTCAAACAAGACCTGCTAAATTATCGTAGATGATTGATATTGTCACACCAACAAAAGCTATGGCACTATCGCCGTTCGGTCGTGCTAGTTATCTATGCCTTGGCATTGCGTCCAAAATTATATATAAAGCCAATGTTCATAAATAAGACATCCCTTGATCACATTTTTGACAAGCTTATCAAATAAATGATGTTTTAAAAATAATGTTGTTTCTTTTAAGTAAATAAATCATACATTGATATTATGTTAGTAGAGATTATAGATGCTGTACCTTCTTTATTTTTCGATGTAAAACCATAATGTTCTGGGGTGAAGTGGCAATATCTGAGTGAAAACATTCCGTTGGTATAACTGGTACTATGGTCGAGAATTGTGGTCGGTAGAGAGAACGGGAAACTTTCATCGTTAACAATATATCCATACCAACCAGGACATTCGATTGGTGTTTTACCATGATCCTAAATTTAGAAAACAATTATGATAATAACAATATATGAGCTACTCGGATGTTTCTTATTACATCTACGTCGCCAGATTTTATGTCAAGTCAAGGACTTTTTATCACATTTATGATAACAAAAAATGGACAAGAAAACTATAAAACTCACCATAAACCCGGGAGAGTTCGACAAATTAGCATCTCAACGGAATACTAAGATATTTAAATCGTTTATGCATCTCATGAAATACCGTTTAACTCGTGATTCACTGCAAAGCAAGTGGGGCTTCATTCATAGAAGAAAAGTGGTTCAATATTTTACCGATTTGCATTCATACTTTACTAAAATGTCTAGGCATCATAACCAGTACTAATAAGCAATACATTATTTTCAATTTGTTCTTTGAAGAGTGTACAGATTTTATTAAAGCACACGATTTTCAAGGCTGTTACATACCAATTTGATATTTTCTACCGGTATAATTCTCTTTATAAAAACATATCGATGTTTTTCAAATATGGCAATAATTTCATATACACGTATTACTGTGCCATTCCGTTAGGCATATATATGCGATATATTCCGCCGACACCACTGGTATTTTCGTCGAGAATTGTGGTTGGTAAAGAGAATGGGAAACTTTCGTCGTTAACAATATATCCATCCCAGCAAGGACATTCAAGTGATGTTTTACCATGATCCGTGTCTGGTGCTTAGATCTGTTCCTTTATGTGTGAAGGTTTGTTCGTTGGTTACTGATTACCTTCTTAGTGCAGAATTACCTATCACTTTGAAGGGTAGCACAAAGAATAAAACATGAACAATAGCAAGAGAGTTACCTTTATCACAAGGAATGGATTAAAAGTTCGAAGGGAGTGGTTAGAAGTTTCAACTGAAAATCTTCGGCAGTATCGGAACTTCAATTCTGAAAAAAAAAACATTTATGTCATAAGTAAGTTACGAGTATGTTGTGTTCAGTGTATTAGAAATTATACTTATATATGAATTGATGCGCAAAATATAAGTATACACTTACTCAAAGTTCTAACTGGCCACTTCTTGTCATTAATTAATAGAAAGGCATTAACTTATCTCTTTATTTGCGATTAAATGCCAAAACACTCTTCAAATTAATTTTAATCTTGTTATAATTGACTTTGGTACAGTTTGAGGAGAGTTATCTTGAATTTTAAGAAAATGCTTTTTTTAATTAAAAGTCAAGCATCCAGAATTTCGTTTAAATTGCTTGTAACATACTTTTATCACCCATCGAAAGACCAAAGAACATTAAACTTTATTAATCAGCAGCATTTGTGCTTAAATAAACCCCTTTCAAAGTAACGAATTTTATAATTACATCCCTTTCAAATAAAGACTGTTTTAATTTTGAACCCATGGTGAAGGTAAATGGTATTGGATTTATTTTTTTTTTAAAAAGCAATAAAAAAATAAAGATTAAAAATACATTTAAAACTGATTCCAAGACAAAACAGGTATGTTTACAACCTCTCTTTACATAGGGAATAACTATATACATTGTGAACATACTTAGAACTTGTGTGAGAGTATACCATCGCCTAACTGAATCCTTCAAACGAATACACAAATGGTTGTAGGCGATATATGGCTAAATGCGATTTCACTTCTAAGCTATATGTTTTTGTTGTTGTTGTTGTTGTTTTCTTTCGATTAAAATCTTACACACTCCCAATTACATCTCCCACTTTTCTCCATTTTAGCGTTGCCACTGTAACATCGCAATTTAGTATTAACCCTTGTCTTCGAAATCAGAGACGTCGGTGCACCCAAGAACCTGGTTTGAACCCCAAGTGGCAAATTGCATTTTCACTGACCGTTCCAAGGCGGTAACACCGCACTTTCACATTTTCGTTTTGTAGTTTCTAATTTGAACACAGGCTATGTTTTCTTTTCTTCTCTGTATGTAAGGCCACTGGGGAGGCTCTTTTTGTGGGTCTGGCTATTCATAATATGCACAGTTAAATTTGTTATGATTGTTTATGTGGATTGTCTTTAGAAAGGTTTCATATAAAAATCTGTCGAATAAAAATGCACTACCATCAAAGTAACTGTCATCCAGCTGTGTAAATATCTTTCTCGAATGTACGTAAAATATAATTAATACTTGTTAGTAATGAATTAAGGCATTTCGTCAATACAGAATATTATTGGCAGACATAAACAAGATATGATTCGGCGATCGGAAAGGTCGAATGAATATAGATTATTGGATTAGTTTCTTTCGTTGATTAAATTTGTGAAGCGAGCTCGAAAAAAATGGGTTAGACACTGCCAAACACTGTATTGACACAGCCTCCTGAGGCAGCGAAAAGGAAGAGAGGGAAAGAAAGAGAAAGAGAGCATGTGTTTATAAGAATATCGGTTTCAAATAGGACACCACAAACAATAAACTTAAGTTGAAAACAAGGGTAAAAATAGCATATTTAATGAACCGTCGAGTGAACGTCAGCAACAAGACTGTGATTCCGATTCAGTTTCAGGGAAATTGAAAACAGCTTTGTTGCTGGAGTCGATTGTCATCAAGAAACAAATTGGTAGACCGATACGATTTCACAGAAATAATCATGCTCTAGCTGTGGGAAAATACTTGTGAATAAATACCGCTTTCGTGAGTGGGAGTCTTAATTCTTTCAATGAGCACAATACTCCACCTATTTACCGAACAATCGACATCTAGCTTTTAACTAACCGTCTTTTTATGTGTTAGGTTATATAGCGCATTGTGTACTTTCCTAACTTGTACTTTACACCGTTCGACAATGCTTAAAGCATTGTACATTGTTAAACAAATGGGGGGCAACTTCTGTAAACGTAAATTATTTAATGTGTCGTCATTCCTTGAAATAAAAACTTCATAAAGTGTAGCCGATGGCATTACTTATTATGCATATGGAGCCAAATTGAGTAAAACTTAATTAAAGATTTTTATTTATGAATAAATTATGTAAAAAAGCAGACCCTGAAAATAAAATGTCACATGACACATTGTTAGAAAACAATATTGAAATGCATCGTGTACCTTTTTCTTTAAAACGTGTAATCAGAAAAGTTGAGTGGGGGAATTATGAAAAATAAATATATAATTATAAACATATACGTATAATGACTTTTGCAAGAATTTGGTCAGAACAAAAATATCATTTTTTAACGATTTATAGAATCACGGTATACTGATAGAACTGTTTACCTGTATAATTGACGAGGTCTTTTATTTCGTAATAGGGCAGTTCACCGTCGGCATTATAGTGCAACAGAGGTGGTAAGCACAGTTTCATTTCGTGTTCTGAAAATTCTAAAAACAAACAGAGATGATAAGCGAACAGCGAAAGCCTTCCAATACGACAAAAAATCAAAATATTGCAGGCTTGGTTAGCTAGAGCCAGTTCATGGACAGTAAAGGAGATGCATATCATTGTCCACGCCGCCTTGATGCAACTCATTATTAACATAGATATATGTTTCTCACTTACTAGACAGAAAAATCTCTATTTTTAGCCGTGTGAGATTTCCTTATCTCGCATGGCCTTATTTAACACTCCGCGTGCTCGCGTACTTTCGTATTATTGCGCACCGTATTAATTGAGCACTTTCATTATTGATTTAGACTACGTCATGATGCTTATTACTACGTCATTTCAGTTTATTATGTGACGTAATTAAACGAATGTTTACTTTTTCAAACAGAGCAAGCTGTTGATTTTGTTTTTAATATCAGGATTTATTTAAAAAAATCATTTGGAAAGGATACACTCGGAGGTTGTTTAATTCTCAACGCTGGAACTTGGAAGTGTTTATCGTGGTATGAGTCTGAAAATGCTACTTTTTTAGAGTGTTACATTCTTATACAGCTGTTGCGAGCTTCCTTAAACATCAGGATCTCTGAAGAAAGTGAATGGAAACTGAAATAGGAAATATAGGCTGCTGTTTAATCGGGATATTTCAACTGGTATGTACAATTCAATTTGTTTTTAATTTTGAATTGTGACGAAATCACGGATAACCTTAAAAATCGCTGATCCGTTATCCGTTTTCAACGGATGAATCAGCTGTTTTCATGCAATGAAATAAACGATTCTTTTCCTTGCTTTTATTTGTAACGATATTGTTGAAGGCCTACATTTTAGGTACAGGACTGTGTATTCGTGGCTGATTTACCGTTCCTACTGGAAGTTACGCGAAAGAAATAGTTCTCTAAAATTCTTGCGTTTTATTTAATTTTTAGGAATTTTGTTTGAATCTTCAAGAAGTAAGTGAGAAAAATAATCAATCATTGGTATTCGGCGAAGATCGCGGTATCCCAACCCTCGGGTAATGCTTTCCAGACGGAAACTCGGCACAGCCTCGTTTCCGTCTGGAAAGCATTACCCTCGGGTTGAGATACCTTGATCTTCGCCAAATACCAATGATAGATTCTCTTTATCGTGCTCAACGGCCATCAAATGTCGTTATAAATAACAACACTGTTTGAATGTACGTGGAGACATTTTTCAGCCGCCGCACGGCACAAATAGGGAACTTGGAAAGCCACCTTACACGACAAATATGAAAATACTGCAGGCTCGGTTTGACTGAGCCTGTTCATATGCATATTACTGCCCAAGCCACCTAGCCCTAGATGAGGTCAACTAAATATTTACACAAGTAAACAGTAACATTTCGATCCATTCTCAAACGATGATGTGTATGAAGTTTCGAAATTGTTAACAAGAGAAAAAAAATAAAAGCTTTGAGTGAATGTAATTGTGTTTATTGGTCTAAATGGGAATACAATGAAAAAAAAGTCATAGTCGTCGTAAAATCAGGGGACCTTGTATTCCAATTTTGTCACTGACAGACTTAAATGAGATTATCTTAGTGTGATGCTGTTATATCTCAGTATTAACATGGGAAATTTTTAAGGTAGCTGTTAGTAATATAGGTGTATGTCGATCAGGAATAATGTTTATCGTTTGCGGATAGAAAATGGGGCGATTTCTGTTCGCTCCAGCTATCGGGTGTTCCAAATGATGCCATAAATAGTTTAATTTGTTGGACAATTATTTTACTATTCAAAGTATGATCAACACCAAACATATTTCATGCATATCATTTGCTGTATGCAAGCTATCAGTTTTATTTCTTTTTCTTACCTTGATAGTGATTTATAAAACAATAAAGCAAACTTTTTTAACAAATGGAATGTGTTTAATGTGTTTCGGTGTTCATTTATAATTTAAATAGTGTTTAAAATGTCAGAGATGGGCATTTTGCTAATTGTGAAAACAAACAGAACAACTTTCTATCTGCATCCGAAAAAAAGTCTTTTAAGTGTGGTGACATGTTTTGTTTTCACTTAAACGGAAACTGCGTTGATGTTCACTTAATTCATTTTGGCCGATTTGCATGTGGCTTTTACTTGCAATATAGAAAACTGTTATAAACAGCGTAAAATTAAATTTAAGCTGTATCTTATTAACAGACAATAATCTATAACTAAGTATTTGTGTATGCCAATAATCCTAAAAATACCCGTTTAAAGCCGTGCTGGCATAATCAATGCAAAAAGCATAATCATGGTTATAAACACAATTACATATACATTGCAATTTAGGTAAGGGAAATATTGACTACAGTTTCCTTGTGCATTTATTTATCTGAGTTAATTATCCAGAGAAAGTTTACTGTCGATGAACATAAATGTACTACTTACCATCGGGACATTCGTCCATAGTCTTAAAAATTCCAAATGCCCCAGCTGGCCAGCTCTTTGAATTGTTAATTGGATGTTTGTTTGATTTTAAGCAGAAGTTCATTTGTAGGGAATAATGTCCGAATGGTCCAATAATGTTAGTAAATCGAATGTTGTTATTTTCAAATTCCGACATGTGATCGGCAACAGCTTGACGACAGTGCTCAGGGAATGAACGAGGTTCGTCAAGTGGCCTGGTCGTTGTAATATTAATATATCCCTGTCCCCAGCCTCGAGATCCTCCCTCTGGACAACCGTCTACAGACATTGGCAAGGCATATGATCCATCGGGAAAGACACTCTCCTGGAGAACTAAATATAGAAAACAAATAAGTTTATTCTGTACCCACGACTCAAACATATATTACTTATACATGATTTCAAATAACATGTTCTATTAGAATAAAATGTGCCATCCATGTGTAATATTAAAATGAATTTATCACATCTATGTCGCTTTGCTATTACAGATGAAAAGATAACATCAAGATGACATGATATTAGCCTCAATGTACCTTGGTGATTTGTTAATATAGCCATTTTCAATCTCTTGTTAATAAAATGTATCCTAATTAACTCTAGCTGAATAATTTTACAATAAAACACTTCGGAAAAGCAAGCACACTTTCTAGATGTATAACGTTCCATTGCGTATGGTTTCCTCAAAATCAAAATATATTATAAAACAGGGAAATATGCATATCAGGAAACGCCTCACTCAGAAAACACAGCCTCCCCACGCACCGATTTTTTTTAAATTTTTATATTGTTGACTTTTCATTTTTAGCCGCGATGTCCCACGTAAAACATCATAAGGGTATTAATTTTTACAGTTTGTTCGCTTTTCTAGTGATTGTAAAATGAGTTTATAGAGGTTTAAAGGGAAATTTTGTAAAGGCACCTAAAAGCTCGATATGTTTGTGTTATTCCTGGTATCCTGTTCATGCTGGTTTAGCTGCAGGGGTTGTGGACACAGTAAGGTCATTAAGTACTCGACTTGCTTAACAAAACTTTCAGCTTTGTGTGTTTTATATTCCCCTAAACATTGTTTGCAGGGGTAGAAAAATAGTATAGGTCTTTTGGTGAAAGTGATGTCGATTATGATGGTGCAAATGATTTATTAAGTTTGAAGTTGAAATCTGTATTAGTTCCAAGGTTAACGTGCAAGTGCATAAAAACTTTTACACAAAATCTAAAATGATATTGCCTCTAACTGGAAGCGAACCAGCACTTCAAGAGAAAACGGGGCAGAACTTTAAAATTATTGTAGCAGAGTTATTGGTCTTGGTGGTAATGATAAAGATTATAATAGTTACTATATATTTTAAGTTTGAAGTTGATATCTTATGTGGTTTCAAAGTTCATATATTGGTTACTGCAAAAAAAACTTATGTGCAAAAGGAGCATAACTTACAGAAATGTTTTCGTAGAGTTGGGTTTTGTCGATGATGACGTGGTACTAATGGTAAACATATATTTCCAGCTTCAAAGTAGTATCTGAAGTAGTTTAATACTTATGCGACATTTGCATAAGTGAAAAAGTGACACAACTAAAAATATTGGTAGCAGAGTTATGGATTCTGTTGGTAAAAACGTAGATTTTGATGGTGAATATGTATTTCAAGTTTCAAGTTTATATTTCAAGAAGTTTCAAAGTTATACGAGGCAACGTGCGTATTTTGGTAAACGCAAAATTTAGCATAACCGGAATAAGTATTTAATATCTCGAATAGTATCAAAGTTATGGGCAACATGCGTATTTTCGTTAATGCAAAATTCAAGTGAAAAAGGGGCATAGCTGGAAATGTATTTGTTTTGCTGGTAATGATGGAGATTTAAATGGTGAAAAGGTGAAATATGCATATCAGGAATGGCCCCATCCAGCAGACACAGCTTCCCCACACAACCAAAACGTAGAGGAAAAGAGAGCATGGTATTACAATAATCAGTTTCAAAATGGACGCCACAAACAATTAACGAAAGTGAGAATCCGATGGGTTGCCGCCTTGGAACGGTCAGTGGCAAAACAATTTGCCACTGGGGGTTTAAACCAGGTTCTAGGGTGCACCAACCTGACACTTGTTCCAACAGGTTCTCGTATCACAAAACAAGTACAAGTTGTCTTGGTGAAATAACTCCAACCCAACCATCGGCTCAACAATGTTGCTTGCAAAAGCACACAAACATATAAAACATAAGAATCTAATAGCATTGCAAATCCAAACGGCGGGTACTCAATGATCTTACCGAGACCAGAGCTCCTGTAGTAAAATCAGCAAGAACACGATGACACGAATAGAAGAAACAAATCGAGATTTTTTACGTTCTTTAAAGAAAAGATTTCCCCATAAATCTTCATAAACTCTTAAACCCCTGCCACCGTCATGCAACCAAAGAGGAAAGCATAATGATCAACTGTAGATGGGTAAATCACCAGGCCTGCAGAGCGCTGTAAAATATCATGCTGGTGACCTTTCTTTTTAAAGTTACAGATGGGTTTTACAAATAACCGGGAGAAATTAACATTGCCTTTTATCTTCTTAAGTTTATAAATAAAATCTACATAAAAACTGGCTGTGAAATACCTTGTTGAAAAAAATGATTTTAAACTGCACCTGTATTTATGAATTAGATCTGGATATCGGCGATAAAACTTGCAAAAGGTTTTTCTTAATTTGTGATACCGATTTCCTTGTTTTAAAAGTTTTTCTGTAATGAAAAGATAACGTTCATTGAAATCATTCACATCGTTGCAAGCTCTTGAAATAGCGAACAAGCTGTGAGTTATAAACCACGTAAGATGTTGCACGAGGAACATCGCCGTCTAAAAACGGAAAATTAACTATATTTAAATTAATGGTTATTATATATATTTAATAAATCATCAAGGTACCTCGAGGTGTTGTTAAAAGCTGTAATAATATCATCTTGATTTTCGGTAGAAAGAGATAACATAAAGTCTCTTTCATAACAGTAAAAAAAGATCAGCAACAAGGGGTGCACATTTTTTACCTATTGGAATGCCTATTACTTGTTTATAAATAGAGGTACTAAAATCTCAAAAAAATCTTATCCAATAAAAATGTGAGCGCCTGGATAAGGTCTTGACAGGTCCATGAAGTATAATTATCATAAGAACCATCTGTAAAGAATGTCATATGTTCATTACAAGCGATAAATGTTTTATGTTCTCTAGCAACAGTTTTTTTCAATGAGACTGGTTAGCTTGTCTCTTACATGTTTTAAATTATGAGGGAGAGAAGTATACAGAGTTGAAAAATCATAAGTAGACAAACAGAACGCCTGAAAATTATTTAATATAAGCTTCTTTAAAACGTCATTTGAATTTTTATAGACCAAAATAAATTTTTGCCAGTGGTTTTAAAAAACTTGTTCGCAATAGCTAATTACATGTTCTTTTATAGCTGTAAGACAAAATGTTAAGAGCACGGATAATTTTGTTGTAATACACGAACTAGAGTTTGCAATAAGTCTTGCTTTGTACGGTGTTTTATGCATTTTAGGCAATCAATACATAATAGGTACTTTGTCTTGTTTCGGCTCAACACTGATTCTAAATTTTGTAATTTGTAGAGTGTGTGCAGTAACAATATCACTCTCAGATGAAGAAGTCAGTGTATAAGCATTAGTGCTATTAAGCTCTTCAGTTTGAACATTAATATAGTGTATACGTCACACTATAATTATATTATTTAAAGCCTTATCAGAAGGTGTTAAAACAAATCTGTTGTGAAAATCTTGAATACCCGTTTTCAAATGACGAAAGTTAAAATGAGGTCGAGATGGTAATAAAGCTATGTTTCTTTCATAGAAGGATATTCGAGTGTCAATTATTTTGAATATTTGTTTTTTTTCCATATTTGTTTTGTTTGAAAGAGCATTAGGCTCAGCATCTTCTCGTTTACACAATTTATTGCAAAAAGAGTTTAAAGACTCTGCATTTTCCGCACGATAGGTATTGAAGTCGATGTCCGATGGAATTCTATATTTTAGACCTTTTGAAATTTGCGGATTCTAAAGTTTTTGATTACATTTAGATCCCCTGTGACGATGTGAACGGAAGGTTGTTAGCACGAGCAATGCGTTTGTTCGTCAGTTCTACGCAACTTTTCGATCGTTACATATCTCTTTTATGTTTTCAAATTCGAATTTCGAAGAGTTGAACAATTATTTTTAAATATCTTAGTAGTCATGTAGAGGTTATATGTTATCTTACATTATCACGACATGACACTTTATACAGTTTTCAATAGCGTTCAAGGTGGTTTGAATATCCCAGCCAATATAGATTCGGATATTCAATCACCTCAAGGACATAAATCCTGATTTTTTAATTTTGTATTTAGCGCTGTCTGTAACATGCAGGATTTATATTTTCAGATGTCCTGTCAAAACATTATTTTGTTTAGTTCCGCCCATAGTTTTCTCGTTTAGGGCAAATCCGTTCGTTTATTTGGGGACCATGCGCCGCTGAACATGGAATAGTATTAATGTTAAAGTACCGCTTTGAAGGCACCATGTTTACCGCCATATGCATACCATCGTTTGGGATGGATTAACGTTGTACTTTTTTGCGTAAATAATTAGTTGCGCTCAACCCGGTGCTAGGCGGCTTAGGCAGTAATATGCATTTCCATTACTGCCCATGAACAGGCCTAATCAAACCGAGCCTGCAATATTTTCATATTTGTTTTGATCAGTGGCTTTCAAATTTCCCTTTAAGTCAAAATTTTACTTTGACGTAAGTTTTACCGGTCGGTTTTTTTCCTTGTTTTCATGACCTTATTCTTTGTAAAACCGGTCACCAGCGTTGGATGATCAAAATTCCGGAACATATTTTCAGCCGCTTAGTGATTTGCAGTCACGTGACCTTAAGACGAACTTAACACTTTGCGACCCGAGCTTTCAGATAATTACAACCTTCCTTTTGATTATATTACACTTCACTAGAGCAACTGAAATGAAGCGTATAAAACAATGTTATTCGTTTAAATGTACCGCATAACTTATAAAACATTGTCGGTTATTTAAATGTACCGCATAACCCATTGTTATTTGTTGAAATGTACCGCATAAAGCATTCTTATTTTTTTCTTTTGGTGGCCATCTTATTTGCCAGCAATCTTGAGGGTAAATCATTACTGGGAAAATATGTTTATGGGAACATAAAAATAAAATATTAAACAGCATTAATTTACTTTATGCGAACGATAAAAAAATGCTCTTTGGGTCTTGCCTTTTACCTAAATAAATAAATATCAATAAAATACGCACTCACCGTATTCGCAAAATATGCCTGATGTCTGAAACGGACAGCTACATGAGCATAACTTGTCAACAACTTGCACAACCCCACCATTCTGACATTCGAGTCCAATACAATCTGAAAAAATGACCTTGTTGTAGTTATTTCGTTTCAACAATTAATGATAAACTATCGTATATTGGCCCAGCAATTCCCGTATTGAACCAGCCATTCTCGTTTGACTCAGTTTATCTTTTGCAAACATCATTGTCGAGTTGATGGGGAGGTTAGAGTTATTTCACCAAGACAACTTGTGCTTGTTTGTTTATATGAGAACATATTGGGGCAAGTGTGAGGTTGGTGCACCCTAGAACCAGATTTAAAACCGCATTGTTTTGCCACTGACCGTTCCAAGGCGGTTACCCAAAGGTTTCTCTTTTTGTTAATTGGTTGAGGTCTTTTTTGAAATTGATATTCTTTCTCTTTCTTTCTATATTTTGACTGCGTGGGGAGGCTGGGTTTTCTGAGTGTGCCTATTCTTGATAGTTGATATTACATATTTCACTTTTGTTACGACTAGACACACTGTAGACCAAACAACAATTAATATATTTTGTAAAACAATACATCCAGTTATGATGAGTAATATTTTAAGGTCTCACATAGGTATAATGCTGAGCTAAAGATATTACAATTTCCCCCTTATAAAATAAATACTTCCCAGTATTTTTGCGATAAGTGTTATTAAGCAAGTCTAACTGAATTTTTATCACAATAGCTTTTTTCTTTAATAGGAAACAATCAAGTGATAAAACAATGCTAAATATCAATGCTTTGTAGATAATGTTTAGGAAATGTCAAGTTAATGGTAAAGGTTAATGCTCTCTTCTTTCTGTAAAATCATTTGATAACAAATGTCTGTTTATTGTTTTATCACCATTAAAACAAATGTAATGTTATTCTTGGATTTAAATTTCTCCGAATGTTGCTTTAAATTTTGAATAGGTGTAATTTGTCATATGGTTTTGTGCTAGAAAACTTATTATAGTCGTTTCTATATTTCCAAAAGATCTAGTAACTTGAATTCATTACTATGGTACTAATGATATTTTAAAATATTTTAAAAGCTGTTGAATTTTACCCATACACTATAAACAAGTGTTCTTGAATTTATAATATGATATATTTAGGAACATACTAATGAAAGATTTCTTGTTCATGATTTTACATAATTACAAACTTCACTGGAAAGTTTCATTAATTTTATTTGTGCTCCATACAAATGGCGTTGTGCAGAGGTTTCCATCGGAATTATTTTGCTTTTTTGATGTGAAGATGCATATTTATTAGTTAGTTCGTTTGTTTGTTTGTTTGTTCGTTCGTTCGTTCGTTCGTTCGTTCGTTCGTTCGTTCGTTCGTTCGTTCGTTCGTTCGTTCGTTCGTTCGTTCGTTCGTTCGTTCGTTCGTTCGTTCGTTCGTTCGTTCGTTTGTTTGTTTTATAATAACGTACAGTAACATTACCAGTTGTTTTCGTTCGTACCGGCTTTGAGAAAACTATTATAAAATAATGGCTTTCCGTTAATTATTATTGAATGGTTTCCGAAAACAATGACAAGAATTTCTTCCCTTGATGTTGGTTCAAAGCTCAGAGAATAATTCTCACCAGCTTATGAATGCTTCAGAGTAAAATTTACTTCTGATTGATGTAATTTGTGATTTCAAAAATGAACAATTACCAACGAAATATTCAACGTTGTAAATTCTGTCTATTTTCTGGAAATAATGGCTGCGTTTCATTAAGAATTTACGATCGTGTCGTATCGTAAACTGCGATCACCATTTACGACAAAATTTACGAATGTGACAAACGCGTTTCATAAAGACCGTCGTAAATCTAGCTTACGATCGTAAGATACAACGCGTCGTACGACATAAAATACAGTGATCCTGTCCAAAACAGCCGTTTCCCGGCGCGAGGATTTTAGCGCACCTATCAATAAAAAAAATGGCGATTTCCATAAAACCGAAATTTGTTTAATTTTGCTATTTTGATGAAACTTTCGTCGTTTGCTACATGTAAATAATATAATAATAGAGGACAATGGTCATTAAACCTCTATTCTACAGGGTTCCAGAACCTACTCCGAGACAACACGTGAAATAACCGGTAAGTTAAAGTTCAAGAGGATTAATATGAAATAGGCTATGCCTAGGTACGGCAAAAGCATTTTCCAAATAATACAACTTCATTGATATAGTTCACTTTCCTTGAGTTCTGATTGAAGAATTCGTCTTTTCATTTCATCTTTGATCTTGACTGGACTTAGTATAGATTTAGATTTGGTACAAGTAGCACTGAACGAACCAATTGTTCACAATTACAAAACATAATACTAGGTGCAGTCAGCAGTACTGGAACCAACCTGTAATAAGAATGTCATACCACCAGTCTTTATATTTTTAAAGAAAGAAATAAATATATTGCAAACATGCAGTCGTCAGGAAAGCACCTTAATCGATTTTAAGGTAATGAATTACAAGCACACAGTCAGAATCATATGCAGAATCATTGTGATCGAAAAATACGCAAGCCAGGAATTTTTTTCAGAGACCAATGACAACTGAACAAACCCAAGCCCAGATGAGCAGATCAAAACAATACATGTTTAAAGCTGGACTCTGATATTGAGGAGTCTCCCAAATGTTACATTTTATTTCTTTTATTGATCATGTGTCCATCATGATCTACATATATATTCTGGTTTCTTTGAACTATTTCCGTCAACACTGTAAAATGGTTGTTCCACAGTCAATAGTTTTGATTTTGTTAATGGTGTGTATGATTGATATGTACATCGTGTCTGGCTCTGCATAGTAACATTGATAATTGATATTCTCTTTAACACCGTACAATGTTAATTTGCAAAACATCATGTGCAGCTTTAATCTTACACATTGTTGCCCAGCCATTTATTAGAATCATTGAATTGTAATACGGAGTGATGGAACCATTGGTTAGGCCATGAGTGACAGTAGCAATATCTTTCCACAGAAGACTCCCAAGACTCTATCTAGAACATATAGGGAAACGCAATAGTGTACGCTGACCTTTACAACAGTCGTTTATTTTCCGATAACGACGGAGAAAGAGTCTAGTACGTCTGCTGAACACTAGACTCTAGCGATGCCGCACACTAGACTCTAGCTATACCGAAGTAGTGGCATACCAATTTTTTGTGGGTAAAATATCAACTGCAGTGTACAATAAATTTAAAATATTTTTTTTCATGAAAATAACACATTTTTCTGTACATTGACGATCAAATTTCACTTTGAAGACTACCACCCTTGCCTATTGACTAAATTTACTTATGGCTAACCTGTTTATAGGCATTATTTTAAAAGTAATTTTTTCTTATCCAAAATGTTTTGGATAATGATTTTTGGTTCCAACAGCTGCAGAAATACACAATTTCTGTTTTTTAGAAGGAGTTTTATTTTTTCTTTACCTATATTGGCCAAGCAGCTAATGTTTCTATAGAGTCTTACGGGTTTCCCCTAACTTTTTTTTAACCAACCGGGAAGCAGCTTTTATTTAGTGTACGCTGATCTAAACCAAAAACTAGAGGCCTCTGATTGGCTGCTGGATGACGTCACACTTGTTTTCTGTATCAATTTCAATATTTTCTCTCCAGCTTCTTATCAACTAGGCCTATTGCTCATCACAATAATTCATGATAAAACTTGACATGGATAAAGAGAAAATGTGTACCCTTTGTGATAAAAAAGAAGAGGTACAGCTTATACTTTATTAAACCAGCAACTAGAAGGTGTAAACATCGCACTGCACTGAACGACATGTTATGACAAACATTGTGCAGAATTTGTGCAACATATCTCAGTTTAGTAGGCATTCCATTCAACTAGATCAGTGACCGAGAGTGAAGTGGCATCAAATTGCTATCAGCAACCCTGTTGGGATAATGGTAAACATGCATCTTGTAATATTACTCTGAGTTTGTTGTATTTTAATCTAACACTAACTGGTGTTAAACTGTTAATCTCCAGCAGCACGTACTTTACTTGAATACCTGGGGAATATCGCCTATATTTAAACCTCAAGGAAAGATAACTGAAGCTCGCTAAGGATTCTCTGGCGGTTATAGCCGCCAGACAAAATTGGTGTACTACTGTCGCTGTCTGCTGAAAGTACAGACATGCGCAGTGAAACAGTCAACAGACGTACACCGTTACATGGACTTTAACGGGAATCAGGTTATTAGCAAACATCGTTGTTTGACTGTGTAGCAAAATAATCATACCGGCGTTCGTTTTGAGAACGAAATACATTGAACCAAGAAAAACAAATCTTTTGTGGGATAATTCAATTTCAGTAGCGGCTTGCTTATTTATGACGAAAATCGAAATGGTGTAGCGTAGTAGTTAATTAATCCCAGGTGTATAACAAACGAACACTGATTAAAGTTTCTAAATAGATTTACTTTTCGACTTCTTAAAGTTACTAGATCAAATATTAAAGTTCTAAACAGTTTCTCTTGTAAGTAAATAAACTAACAATAATTTCTAGCATATATCTTGACTGACATAAGTTCCCCTTATAATAATTTAGTAATTTAGAATTCCCCGTGCCAAAAGAGTTCGAATGTGAATTGTCTACCTGCCTTCCTTAGCCTAGCTTTTATTCGAAATCCCCGACATGGGCGTATAGTACCCGAATGAATCATTTTGACATGATAATAGCTTTTAGGGAGTACTGTCTGTCATTTACTCAAGATTCATGCGTGTATACATGGTTTATAATAATAATAAAATGACATAAAAGCAATTAGCAAGTCACGCAAACATGAAAATGACCTCCGACCAAAAGTGATTTGACAGTTTGATGAATGAAGGACACATGTACATTTTATACAACCTTATAGATGGACACTTTTAAGCTTTTTAAAAGAAACCTAATAAAATAAAATCCTAAAACCTTTTAAGAATATTACGAAATAACTTTTAATTTTTTAGAGTACATAAATGAAATATAATATGATGCGGCAAATTATAAATATAATTTCCCCATTACATTACAAATCCCTTCCTTTCTTTTCCAAAAACAAAAAAAAAGATATTTTGTGTCAGGAAGGTGAGATCTAAACGATGATTTTATAATAATGAGTACTTTATCGATGACCCTAATTGAAATTAATTTTGACACTTCGAGTACGTCCGTTACTCAGAGATTTTAACAATGAGAATTTTGATTATCTAATAATGATGTGACTTGCTGATTAAAAGTACCGGAAAGCATAATTGCTAATTAATTAAATGGTTCGTGTATAAATGTACAGCAAAGTTAGTCAGCAGTATCATTCTCGGAATAGGAATTACCCAGTAAGAAAAGTAAGAAATTAAGTAAGTACAATTTCGTTTATCATATTTTTGCGTGTTAAATCTTCTTCTAAATTTAATTAATAAACTTTGTACTTAGAATTTGAATTAATTTTGAATTCTAATTTTCCATACCCGTAACTTAGATACTGCTAACTGTAAGAATTATTTACAACATTTATTTTCAAACAAAATATATAAAACCTGAAAGGAAAATACATGATAAATTAAAACAGCATGAAATGTTAAACCCTAAAAACAACACAAATGCACTTAATTATTCAATCAATTCAACTTATTATAACAAATTAATGAATGCACAGAAAACCCGTTTTAAGAACACAAAACAATTATTAATCACGGAGAGTCACTTAATAATATAACGGCAATATATGAAAGTCACAATTTCATAATTCCAGACAGTTACAATTATTCATTACAATCATTTGTTCTGGTTATAGATCTTGCCGTGATGCGCTCCGTGTCCCTGTGCTTCATTGGTTTAGGTTTTCTTTCTTGCAATACAAAAGTTTCTGAAAATAGATAGCAGATGTAAAGCATTTGCTTTAAACAAAACAAAGTAATCATACAATAACAATTTGCATTCTTATATATACGTATATTTTTATATTTTTTTTAGGAAAAATTGATTTTTCCGATTTCCTTCATATTTCACGGAAGGCAAACCATTGAAATTACAGAACTGATAATTAGAACTAAATTAATAACTAACTTCATGAGAGAAATGAAAATGTTTAAATTAAGTTTGATTTTGATGAAATTCCGATATTTCCAGTTTCTTTTACGACTAAGGAGTTCGACAGCGAGTTACCTCCCGTGTAAATGAGACTGTTTATCAATATTTCCAAGAACGCGAAATATTTAGAAAGCAATAAATAAAGCAATGGAACAATACGACATAAAATACTGTTTCCTCACTGCACCGCGCCATGTGTAGTTCATGTAGGTACTCTCCGGATCAATGGTATCTTCAGGTGAACCAAACGAGGCATCGCGGCCGTTAAAAGCGTGTCTTCTTTCGTCTTTCATGCTGTCGGACTGCATCTCGCCGGGGGCAGGGTGTCTTGAAACTTGCTATGATCGAAAACGTTTTTAATCCATCAACGTCTCACCGAGGACAGGTCGTGAATCCTTGCTTGAGTGAAAACATCTCGTCGTCGTCTGTTCGTTGTGGATAGTTGTAAAGATGAATTTCTGATCTCTTGTACTGTTCCACTTCTTGAGATGTAGGCGAATAACCTCAAGATAATGTCAGTTGGAAATATCCACACTATAAAGAAATGTCAAGCTGGAAAAACTAATCTGGTAAATATAATATTTGCTGGAATGTCCAATATATGTTAATTGTCCAAAAGGCAATTCCATTCTCTGCTTTCCTGACCGGGTAGATGATTGACTCGTTCACTGGAGCATGCTGACGGGAGAGCAAATGACCCAGCTGTAACACCATGCTCTGTGGTTTGTTCCTAGCCAATTAAACCCGCTTCCGCACAATGACACATTTCACTGGCATTACAAACCCCATTTAATTAATACCCATTAAATTTTAAATAATCCTAATTAATGGTATGTATGTATTAAAATCTGCCCAATGAAGTTGTGCCGTAAAAGGAAAATATGTTACAATGTAAACTATTTATGCGTAATGAAAACAAAAATCTTAGAAAAAGCCAAAACCATACACTTCGTATTCATGGTACATGAAATAATGAAAATCATTTTAAAAAGAAAAGTACATACTAATATTGACAAGCATACTTCATCAGACATACCGCTCAGACAGAAAAAAATACCTTAAATGACACGTGCGTTTTGACGCACAACTTTAAGATAAACAACATCGATTAATCGCATTTCAATAACATTATTTCAAAATGCGTGCATACAAGCACACAACGATTTAAATCGACGACAGTTATATATGATCGCGAAACTTGCTGAGACCGCACAACTTAATTACAAGTCACGTGACAATTATTCTCAAAAATTGTCGACATCGTTAGCGCACTCGCATCCTATGCTTAAAGTAACGTACACATTAATGTGTAAGCCCAAAATGTAGGAAGACATACCCGTACATTTTTAAACAAAAGGCTTACGGCTGATCGATTCAGCAACAAAGCTGCATACGTTAAACTTAAGTCAATTAATGCTATCGCGCATTTTCACGGTTTACATCAGTATACTACATTACTGAAACGCGAACATAAACATAGACATAGCCAAGGCATGATCATAGCCATTGGCATAAACATAGTCATAAACATCGACTTCCGGTACTCTCGGAATCAACTAAAATTCATCGCGTCATAATCGCGGATAACAACAGCGTTTTACTGTTTTCTTCTCAAATATATACATATATACATATCCGATACGCTCGGAACAAAACTTATAAACAAAGATTGAACGGTCTCAACGCTTGCAACGCGACAGTTACATCACATAATCTAGTAATAATACCTTGTACCAGAGAAAAAACCTATCATTCATGTACAACACTCATATCAAAATATGTTTAATAATTTTCTCTTTTTTTTAAGCTTATAGTTAATACCAAAAATAGTCTTTTTAATTTCTTTTTTTTCTAGTACATTTTTCTATTTTTAAAAGATATTTTTGTGCATTTTTCTATTTTTTTTAAGCTGGTAGTTAAACTATACAACCAGTTTTTCGGAATATTTATATTACTAAATGACATAAAAAAGTTGTCTTCTTATCTCCTTTAAAAAACAACTAAGCAGTTAATGCCAAAATTATACCTACAACCGTTGCTGTTACAAAAATATTTTCCTAAAATTTTTGAGAAATATTGAAAATTACAACGTGTGTGCAAAAATTTTTAGATTGTTAAATTTCACTTGAACAATCTAGCACTTTAACTTGTCGTGTTTTTTTTTGTTTTAAGCAAAAAATTTGTTTTTAACAAGTAAAGTTGTCACTTAAATTTTTGAAAATCTTTTATTAAGTAAAAAACAAATAGAACCTAAATTAATTACTGATCTAACAGTTAAATTTTCAAAAATTACTAAACAAGAATTCGGCACCTTGACTAACATTTTCGATCTCCAAAAATAAAAATCTACAATCCAAAAATAACCCCCTTCCCCAGTAATATCTTTAAAAAAAGCCTACATTTTTTGAATTTTTAATACCAGTTCCGTGTATCATGATTGGATTAAGATTTTATTAGCAAATGGAACTAACCTGAAAGCCTCCATCGTGACTTCTTCGACATCCCGCGTCATTCTGGTTTACTGGCGTGACTTAAGGTTTATTCTTCTGCGCTGTGTCGTATAGTAGTTTTCCTCCTCGTTATGCCGCGACGACCACTAGAAGTAAGATCCTGGCACTGGGCGCCAAAATCGCTCTTGTAGCGTAGTAGTTAATTAATCCCAGGTGTATAACAAACGAACACTGATTAAAGTTTCTAAATAGATTTACTTTTCGACTTCTTAAAGTTACTAGATCAAATATTAAAGTTCTAAACAGTTTCTCTTGTAAGTAAATAAACTAACAATAATTTCTAGCATATATCTTGACTGACATAAGTTCCCCTTATAATAATTTAGTAATTTAGAATTCCCCGTGCCAAAAGAGTTCGAATGTGAATTGTCTATCTGCCTTCCTTAGCCTAGCTTTTATTCGAAATCCCCGACATGGGCGTATAGTACCCGAATGAATCATTTTGACATGATAATAGCTTTTAGGGAGTACTGTCTGTCATTTACTCAAGATTCATGCGTGTATACATGGTTTATAATAATAATAAAATGACATAAAAGCAATTAGCAAGTCACGCAAACATGAAAATGACCTCCGACCAAAAGTGATTTGACAGTTTGATGAATGAAGGACACATGTACATTTTATACAACCTTATAGATGGACACTTTTAAGCTTTTTAAAAGAAACCTAATAAAATAAAATCCTAAAACCTTTTAAGAATATTACGAAATAACTTTTAATTTTTAGAGTACATAAATGAAATATAATATGATGCGGCAAATTATAAATATAATTTCCCCATTACATTACAATGGTTTAAATTTGCATGTATGGTAGAGACCGTTTAAGTATCTTTAGAAAAAAACAAACTTCCGGAAGTTAATGGCCGCTAATAAAGGACACGGGTAAATATCCCTCCAACTTATCACAATTAGTTTTTTTCAATAAATTACATTGTTTTTAAGTAAATTACGTGTTACCTATAAGGGGCAACCCCCGGGCGCTTCGCGCCCGGGCTTTTGCCGTATTAGTGTTTATCTACATAATCTAAACATCGGTCTTGTAAACAATACATTTGTAAATAGTTAAGATTGGCTTATTCAAACATAATTTTATCGGACAACGTCAAAAATATAATGACGAGCATTGCAATCAGCCTGACAGGGGTGGGGTCAATGAGTTAAAGGGTCGTTCTGAATGGTATTAAGTCATATAGCCTTTAATTATAGGCCACATGTCAAAAAGGCCACAAAAAGGCAAATGGGCCTCAGAAAAAAGTCAAAAAGGCCACACATTTTATTTTCCAACCCAAATAGGCCTCACAAAAGTCATATAGGCCACAAAAAAGTCAAATAGGCCACACATTTTTTTACAAAAAAAACAACAACGGTTTTTATTAAATTAATTTGTGTAATAGTCTTAATCTGTTCCCTACACTGTCATTAATTACCGAAGGTATTGATTTAATCAGTTTTGTCAGGGTGTAACATTGTTATATAAGATCAAAATTTACAACACTTGAAGTAACAGTCAGAGGTGCTAATGCAATCAAAGGTGTCATATTTCATAAATGCATTGTAATTAAATTTATTTCTAAACCAATTTCCATGTTGGACCATGCAAAATACACAGCTTATGTTGCAAGTGCATCAATAATAGATTCTCTGCTAATGTAGACCAAGTGACTTGTGTAGACTAAGGACATTGATCAAAAGAGCATATTGACATATAAACTATGGTTAATTGTAGTTCTGATAGATGAAAATGGAAGATTTTTCAACTTATTTTGTTCATATAAAACATTTTTACATTGCTATCACAAAAAAGGAAGAACTGTGTTATTGTGTCCCACGTGTTGAGTCATGATGGTAACTGGTTTGTGGCAAAAAAAAAAAACAGAAAAAGCACATGTTGCTTTGAACAAAATACCCAATAAATGAAGTAACTTTGAAGCAACTTTTTAAAAAATATTTATAAAACATCATAAGTTGACATAGAACATATTAACACAATGATAATAAAGTCTTTATAAATACAATAAAAATGTTACCTATTTTTGTGGCCTATTTGACTTTTTTCAAAATCAAGTGTGGCCCATTTGACTTTTTTGTGGCCTATATGACTTGTGGCCTATTTGACTGTAATCCGTTCTGAATTGTACACCATAGTGTTATGAAGGTGATGAGGTGTGAAAATAAAATTATCGTCTTAAAGCCTGGTAATATGTTCATTGTTAGGTTGAAGCAGAACATTTTGACCTGGCCATGTGCGTCATCCAATAGGTTGTCCCGGAGAAATATTCACCATTCAGCATTTTAAAAAAATAAAGATAAATACTTAAAGGTGCAGGGGTTCCACTTACTGCTGAATCTGAAGAGTCATATTTATCATTTTTAAGGTATATTGTCAATTAGTAGCCAAAATACCCACAATTTAAGGCTAAAGTGACCCTTCTGCTAATATTTCAGAGGACAAAATGGCATTTTGGAAATTCCAAAAGTCAAAGTGCCATCGCTTGTGTCAAATGGAAGCCCTGAGACTTGAGTTTTTATGAACTTTATATTTCCAATCTATTTTCTACATGGTTTTGGTGTAAATGAAACCAAAACACAATGTTTATATTGAACCCTTATTGAATTGTTAGCATGCTCGGTAAATGCATTGTTGCAATCTCATCAGGGTCTACATCACTTTCTGATTTACTGGATTGTGTTTAGGGAGGAAATATAGGATCACCGTACTCGCTTATGTAAAGGTCGCACCCGTATAAAAGCCGCACCCCGAAAATGACCGCAAAATTTGAAGAAAAAATCCTAACTCAATGTAAAGGCCGCACAGTACTTACAGCGGAGCTCCGGCATTTCGCCATTTTGCATAATGGCGGGGAATAAAAAGGGAAGTAACAACGTTAACACCGCGTTAATAGATAAAGACAATGACGTACGTTCAGTTACGTACCGAGAACCGTTGAAAAATTTAATTAGCGTATCATAATTACTATTTATTAAATATCGACGTGGATTTATTCGGACATTAAAGACAATTTGAAAGGTTAATTCCTTATGGAATATTTGTGGTGGCCCCGAGGGGCCTTGTTGCCCTAAGAAGGGCAGTGAAGGAATGCATCTCAAGAAGTCTACGACTTTCTGATGTCGGACTCGTCGAAACCTTCAAAGTCGCTTTCATCGCCGTCGCTGACGAAGAAGTTGTTTATCTGCTCCTCAGTCATGCCCAGTACTTCGAGGTCCGTGTAGTAGGTATCGTCATCGTCGGCTCCGTTGTTGTTGGTGACCGATTCGGTGGCTAAGGGCTGGCGAACAAACTCATCCCACAGGACGTCGTCTTCTGTACCATCCAAATTGTTGGAGATGCAGCATTTCTTGAATGCCCGCACAATTATGGCTGGGTCCAGCTCGTTCCATGCTTCGACGATCCACTGGCAGACCTCCTATAACTCCGGCTTTCTCATCTTTCCTCCGGCTGTGAAACTAAGGTTACCAGTAGCATAACATTGGGTCCACTTTGCCTGTAATAAAACCTTCATCGGCTTGTTTTTTGGAAACGTCAAGCGGTTGGAGAACGGATGTAATGCCTCCGGGGATAATGGCTCGATTTGTCCGGTAATCTTCTATCAGAGTGTCCTTGAATTCCGGCGAGGTGTGTGCCCTGAAGGCATTGAGAACCAGCAGAGATTTTGACAACAAAGCGCCCGGTCTACGACCCCAAACTGTCTTCACCCAGTCGGCAACAAGCTCCTGGGTCATTTAGCCCTTTTCCTGCACGCGCACGTGAATTCCTCTGGGCCAGGTGACTTTAGGCATTGTCTTCCGCTTAAAAACAACATAGGGAGGCAGTTTTCCACCGTCGGCTGTGCAGGCCAGCATTACCGTGAACCGGTTGTTCTCGTTACCGGTGGTCATGATGCTCACGGACTTTGCTCATTTAGCGTTTACGGTCGTTGCGGAGGGAAGATCAAAAGTCAAAGGAGTCTTGTCGGCGTTGCCTATCTGCGAAAGGTCGTAGTTGTTTCTGGTACGGAGCTTGGTGATGTAGCGTTGGAATTCCAGAAGCTTGTGGTCAGTGTCTTCTGGGAGACGTTGCGCTATGTGTGTTCGCCGCTTAATGGACAGATGGTTCCTAAAAAGAAACGAGTAAACCCAGTGCTGCGATGCCTTGAAGCCGGTTGACCCTGGATCTTTCTTGGCGATGACAAGGGCTTTTAAGTGCAGTTCAGCTGTCGACACGCCGATACCCTGACTGCGTCGTTCAGTAACAAATTGAAGCAACGCTTCTTCTATCTTAGGATACGCCGCTTGTTTGCCTCTGTTCGCCCGTCGAGTCTTCCTCTGACGTAGAAGATCTTCTTTCTCATCTCGCCATCTACGGACATTCTTCTCATTAAAGATGAATTCACGCTGAGCGGCTCTGTTTCCGTGAACTTCAGCATACGCTATAACTGTTAACTTCTCCTTTGCTGTGTACGATTTGTATATGTTACAGCCAATCTGTGAATCAGCCATTTCATGAAAATTTTAGCCTTTTCGTGAAATGACTAATTCACTCAGCCATTTCATGAAACGGCTAAATATTTCAGCCTTTTCATGAAATGACTAAAAATTTGCTCTAGTCATTTCATGAAATGGCTAAACTATACAGGACCCATGACAATGTTTAGGTATTCGACAATTTGAAGACAATTTGATAGACAATATGAGAGATGCGCTGTGTTTGACAATCTGAGAGATTTAATTGTTAGAGTTAGGTAGGCAGGATTTTTAAGGAAAATTGAGCTGCTCATAACCCCTGAAATGTCAAGTGTCAATAAGATATTTCGCACCTTTCCTTGGGGTCCCAGCGGACAGGTGGAAATAACTTCTTGTCAATTATTGGCTCTGACAGATAAGAATAACGTGTCAATTAGTGACAATTAACAGTAACAGGTTATGCACAAGCTTGCACCAATGATTGTGATTCTTAGTTTGTACCAGATTTTATATCACTTTTCCAGCGTGTACTGCATGCGTGTTCATCCTATATTAATTGTTAAAATCTTTACAAAATATTATATATCAGATTGTATATCACTTATTTCAGTGTGTTCTGTACGCTTGTACCACCTTTGTAACTGTTAATTTCTTGTAATCCTCATTTTGTCATTTAAATGACATGAGTGAATAAACGTGTTTTGACTTGACTTGACTTGACTTGACTTGTATGAATGGACCTTGAATTTATTTGAAATGATTTTATTTTTATAGAAATATAATAAAAAATTTGTATCAATTTAAAATATTTCCGTATACATGTAATTTCACAAACTTGTTTTAAAAAACCCTTAGATCATAAATGTACATATTTCTCTGATCAACTTTACTGTTAATTTCATATAAAGGTTTCGTTTTATTGACAGGCTGTATTAAGTTCAACATGGGTATTTCTTGTCTATGAAATGCAACTTCAAAGAGATTGTCGGCTCGTATCAAAGCAGTGTTATTTTATCGGCTCCGCTATGAAATCCTTTGATCTGTATGGTAGTGTGCACGTGACATTTTAGCTGGGTGAAATTGTTTGATGATGCAATCATTCTGAAATATGATACGAGAGATCAAACTGGGAAGTAATTTACAAATTATGGAATTTGTTCACGCTGGTTAGTGTTTTAATATTATAATGCATTTTCAAACAAAATATATAAATTTAATTAGATCGCTACCGGTAAAGCATAGAACGGCGCTATCTCGTTCATATCGTCCGTTAACCTCCTATTTAGAGAGCTCATGTAGTAATATCACAAAGTAAACAAATGGCGTCCAAAAATCGACAGAATCGTTCTAGAAAAAATGTCCCGAGGCCTTACACCTATGGAATGGCCGCACCCCCAACTCCTTAGCGATAAAATCGGGTAAAAAAGTGCGGCGATTACATAAGTGAGTATGGCACTTGCTTGGGATTGTAGTAGTTAATGATTTCCAGATGCATGTATTATAAACAAATATAATATATACTCAACAAAAATAGAAACCTGACACTTTATATTTGATGTATTTTCCTGGAATCAGATTTAAAGCTAATTGAATTGTGGTATGTAGTAAAAATTGTGCATGTTTTGAACTTAATTATGCATTTTGATATTTTTGGTGCATGAAACAAGTGATTCAGTGGTTATTTTCTTTTGGATGGTGCAAAAATATATAGATTTTGAATATGCACCTCATACTTATTCAAAGTTACAGTGTCAGGTTTCTTTTTTTGTTGAGTATAATTAATAAACAGATTTTCAAGTTTAGGATTGGAAGATTGAAATCACATACTGTCATAGCATGCCTGAAACTTTTTATTGAAATGACTGGTAGTTTTATTAACACCTATATAGTAAATGTATCTTGTATTTTAAAGTTTCTTCAGTTAAGGAGAAAAGACAAGTGGAATGGTAGCATGAAACCCTGCAGCTGATTATAGTTGTTGTTTAACTTGCAAGATCTGGTTACAACAAGGAAGGACATTTTATTGATTTCAAGGTATTTTTGATAATAATTGATGTTCCTAAAATTAAAGTGACCTCACAGAACGATGTCCAGAAAGTTGCCGGACCGAAGGGCCTGTCCGGTAGAATTTGAGCCGGTCCGATGTGATTTATTATGTTATCAGACCGAACTACTAATACTTGCTAATACCTTTTTAAAATGTTTTGGTCCGACAGAATTTGTTTCAGTCAGACAGATTTTCACATCTTGTCTGACCAAATGTCTGACACTTTTTTTCAACTTTCGGGAAGTCTGACCTCAATACTCTAAATTGGGATATTTTTGCATCATGATATTTTGGCCATTTTGCCCCATAACGCCTGTGTTGTTGTTTTTTTTGGCCAGTTTAAATTTGGCCATTTATCATTGTGTGGTGAAAAATAAACACAGATACGTTATTTGTCATGTGTAATGCATGAAGTAATTTAAGATCAACATTTTCACAACATTTATTGCAACACGCAATAATTCAACAAACTGAATGAAATACAGTAATTGAAATTTAAAATTATGAGAATTATCTGGTTGGGTTGATAAGCGATAAATAGTTGTCAAAGTGAGACGAAGTGTGAAAGACAATCTGTATTGTTGTTGTGTTCGCACTAAATGGGCTGAATTTTCACCTGTGACATATTTTGATGTGTTTAATTTTGGCCTTTCATTAGGTTGGCCAATTAGGCCAATTTTTAACCAAGGCCAAAATAAACCAATGGTTGATATTTCTTTTAAAATATATGATTCAGAGTAAGATTATTAATTAAGTTTGATTGATTGAATTTTCAGTTTTCAACAGTTATTGATTCAATTTTAAACACTCACTTATGTCTAGATATTTTGAAAAAAAAACACATTATAACCCTTTACTCATTATATACAGGTTTTGTTGCATGTTCATACAGTGTATATCCAGATCAGCTGGCACATCTGTAGTTTTGTGATCAGGATCGACACTGTTCGCATTATAATTAGAAATAACCTAATGAATTAAACAGCAAACAAAGCAAATCCTGCTCAGACAACTTGTATATATGTATCGGCTGATCTTGAATAACATCTGTGAATAACAGCCAGATTGCATGAAGTAAAGGGTTAAATTTCAGTATTAATACTATTTTGGTTAGTGTCATTCCTTTAATATAAATAATGAATTTTATACATGAAAAATCTCACATGTGCCACATGTATTTATTTAACTTGTATACTAAGTATTATAGAAATGTGTTAATGTGTTACAGAGTGATCAAACCATTTGCTTCATAAAATGTTGGCAATAATAATAAAGCCACATGTATTTCGCTATTTAGAATAGCCCTGAGCTTAATGATTTATCTTATTTTTACAACGTTAAATTGCTAATGCCAGTGTTTGATTATAATTTGTATATTAATTAAATCAGTTTTTAAATTTATGATGTATTTTTAAATGTTTATCTATAAAAGCCTACTGCAGCTGTTATTCTCTTCCAAAAATATTTTATAGTTATTCCCCTTTTCAGTTTAATATATATGGTACATTAAGGAATTAACAGGGTTATTTGAAATAATTTTCCTCTCATCATTTACTTGTTAATATGGATGTTTATCAGTTTTGGATTAATATATCTTCAAACTGAAGTGAATATAATTTGAAGACTGACTCGTATGTATTGACATGTATTTCCTTATTATCTTAAAATAAAATGTTTTCATTTTCAGATTTGTGAATGATGTGAAGGAAAGAGCAGCTAGAAACAGACAGTTAAAACATACCCGTTGATATGGATGACTGTATTTTTAGCTCGACTATTCAAAGAATATGTCGAGCTATTGTACTCACTTGGGCGTCGGCGTCGGCGTCCCGCTTTGGTTAAAGTTTGCGTGCAACCTACTGATATCTTAAAAACTACTATAGCTACAGCTTTAAAACTTGGCACACTTGTTCATCATCATGTCCCGAGTATGTATGCCAAGAACCATAACTCTAACTTTCATTTTGATCAAATTATGGCCCTTTTTCGACTTAGAATTTCAGGTTAAAGTTTGCGTGCAAGCTAATGTACAGACACATAACTTCAATACAACTTATACTACAGCTTTGAAACTTGGCACACTTGTTCATCATCATGTTCCGAGTGTGTATGCCAAGAACCATAACTCTAACTTTCATTTTGATCAAATTATGGCCCTTTTTTTACTTAGAATTTCAGGTTAAAGTTTGCGTGCAAGCTACTGTACAAACACATAACTTCAATACTACTTATACTACAGCTTTGAAACTTGGCACACTTGTTCATCATCATGTCCAGAGTGTGTATGCCAAGAACCATAACTCTAACTTTCATTTTCATCAAATTATGGCCCTTTTTTCGACTTAGAATTTCTGGTTAAAGTTTGCGTGCAAGCTACTGTACAAACACATAACTTCAATACTACTTATACTACAACTTTGAAACTTGGCACACTTGTTCATCATCATCTCCCAAGTGTGTATGCCAAGAACCAAAACTCTAACTTTCATTTTATTAAAATTATAGCCCTTTTTCGACTTAGAATTTCAGGTTAAAGTTTGCGTGCAAGCTAGTGTACAAACCCGTAACTTCCATACTACTTATACTACAGCTTTGAAACTTTCAGCACTTGTTCATTATCATATTCCGAGTGGGTATGCCAAGAAGCATAACTCTAACTTCCATTTTGTTCAAATTATGGCCCTTTTTCTACTTAGAATTTCAGGTTAAAGTTTGCGTGCAAGCTAGTTACTTTCATACTTCTTGTACTATAGCTTTGAAACTTTCAACACTTGTTTACCATCATGACCCTGACTATGTATGCCAAGAACCATAACTCTTTCTTTAATTTTTAATCAAATTATGGCCCTTTTTCAACTTAGAATTTCAGGTTAAAGTTTGCGTGCAAGCTAGTTACTTTCATACTTCTTGTACTATAGCTTTGAAACTTGTTCACTATCATGACCCTGACTATGTATGCCAAGAACCATAACTCTTTCTTTGATTTATATCAAATTATTGCCCGTTTTAGACTTAGAAATTAAGGTTAAAGTTTGCGTGCAAGGTGTTGAAACCTCATATCTTTCATTCTATTAAAACGACAACTTTAAAACTTTGTATACCTTTATTTTATCATACATCAGGTTGATTTTCAAAGGCCCATAACTCATCCTTGCTTTTTTTATTTAATTTTTGCCCTTTTTCGCTTAGAAATTAGAATTAAGACTTAGAAATTATGGTTAAAGTTTCAATGTTAGTGTTTTTCATAGGTAATGCTATAGAAAAGGTTTAAAACAGATGTACTTAACATACTTTGGTTGAAAGTGTTGAGTGGTTAAACTATACTATACTATACTATACTATACTATACTATACTATACTATACTATACTATACTATACTATACTATACCATACCATACCATACCATACCATACCATACCATACCATACCATACCACACCACACCACACCACACCACACCACACCGCCCCACACCCACCCACCCACCCACCACCACCCACCAGCACCCCCACCACCACCACCCACCCCACACCCACCACCCCACCCACCCACCCACCACCACCCCACACCCACCCACCCCACACCCACCTCCCACCACCACCTTCCACCACCACCACCCACCCCACACCCACCCACCCACCACCCCCACCACCACCCACCCACCACCACCCACCACACCACACCACACCTTACCACAACCCACCACCACCACCCACCACCACCCCCCACCCACACCCCCACCACCCCCCCACCCACCCCCCATCCACCCACCCACCACCACCCCACACCCACCCACCCACCCCCACCCACCCCACACCCACCCACCCACCACCACCACCCACCCACCACCACCCACCACACCACACCACACTACCACCACCCCCCACCACATACCACCAACACCACCACCAACAATAACACCAACAACACAACCAACAATAACACAAATAACAACAACTACACCACCAACAACACCGTCAACAACACCACCAACAACAACATCAACACCAACAATAGCATCAACAACCACCACCAACAGCAACAACACTGCTAACAACAATACCACCATCAACAACAACAACCCCAACAACACAACCAACAAAAACCCTAATAACAACAACACCACCAACAACAACAACACCACCAACAACACCACCAACAACACCACCAACAACAATACCATACCTTACTATACTACACCACACTATAGGTGGGCAGGGGTGTATGGACTGGGTTGTGTAAACCCTCTAAAAAACTACAATAATAAATTAAGTGTAATTTATTGATTTCCTAACTTTGATTAAGAAACTTTTGTTCATGTGTGTGTGTTGGGTGTCATAAACTCCTGAATCACTCCCCAGTTTAAATGAAGCCCAGTTTTAAATGTGCTTAAATATGTCTGACTTCGAACGGTCGAGCGTGCTGTCGTTTCCGACTGGCTCTTGTATTGTGAAATGTTACTTAGAAATAAAGAATTATTAAAACAAGTTCAAATTGAATTTCTAGACAAATAAAGTGATACACAGTATATAGCTATGTGGTTTCTCTATTAACTGTAACCGGTGAGTTATATGCCTAATTAGTCTGAACAATACATGATTATCTGTCAAATGCTATTTTTGGTGTTGCCTTTCGAAGAAAAGGCGATACATAAGGATCGCTTTGTCCATCTGTCCGTCTGTCTGTCCACCAGTCCATCACAAAAACTTAACATTGGCTATAACTTTGCTATTTCTTAATACTTCTTCATCAAACTTTCAAATTGTACTGCTTATAACACCACAGTCACAGTAATGCCAGATTCTTTAGGTTAAGGTCACATTTGATGGAGTTATGTCCCTTTTTGTACAATAATTTTGACATGAAAACTTAATGATAGCTAAACATTTGCCATTTTTCAATACTTGTTCATGAAACTTTCAAATTATATTGCTTATGACAACATGCTCATGTTTAGATCAAGGTCACATTTGATGGAATTATGCCCCTTTCTGTACTTTGCCATTTCCTAATATTTCTTCATCAAACTTTTAAATAATATTGCTCATGACAACATGCTCATCATTATACCATAGTCAAGCTAGAGTTATGCCCCTTCTTTGAACTAAACACCCATCTAGTTGCTTTCTCATGCTACTTGGATTAGTTGGATAACAGTAACTGTCCCTGGTATTTCAGTCACTTTAAAGTGTTTGTACGCTGCTCCTGCACGTCTGGAAAGACTTGATGAAACTTGGCAAACTAATGTAACAAAGGGCTTCTAGCCATGTAATAGGAATATTGTGGTTGACCTAAATTTGCATGAGTTATTGCCAATTGCTATTTTATTGCCCCCACAAAGTGGGAGGCATATAGAGTTGCACTCGTCCGTCCATCCCTAAATCTTGTATCAACTCCTCCTAAACTATTAGGCGGATTTCTTTCAAACTTACAAAGATGATCAAGCAGGATGTGTAGATGATCGTAAAGAAAGGATTTTTTCCTGCGACCATTATTACCAGTGTTTGGCCCTTCGTTAATTTTAGTAATTAAATCTTGTGGCATCAACTCCTCATAAACTATAAGGCGGATTTCTTTCAAACTTGCACAGATGATCAAGCAGGATGTGTAGATGATCATGATAACCAAATCAAATCAAAGTTACAATTGTTAAAAGGTAATTTTTTGTGTCGCCTTTTCGAAGAAATAGGTATCGCTTTGTCCGTCCGTCTATCACGAAAACTTTATATTGGATATAACTTTGCCATTTTTTAAATATTTCATCAATATCTTTCAAATTATATTGCTTATGACAACACGCTCATGATGATGCCAAATTCTTTATGTCAAGATCACATTTCATGGAGTTAATTCCATTTTTGTACTTGGATTTTGACATGAAAACTTAACGTTGTCTACAACTTTGCCATTTTTCAATCCTTCTTCATGAAACTCTCAAACTATATTGATTATGACAACATGCTCATGATGACGCCAAATTCTTAGGTCAAGGTCACATTAGTTGGAGTTATGTCCCTCTTTGTACTTGTATTTTGACATGAAAACTTAATGTTGGCTATAATTTTGCCATTTCTCAATATTTCTTCATGAAACTTTTAAATTATATTGCTCAAGACAACACACTCATGATAATGACAATTTTTTCGGTCAAGATGGATTTATGCCCCTTTTTGAACTTGCATTATTTCTGACATTGTACCAGAGGGCGACACAAGTGTTCAACTGAACACCTATCTAGTTTCATACCAGTATTCTATAACAGAAATGGGTTTAAATATGTCTTAACATCAATTGTTTGGACTTGCACCTCTGCTGTTCCTTATAATTTTTAACTTTTCGAAATATTCTTGATGAGAGCATAACCCATAACATGTAATATGATCTTAGTTGAACTTGACTAAAAGCCTTCCAAACTGGTAGCTGAAATTAGGAAATCTAAACAAGGTAAACGCCAGAATGCAATCTTTTAAATTTCATGAAAATTAACTGTTTACTCCCTCAATATCTATATGGGTTTATTGCATATATGCAAACAGTTTATATCCAGATCGTCTTGCAAATTTGTGCCATCTGATGAGGGTCTACACTGTTCACTTATTGTTCAGAAATAATCCTATGTATCACAAAATGCAAAGTGAATATTCAGATCAGATGGCAAGTGTACATCCTGATCAGATGGCAAATGTGGACCCGGATTAGATGGTGCTGATGACAGCAATATCCAATGGTTAATACATGTATCTTCTTTAAACTTAAATTGTTTCATTAAGTGAAATATGAATATCAGTAATTAACACTATTTTGGTAACATGAACAAAACATTTTTTTGTTAATTCTCTGGTTCTTTTAAATATAATTTATTTTTTAGTGTGTTTCGTTTTGACCCTTTTTGGAGGTAGCATTTATTCTGAGACAGAAATTGAAAAAAAGAACAATGATGTAGTAAAAACCTTACTTAATATTGTACAGTGCAAAACACTTGTAGCTGTATATGAAAAAAGAAGGCAGTTTAACTGTTGTAGCTGTCTATGAATAAAGAAGGCAGTTTAACTGTTTTGCACTCAACTCACAATTTGTTTACTTTGTGTTTTACTTTAGCCAGAGTGGTTCAGGTGGGGTAGTTCAATAAATATTACATGAAAACAAGGTTAAGCTTTTCATGTTTGTCATTCTAAGTAATACAAAGGATTAAAAATATTTACTACTGAACATATTTATTACTTAACCAAATCGTCTACAGTAAGCCTTTTTTGCTATGAAAATGAAGTCGCACATAACTGTCATTATACTCGTATAATACATGTATCAATAGTCAACTGTATACATATGGTTATGTGTTTTGACAATTGTTGATTATGTAAGAGTTTGATGATCATTCACTGCTGCTTTTGATAGCTGCAGGTTGCAATGTTCATTCTTCATTGTGATGCACTAACATTTTTTTTTCTCTGAATCTGCAAATTGCATCTCTGTTCCTGCAAATGATAAAAGTGCAAACAAGTTTTGGTAATATAATCAAAGACATTAAATGAAGGAATTAACAATACTGTCACCTTTGAAGTGTCAGAAATATGAAATATAGTGAAAGAGAAATATGTTCAAACATTAAATTATAATATCCATCTTATTTCCAAAGATGCTGAAAAAGTTATTCAAACAATTCTTTGTAGCTATGTTACAAAACTTATATATGCTGTCATGAAAAAGAAATCTATTAGTCATTTATCAATAAAGACATATAACAATACCTCATTTATTAGCTACATGTATACTTCCACTCCAGCATGATCAGTAGGCCTGTTGTCATGAACTTGATGTGAAGTCCTTCATATTTTAGCCAAGCCTCACTCCAAGCTTGCCGTTGGGAGTACGGCCACAGCTATTACTGAACTATAACTCGCCACAATAATGACCTCTTTTATCACACGACCTGCAATATGATTATAAGTTTCTCAAGTTTATTCTAAGTTTGTGTTAAGATGGGTGGGGTTAAAATAAACAGTTTAATACGCAAATCATACGTAAAGCCCGGGTTAAAATGATATAATTTATCTACAACAATAACAAATCAAATTGTTAGAGAACTCGGTAGTGTATGCTTCGTTAATTTACTTTTCATTTTGCATGTAGTCAGACAATGAGAATATTTGCCATAACTAACAGACATCTTGAGCTATTTAGAGTTATCCGCCGTTGTGTACTCGGAAGAACGAGTTTATTTTTAGCATTATCTGTTAAAATCACTGGAAAGAATGTGCAACTCGAAAAGCAACAAAAGTACGTACCCTAATATGGAAAATTGTGATCCTAGAGGGCTACTAAGGGCGCCGCCATGTTGAATCTTAAATATTTACGAGACCCTCCAGGCTGTCGTAGATTTACGACAGTTTTTCACGATATCGTACGATCGTAAATGTTTATGAAACGCGATTTAGTCGGTCCGAACGTCGTACGACCGAATTTACGATACGATCCATCGTACGACGTTTTATGAAACGCAGCCAATATTTGCCGATAAGAGTCTGTCTGTCTGTCTGTCTGTCTGTCTGTCTGTCTGTCTGTCTGTCTGTCTGTCTGTCTGTCTGTCTGTCTGTCTGTCTGTCTGTCTGTCTGTCTGTCTGTCTGTCTGTCTGTCTGTCTGTCTGTCTGTCTGTCTGTCTGTCTGTCTGTCTGTCTGTCTGTCTGTCTGAGCGTTACTCACATACATGTAATGTGCTTACTGTATATTTGCCACAGATATGTATAAGCGTCTCGAGATTTTCTGACAAAATGCGTTTACTTCAAGAAATATAATTTATGATACATCGTCGCCCAGCTATAATGGTGCTCTATCTCCATTTTTTTTTCAAAATTGAGATTTTTACATGTATGGAATCGTGAGCGCTTTTTCTACGTCATGGTGTCGTCTAAATTTATATATCTAGGTCAGAAAAAGAGTTACCGCGTAACATTTTGCTCTATGTCAATTATTTTTACATACTTGTAACAGTTATAATGCTTATTTCCTGGAGTAAGAGCTATCCATTGCTTAATTTATTTCAACCAATAAAAACACTTGCTATTTCAACATGTGACCAGTTTATGTCTGGGCATTGCAATGCTCTATGACCAGTTTGATAAATGGAATATTGCTCTATGTGCGATTCGGCCAATAGAAAACTGTATTTCAAACGTGATGTCATCAAGCATGGCTGATGTTAGCAGACAAACATGATAAAAAACTGTTAATTATTTAATGAAATGCACTTGTGTGGAGAGGTAAGTTATTTTATATTCCTCAGAGTCTTTTTTCTAAACAAGGTTTGGTGGGATTAATATAACAAATTGTATTGAAACAGCCTAAAATATAATTTTGCTCCAATTTCTTAGATGAATATAATTTCGGACATACTAGTATTCGGATGAAAGCATTCTCTTTACATAAATGTACAGCAGCTGTAGTAGATTATGTTAAATATACATGTTGTTCATCACTAGGCCTACGTGTGTTGTGTTATTTTATATTTGGTTATTATGTCTGCCCCTACTGTGAGATAACCAGAACATTAAAATGTCATAAGATGATGCCATTTCTTAGTGGAAGAATCCTTTTGGGGGTAATTAACTCAAAGGTAAAGACTACAGGGACTTGCATAATTATACTGCACGGAAAAATATAGGATTTCAATATGTGTGTGCGTGCGTGCGTGTGTGCGTGCGGGCGTGTGTCTGTGTCTGTGTCAAATATATGTGAAAATGTCATATTTTTCCTTGCTCTTGCTTCCAACAGGTGCCTAGGGAGGCATGTGTTAAAAACAACATCTAGTTTAAATCTGCATTTTTTTATAAACAAAACTGATTACACCCTTATTTTCTTTTCAGACCTGGGATTCTACACATACCAGACCACATTCTTGTGAATATTTTCTCATTTCTTCCACTATATGAGCTTCTACCATCTATCTACAGAGTGTGCAAACGTTTCAACAGTTCAATTGACAACGTATCAAGATTTTATAAAGACTTCACCTTTATGTACGCTCTAACTTTCCAAACCAGCGATCTTGCTAAAATTCTTCGTCATTCCGCATCATTTGAGAGATTTATAATTCCACATGGAACTATTTTTTAATGCATAGAGTCTGAATTGGATTTCATATTTACAAAACACTTCAGACATGCACATAGATTATACTGGATGGGACTGTACAACTGTCCAATCTCTACTTTAGGTTTTTTAACTGCCTTTCCAAATATTCAGATTCTACAAAAAGGTTGTGATAATCTGCAAGTCTGTGACTTTCAAAATGAAGATATGTATTTTGAGGATCAAGAAGAAGATGGCAGCATCTACAAACTTCGAGTTCGAGTGTTAAACTGACGATGAACAAAAGAACAAGCCGATGCTTACGACAAAGAACAGATAGAAAACGTTATTCATGAGGAGCTACCTTCGAATTTCGGTATTGATTCATTTGCCCTTGACAAACACGAAACTTAGGTAACCAATCAGTGACTTTAACAACAAAAGTTTAGAAGCTGAAGAAAATGTAGAAAATGAAAGTGAAGTCAATAATTCAGGTTTTCCGGAGGGTTGTCCGGAAAGTTCATATACAACTTTATTTTTTACACTAAAGCAATACATACATAAAAAAAATTTGGCCAGCAAATACATACATATATAACAAACAAATTTACCAAAACCTGTCAGGCTGTGATTAACATTAACATAATAACAGTCTATACATCCAACATATATACATAATTACGGAGCACCTTTAAACGTCGTCAACGTCAAATGAACGTCACGTAATCACTCCTTCTCAAAATATCGCCCACACGATTTTACGCATTTCTGATGCCGGCTGACCCATTGCTGGTATACCCCTTTGAACCATTCTCGATCAAAACCAGATATCGCTGATCTAACACCAACGCGAAGTTCTTCCAAATCTGCAAATCTTTTCCCGCGCAATTCCGACTTCAGTCTCGGAAAAACGGCAAAATCCATGGGTGCACAATCGGGAGAGTAAGGCGTGTGGCGTAGTCTCTGGAAGCCAAGGAAATCAATAGTCAGTAGCGTCTCCTCGCACCGGTGCGCAGGTGCGTTGTCTTGGTGGAAATACATTTTCTCAATTTCCATTTCGGGCCGCTTCTTTCTAATAGCCTGAATAAGATTACGGCGGATAACCTGGAATGAAAAAGAACCGTCAGTAAGAGTTGACAGATCATTAAAATGCCGCACACAGGACATAAATAACATCGTCGAAGAGTTTAATATATTTATAATTAATCTTATTTATTTAATGTTTGATTTTTTTTTCAAAAGAAATATTTACCTTCTGATAATATGCGGCGTTAACTGTTTCATCGCTAGGCACAACATGTTGGAGCAGCATCCCGTCGGAGTCCATAAAGAAGATGAACATAAACTTTTTGGCAGATTTCGCTTGTTTAGCTTTTACCGGTGCGGGAGAATTTGGTGTTTTCCATATCATCCCGTTTTGATTCCGGTTCATATAGATGAACCCAAGTTTCATCCGTAGTAATAATGTTTGATAGAAACTAATCACCCTCTGTGTCGTATTTCCGTAAGAACTCCAATGACGCGTCTACCCGCTCTTCCATTTCCTCCGTTTTCAAGAGCCGCGGTACCCATCTTGCGCACACTTTAGACATGTTAAGTTCTTTTGTCATTGTTTCATGTACCACAGTCCGTTTCAAACCAAGAATGTCACTAATTTCCCTTACAGTGCGACGTCTATCTTCGTCAAGAACAGATCAAACGCGTTCTACGTTATTCGGCTCTGCTACTTTCGGTCGTCCGCTTCGTTTCTTATCTAACACATTTTCATCCCCGCTTCTAAATCTGCTGTGCCACTTAAACACAAGTTGCCTTGAACATTTACCGGTCGTATCTGCTTTTGAAATAAACTTCCAAGTCTCAGTTGGTGTCATATTAGCATGAACACAAAACTTGATTACACTCCGTTGCTCCGTCCGTGAAATTGACGTCATTTTTTGAAACAAATGTTAAGCTCCTCCAATGCCTCTAACGGTCGTTTACAACTTGTTTATTAACGTATGACGTCATAATTTTCACCAAATGTCAAGAAATGATATCAAATAACGTCGCGTAAGTAAAAACGCGTTATGCATAAAACTTTTATTTTTATTTACTTTTATTTTGAGTAGCTACTCTCATGGAATCAAAGTGCTCCGTGAACCGTCGGTCATGTTACCATGGCGACGGGCGGTTTGCGAATATTATTGTTATCATGTTTATAAATTTAGAAATATGTAGCCAATACATACTAAAGCAAAATACCAAAACAGCTCATTGATATTACTGCTATTAATTATTCTGTAGCCTTGTCTACGAACTTTCCGGACAGCCCTCTGAAGTGTCAGAAAGTACAGGAGAGGCGGAACTTCCAAAGAGAGGTCGAAAGCGGACCAGAAACGAAGAAAATTGGAAGCATAATGTGAGGAAGCGTAAACGCCAAGCTGGTGAGAGTTTTACGTCAGCAAAAGTGAATGTTAAGCGAGCTAGGGAGATAAAAACTGCAAAGGATTGTGAGAGTAAATGCAAATACCACTGTGATCTATATTTTACACAAAACCAGAGAAAATAAATCTTTATTAACTTCTGGAAATTGAGTGACACAGAAAAGAATTCATTTTATGGAAACACATTAGATTGCCAATTAAAGGAAAGAAAACGTGGAATCTCATACATAAAGAAGAAAACTATTAAGTATTACTTGGTCAAAGATATGGAGAGAGAAGAGTTTGTAAGGAGTTTTACTTGTCAACATTAGATATAAGCAATCAAAGAATTGATTACTACCATAGACGAGGAGAAGATGCTCAGTTTCTAGACAAAGGTGGAAAGAATCCAAAGAAGAAGACACCAGAAGAAACTTTAGACAAAATAAAGAAACATATATATATATATTCTTTCCCCAGAGCACCGTCACACCATGGTAGGGCATCTACAACAAACGAGTACTTAGAAGCTGGCTTGTCTTTGCAAAAAATGCATGATCTATACAAATTCACATGTAAGAATTAGGGGACTTTACCAGCAAAAATACAAATATCGACGGGTGTTCAATACTGAGTTCAATACGGTTTCCGGTTCCGGTCATGAAGAAGTGAGGTCGCCATTTTTCACAGGCTCTTGAATTCTTGTCAAAATTTCCGTTGTGGCGTGCCTGGACATTGTTACTCAAAATCCCTTTGATATCCTTTGTTCGGTAGAAAATGGCGGTAGTGATGGCGGTCTCCCACAAAGTTGCACAGTGACAAACATTTTATTGACCGGTAACCACCAATCAATATTATTCATAAATTACTTATGTTGTTCTCATCCATGTTGTATGTATATACCTGGGTGAAATAAAAGAAATGTTCTGTTCTGTTCTAATATAGGCTTCTTTGTGCCAAAGAAAGTCAGGTGTGATACCTGTGAAGAGTATAGAGTTCTAGAAGGAGGTTCCAAAGACATTCCACCAATTAAAATAACTGAACACGACAAACATTTGCAAGATAAAATACTTACAAAACAAGAAAGAGACAAAGATAGAGCGCTACTTGACAGACAACAAGCTGTTATATCATTTGATATGCAAAATGTTATAACCTGCCCTAGAAGTAATGTTTCAAATTTCTTTTACAAAAGAAAGCTTAATATGTATAACCTAACCGCATACAGTAACATTGATTGTGTTGGGTACAATGTTGTTTGGAATGAGGTGATTGCTGGCCGTGGGGCAAATGAGGTAGCATCAGCTGTAGTGATAGTTTTAGAAAAAGTGCTTGAAAAACACCCAACCGTGAACTCCTTTATTCTATGGTCAGATCCGTGTGTACCCCAAAATCGTAACAGTATACTTTGTTTAGCTTTGAAAAAAAAATATGGAAAGCCATGAAATTGTTTCAAGTATTATCAAAATATTTGGTACACCAGGTCATTCAGCAATACAAGAAGTGGATAACCTTCATTCTCATTTGGTAAAGGCATTTAAGGTTAAAGATATGTACAGCCCTATCAGCGTCATACGAACAATGAAACATGTTAGAGTAGAAAAGATGATCGTTACGCAAACGAAATCTGACCTGATATTTGACTTTCAAGCATCAGCCGTGAAACTTTTGTTTAAACAAGTGCTCTTTACAAAACTGAAGTGTCTTCTGTCAGAAAGAAACAAACCATTTAATGTTTCATACAAGCTTTCATTTGAGTTTGACTTCACTGATAGTGCCATCAACAGAACAACTCGAAAATCATGTGGAATAGGTCGTCTTCCGGAAGTGAAGCGGGCCAAGTATGACATCACTTTATCATCAGCGAAGTAAAAGACTTGAAGTCCATGTTAAAATTCATGCCACAAGATGAGAGTTTATACATGAAAAAAATTGTGCAAACTGTAAAGCTCGAATCAATGTGATATGATAAAATGTAAAACATGATAAAATTTAAAATGAAAATATTCTTATACCAACAATCTTAAACAATACAGTATTGTCATTTTCTCAGTGAATTATTGTTCATTGTTGTTTAATAGTTAATAATTATGTTTTTGTTTCTGAAATGTTCAGAATCTGAAATCTGGTATTAATACTGTTCACATTTTCATTACAATGGATAGAACTCTAATTGTGCAAACTGTAAAGCTCAAAGTAATGTTATATGATAACATGTAAAATTTTATAAAATGTTAAATACAAATATTCATATACCAACAATCGGACTGTGGTACTTTAAATGATTGCTACAGTATTGTCATTTTCTCAGTGAATTATTGTTCACTGTTGTTGAGCCGTTGCGATGTTTTTGTTTCTGAAATGTTCATAATCAGAAATCTGATATTAATACTGTTCAAATTTTCATTAAAAATGTTTGAACTCTAATTGCGCAAACTGTAAAGCTCAAAGTAATGTTACATGATAACATGTAAAAACATGATAAAATGTAAAATAAAAATATTCATATACCAACAATCGGACTGTGGTACTTAAAATGATTGCTATAGTATTGTCATTTTCACAGTGAATTATTGTTCATTGTTGTTTAACTGATAAGATGTTTTTGTTTCTGAAATGTTCAGAATGTGAAATCTGATATTAACACTGTTCAAATTTTCATTCAATGTGATACAACTCTAAGTCATTGTATTTTCATTTCTCATTTCCCATTTCCCCGAATGTATTCACCAGCAATGTTAGCTATTTTAGATGCCTAAAATGTCCGAAAGTAAAAGTTTATATCATTTTATGACCCACTGTTCTATATCTTTTATGCTTAGTTGTGATTATGAAAACAATTTCTCGACTAAAACGGTGTCCTACGATAAAATAATTTGGGATCCGTCGCAAACGGACATATATTTCGAGAAACTCTAAATGAAAATAAAAATAGATTCGACGAAATTACAGACAATTTTGTTCTTGAGGTTGTGACATCAATTGTTGTATAAATGAATTTACTGGTTTGATATCAAATATCTCATTTAAACTGTTTGGTAAAAAATGCTCAAACACGGCAAAATTTGGATCTACGACAATTCGTCGAAAGACACTTGATAGAATACGACAATTCAAAGAATAGACGTCTGATCGAATAGACAACTGATAGAATACGACACATTGTCGAAAAATATTTTTACCTGCGACACTTGACCTAATGATTGTGATGAATGTTTTTGCGACCAAGTGTCGCAGCAGGGCTTTGTTTAGTCTCAATAATTCGACTGCAAGCACAGACCCATTATCATTCTGACTTTTTACAGATGTCTGTCCTTTACGTCTCAAGCAGTTACGATCAAAACTGTGGTGGAAATCGACTCAATTTAAATTCTGTTATTTATCGATAAACGTGTCAGGTAAACTTTAAGCGCCGAAATCGAAATTTGTTGACATAGGTGGAGGTTTAAAAGAGTTTTGCATAAAAAACGAAACCGTTATTTATAAAGGATTACATATATTGATTCTACTTGAATATGGCTTTTCAGGTATGTAAACTTTTTAAAGATAAATATGGTTAAAATTAAGATGCTTTTTGGAGCCGCCAAAGTTGCGATTCAAATTCCGATCGGCGGCATATAGTTATAGAAGAAAAATTTCCGCATTGATTTGAATAGCAACTGGGTTGTGCGCGAAGGACGATCATCACATATTTAGAAAAGTCTTTGTCGCGCACAAACAGTTGTGCTAGGCTTTGCTACGACTGAGTGTTCTACTTGATTTAATTTTATCTTATAATATGTTCTCGTACTTTGATCATTTAATCTGTAAATGATCATTCACAATTTCTATGGTAAGTATGAACGCTATGCCCGAAGAAAAAAGAGTAAACTGTTTTTGATTTCTTTTTATGCAAACAAAAAAATAAAACTTGTCAATTCGTATTGTTCATTCTGTAGTCGAAGATGGAAAAGTCACCTTAGGCTAGTTCTTTTACTAGTTTAGGGGTGGAAAAAAACTCTCATTAGAAGGATACATATTTAGTAAAGACAAAAGTGATGATAAAACTGGTAAAACGTACTGGTGCGAATTAAGGTCTTGTAAAGGGAGGTTGATTACCAACCTCGATAACATAATTTTAAAAGAATCGGAAATCAAGTTCAATCGGGGCCGCATTTTAGAACTAGCCGTTCATCAGTACACATTTTATACCCTGCTTGTACTTTCATTTTCAATTCTGGGAGTTTTCGAAGACTCGTCGAAAATTTTCGACAAAATTCGACGGAAATACAATTCTATCAAGTGTCCTTTCTTTAAACTGTCGCATTCTACCACGTGTCCTTTCTGTCAATTGTCGTATTCTACAAGTTTTAGCTTTCCAAAAAGCTAGTCGGTCATTAGCACATCCTTTTAACAAGACGGCAAAAACGTTTGAATTTTAAGCCATTTTTATTGGATGCCATACAAAAATGTAAGTTTACTTTGGGTATTTCCTCTTTCGAATGAGATGTATATAAGCTGGTGATAAATCTAACCCTGTTTGCGAACAAGTTAATAATTTACTTGGAAGTAACCAAAATGGAAAAGTTTGTCAAACAATATTTTTGTGTCAGAAAGTGTTAGAAAGCAACGATTATCAAGCTGTAAATATATATCAAAAGCTACAGAATATGTAAAAAAACAAAGTTTTTTCACAGTCAAAGGGTGGGAGAGAAAAACGTGAACAGTCTGTCAGGGACTCACAGGTATGATTAAATTGTTTTTTCTGATCTAGAACAATATCGTTAGAATGTTGGTATTCCCTTAGTATGTCTCATGACTTCGAATAACAACCTAACGCATTGAATTAAAATTCGCAACTTCAAGTATGCACTACAGCGCCGTCTTTTTTGTTAAAAAGTTATGCTAATAACCGACTAGCTTTTTGGAAAGCAAAATTTTGTATTGTCTATTATTGACAGTTTCATGACCCGATTTGATACTACTGCAAAAGTATGTGTGTTCGCATGTTCCAAAGATTATTTTGTTGATTCAAAACCAAATTACAACTAAGTAAAGCTTAAACGTGTAGTGTCTATTGTTCTATCATTGAAACAGACTTTAACTGACCGATCACGTGACTTTGGAGGCGGCCCGCAATGAGCGCTTCCTTCACCATATAACTTCACTTGATATAGAGATCTAAGAATGCCAACATACTAGCTGGTAAATATATGCAATAAACTTTGGAATATAACCATTTGTTGAGTTGCCTTCACAATTGTGTTGACATTCACATAAAACATACGGTGTCAAAACATAATTGAACCCTGTGTGACATTCTGTGATAAAGTGAAACTGGAATAATAGACAATGAATATGAATGGAATTACGCCACCCAGCATGGACTGGGAATCCAGCAATCTTCCAGAGGCCTGGGAGAGGTTCAAATGACACACTGAACTCATATTTAAGGGTCCACTGAGCGACAAAACGGAGGAGGAAAAAATCGCGTACGTGCTCCTCTGGGCTGGTGATAAAGGGCGCGACGTGCATCAAACGTGGAGACTCTCTGATGCAGAGAATAAAAGCCTAAAGGCTCACTACGACAAGTTTCAGGGTTACGTCCAGCCCAAGCTAAATCCAATATTCGCACGGTTCAAATTCTATAACGAGGTGCAGGGTTCGGACCCAATTGACAAATTCGTCACCAGGCTGCGACTTCGTGCGCAGGATTGCCAGTTTCAAGATAATAATGACGAGATGATTCGGGACAGGCTTGTCATCGGCACGAACGATTCAAGGATCCGCGAAAAACTTATTAATGAGGGGGAGAAACTTACCCTGGACAAAGCTTTACAAATTGCACAATGCTATGAATACTGCCAGAAACAAATAGCGTCAATGAACATTCAATCGCCACAAAATCAGGCTTCGTCGTCAGCATCGTCATCGCCTCCGGATGGCATTTCGAAACATAGACGAAACATACAACAACAACCACCACCACGACATCATCTACAACAGCAATAGCCAACACGACACCACCCACAGCAGCAGCAGCAGCAGCAGCGACAGCAACAACAATCATGCGGCAACTGTGGCAAGTTCCACGGACCTAACAAATTTGACTGCCGAGCATTCGGAAAACAGTGCCGAAAATGCGGCAAACTAAACCACTTTTGCTAACGTTTGCAGATCACAACCAAAATCTGTGTGCAACATTGACACCAATTCTATGAGTGGCAGGGCTTATAGTGAAAATGAGAGTGAATATTGTTGCAATGGACAATACAATTCGGATTATTGCATTGACATGGTAAGTGCGCATTCTTCCCACCTTCCAGACCGTGCCTTTGCCTTTGTCAGTCTTGGCCCTAACAAAACCCCGATAAAATTCAGAATTGATACAGGCAGTGAGTGTAATATAATCTCAAGCGAAATATTCAGAAACCTCCAGGTGAATCACACTTTAGACCCCCCAGATAGTAGGTTAACCTCTTACTCAGGCGATCTTATCAAATTTCTTGGAAAAGTACAACTGCCTTGTTCACACAAATCAAACAAGATCGTCACAACTTTCTATGTTGTTGAAAAATAACTCTCAACCCCTGCTTGGCCTTAGGTCGTCGCTCGGCCTTAACCTTATCAAACTGACATATTCTGTAGAGATCACCCCTAATGAGCCTCAGATCTTGACCAAGGAAGTCGTTATGTCACAATACAAAACTCTCTCTTTAATGGGATAGGGGAAATTCCAGGAGTCGCAAAGTTGCACCTAAAGGAAAATGCTATCCCTGTGGTACCCCCCCCCCCGCGCAAAGTTCCAGAAGCTCTCAAGTCCCGCCTCAAAAATGAGCTTGACTGCATGGTCAAAGACGGAATTATAACAAAGGTCACCGAGCCCACCGACTGGGTTAATTCCATCGTGCTAGTAGAAAAGCCAAAAACAGGCAAACTTAGGGTCTGCATTGATCCAAAAGCCCTAAATATGACTCAATTCGTAGACCGCATTACCCAATGCCTACACTTGATGACGTGACGTCCGATCTATCGGGCGCAACACACTTTAGCATTCTAGACATCACGCACGCTTACTGGAGCGTGAAATTAGATCACGCTTCCTATCTCCTAACAACATTCAGTACACCTTTTGGGAGATGCAGGTACCTAAGACTCCCATTTGGCATAACATCATCTGGTGACATCTTTCAGCAAAAATGCAATGAAATCTTTGAGAACCTGCCCGGAATTCACGCAATAGTTGATGACATTCTCATACATGGTCGATCAAGGTCAGAACATGACGCGAACTTGCGTAACGCGCTCAACAGAGCACGAGAAAAAGGGGTAAAATTCAACCCTGACAAATGCATTATCGGTGCCGAAGAAGTCCCTTTCTTTGGGCATATTGTTTCTAGTCAGGGCCTCAAACCCGACACTGCCAAAATTGACGCAATCACCTGTTTAAACAAACCTAATTCTCGAACAGAATTGGAAACTTTTCTCGGCATGGTAAACTACCTTTCCAAATTCGCCCCAAACCTTGCAGAGGTCACAACTCCCCTAAGGTCCCTCCTGCAGAAAGATGTGGAATTTCTGTGGGATGACCCACAAACGCGCGCGTTTGAAAAGGGCAAAGAAATAATAACAAGTGCACCAGTTTTTGGTTACAATGACCCCAAAGAGCCTCTAATCTTAGAATGCGATGCTTCGCAAAATGGCCTTGGCTGCTCTCTCTGGCAAAGGGACAGGCCAATTGCTTACGCATTCAAAAGCTTGACTTCTAGTGAAAAGCTTTATGCCAACATTGAGCGCGAACTCCTTGCTATCGCTTTTGGTTGCAAGCGGTTTCATCAATTTACATACGGTAGGCATGTGATAGTTCATAGTGACCACCGACCCATATCGGCTATAATGAAAAATCCCCTGTCGGCAGCCCCTCCAAGACTACAAATGTTACTCCTGTCGCTACAGAAGTACGATATTACGGTCAAACATGTTCGCGGAAAAGATATCCCTGTCTCCGATTTCTTGTCAAGGCACTCAGTCAATGACACATACCCGACGCTTGTCGAAGGCATAGACACCCATGTTCATTCTATCAGAAAACAACTTAACGTTACCGTTACCGACAGACGTCTGGAAATAATCCGCCAGGAAATTCGAGAAGTACGTGACATGCGCATATTGAAAAAGACTATACTAGACGGCTGGCCGGATTCTAGGTCAGACTGTGACCCCGAAATCACCGAATACTGGAATCACAGAGACGAGCTGTCATTCGAAGACGGCTTAATTTTCAGAGGTCAGACACTCCTTTTTCCTAAATCATTACAGCAAGAAATGATCAAACAGGTGCACACAGGTCACTTAGGAGTAACCAAAACCCTACAACGTGCTAAAGACTCGCTGTTTTGGCCCGGAATGCAAAAGCAAATAACGGAGCATATTTTGCAATGTCCCATTTGTCTCACGCACCGAGATTCGAATGCAAAAGAGCCTATGATCACCTCAGAATTCCCAGACAGACCATACCAAGTCTTGTCTACAGACCTATTCTATTTTGACGACAAGAACTACTTGCTCACTGTAGACCACTACTCAAGATTTTTTTTAATTAATTACCTTCCCGACACAAGAGCTATTACCGTAAATTACAGACACATTTCGCGCGGTACGGCATTTGCGACATTCTCCATAGCGACAACGGGCCCCAATTTTCAAGCTCAGAGATCGCAGATTTCGTACAATATTGGAACTTTCAACATAAAACGTCGTCCCCACTCCATCCTCAGGGTAATTGTTGAGCAGAGCGTAGCGTAGGGATCGCAAAAAAAAATGATGAAAAAAGCGAAAGACAGTGGAACCAATATATATATTGCATTGCTAGAATACCGCAATACACCTCTAGATTGTGGCTATAGCCCAGCACAGCTGTTACATAGTCGCAGAACCAAATCAATTTTGCCCGTTACAAATAAAGCACTTTGTCCCAAAACTGTAAATTCACAGAGGGTAAAAGAAAACTCAAAACAAGTTCAGTCTTACCGAAAACAAAATTATGACAAAACAGCAAGGCAATTAAAGCCTTTACACCTTAATGACTCAGTTAGAGTGCAGATGGGTAGAATCTGGGTTCCCGCTAAAATGGTAGGAAAAAATGACACGAGATCAATTACAGTTCAAACTATGGATGGAAAGGTCTATCGCAGAAACCGCAGAGCATTGCACAAAACAAACGAGAACGTTTCAGGCATACCACATTCCGACCTTAACATACTCCTTAATTCCCCACCTGAACCCCATATCTCCAGTCCAGATAACATTTCAAATGTAAGCACGAATATCCCAGCTCCCAAATCCTCTTATGTAACACGGTCTGGAAGAGTTGTAAAACAGAATGAGCGCTTCTACAGCAATGAATTGGATAATCAATAAACGTGATCGCGTATAAACAATATACATCAGTATGTGGAAGATTATTTCATTGATGCCATACAGTCAAATAGTGATTCAATGTTATCGTTGCTTGTTTCTGCATTAATTATTATCTTATTGATTTATTATGTAAATATTATGTTGCAGGATGCCGAATTCTTTATTCATTCATAACGAGGGAGATGTTCTATCATTGAAACAGACTTTAACTGACCGATCACGTGACTTCGGAGGCGGCCCGCAATGAGCGCTTCCTTCACCATATAACTTCACTTGATATAGAGATCTAAGCATGCCAACATACTAGCTTGTAAATATATGCAATAAACTTCGGAATAGAAGCATTTGTTGAGTTGCCTTCACAATTGTGTTGACATTCACATAAAAAATCTATTATATTCAGTTTCATTACCCGATTTAAGATTTCTGCAAAACTGTGTGTTCTGGTGTTCCAACGATAATTTTTTACATTCAAAACCTTATAAAACTTTAGCAACCAGTTGATTAGTGGCAAAATGCAGGATAACAGTTAAGCAAAATTATCAAGAAAGTACCGATGGATGTATCCATATCGAGCTAGCTAAACCATGTAAAACATTCCCTGGAATACCTCTGATCCACGAGTTTCACAAAATGCTGCACAAGTTCGTAGATTCATGTTAAGCAAAATAAGTAGCTAATCTCTGTTCAGTGTTCTCTACACATTTTATTTGCTTTGGTTTGATAAATTCATAAGCTATACATCTTTTGTTTATCATACACAGTGTACATTTACTAGACAAAAACCGTGTACATGTATATGTTTATTGTTCGTTGTCGGAAATATCTTTATGAGTAATAAGCCTAGCTGATAAAAAGCTGGAGAGAGGATTTAATAATAGGTACAGACACCAAATGTGACGTCGTTCAACAGCCAATATGAGGCCTCTAGGTTTTTATAGATAACGACTGAGTAAGAGTCTATCCATAAATAACGACTGAGTAAGAGTCTAATTATCTATTCCGTCTGGATCGTGATCTTTGCTTTACATCACTGTTAACCGGTGTTCAGGTAGAAAGCTCGTTTGGTCGATTATAATATGTCGGTCATCATCAGGATGACCGACAATCAAGTGTCTTTCGAGGAATTGTCGTGCACCGGCAAAATTTAAAGCAAATAGTAATAAAGCACCATGGTTTAATGATGAGTGCAGAGCAACTAAAAACGCATTTATGCAAAGTAAGAGATAATTCGCTCGAAATCAGAACCATGAAAATAAATTTTCTAAAATGTAGACCTGAGTTTTCCAAGATCAAACGAAAAACTAAAGATGTTTTTAACTCGAAAGAAAAAGGTAAATTAACTCATATGAGTAAACATAATCCACGACATTTTTGGAAATATATTTACAGATATAAAAACAAAAGAAATTCGAATGATGGTGGTATTAATTGAGAAGAATTTGTAAAACATTTTATGCATATATCGAATACTCCACACATAGAATATGATGCTGAAACATATTCTGAGAGTACTGATTTTTCCTTAAATATTGATGTATTGGATGTCCCAATTAATGTAGATGAAATTAGTAAAACGATACGGTGTCTTAAACGGAACAAAAGCTGTGACCTGAATAATGTTATAGCTGACTTTTTTATTGACGCTAATGAATTTATTAGTCCATATTTGTGTACGGTTTTTAATGCAATTTATGATACTGGGATTTATCCAGAGTCTTGGTGTAAGGGGCCATAGCACCGATTTATAAAAAAGGTGACGAAAATTGTCCAGAAAATTATAGGGGAATAACTTTGATCGATATTATAAGCAAAATATTTTTACTAGTGTTACGCAACAGGATGAATACTTGGTGTGAAAATGAAAACATATTTACAGATAATCAGTTTGGTTTTCATGACGGTCGATCGACCAACGATGCTATTTTTATTTTGCATTCCATTATTAAAAAAAATATTATCGAAAAAATCAAAACTATGGTGTGTTTTTATCGACTATGAACGTGATTTCGATATACCGTTATTCATGATGCAATGTGGGTTAAATTGGTCGAAGCTGGTGTTAGCTGCAAAATGCTTAACATGATTAAATCGTTATATAAAAAGGTAAAAGCATGAGTAAAAATAGGCTCGAATCTTCATATGTCCTAATTCTTCGATGTTACCCTTGGTGTGAAACAAGGGGAGCCATTATCTCCCGTGCTTTTTATTTTATTTATAAATGACATTGTTAAAAATATTAATGTTAATGAATTATCTGACACTGATATCGAACTACTTTTTATGTATTTAATCCTATTTGCAGATGATATTGTACTTTTTTACAACAAGTACTGTGAGTCTACAAGCACAAGTTGATAATTTACAGCAGTATTTTCCAGAAATGGGGACTTGAAATTAATGTATCTAAAACAAAATTTTGTGTTTTTAAAAGCAGAAAAGAGACTTTCCATGCTGAAATTTTTATAAACGAAAATGTAATTGAGCAGGTAGATTGTTTTACTTACCCAGGTATCACATTTCACTACACTGGAAATATGATTCATGCTACAAAAGCCCTATCGGATCAGGCATTAAAAGCTTATTACAGTTTATTATCCCTTTTCGAAAGAGTTAAGTTTGACATTAAAACCAAGTGATATCTTTTTGATTGCATGGTTGCACCAATTTTGCTATACGGATCAGAAGTTTGGGGAGTATATAATTTCAAAGACATTGAAAAAATACATATTAAGTCTTGTAAATCTTTGCCATGTGTAAAAGCCCAAACTCCAAACTACGCAGTCTATGGTGAACTGGGAAGATTTCCACTTTATTTGGTAGGGAAAGAAAGGGCAATAAAATTTTGGCTAAAAATAAAAAAGAACGTTAACTCTCCTATTTATAATATATAAACTGATCAAATTAACTCTAATTAAAATAATTGGAGTAAAAGAATGTCTGATTTTGTGAACAACTTAGGATTCCCATTTTTACACAATGAATTTAACGTTCAAGCTAACTATTATCCAAAACTAAAACAGCGTATAAGAGATCAGTTTATACAAAACTGAAATGAAGTTATTATGTCTATGTCAAAATTAGAATATTATGTATTTTTTCAATGTCTTTTTTATTGATGCTAATGAATTTATTAGTCCATATTTGTGTACGGTTTTTAATGCAATTTATGATACTGGGATTTATCCAGAGTCTTGGTGTAAAGGCGCCATAGTACCGATTTATAAAAAAGGGGACGAAAATTGTCCAGAAAATTATAGGGGAATAACTTTGATCGATATTATAAGCAAAATATTTTACTAGTGTTACGCAACAGGATGAATACTTGGTGTGAAAATGAAAACATATTTACAGATAATCAGTTTGGTTTTCATGACGGTCGATCGACCAACGATGCTATTTTTATTTTGCATTCCATTATTCAAAAAAATATTATCGAAAAAATCAAAACTATCGTGTGTTTTTATCGACTATGAACGTGATTTCGATATACCGTTATTCATGATGCAATGTGGGTTAAATTGGTCGAAGCTGGTGTTAGCTGCAAAATGCTTAACATGATTAAATCGTTATATAAAAAGGTAAAAGCATGTGTAAAAATAGGCTCGAATCTTCATATGTCCTAATTCTTCGATGTTACCCTTGGTGTGAAACAAGGGTAGCCATTATCTCCCGTGCTTTTTATTTTATTTATAAATGACATTGTTAAAAATATTAATGTTAATGAATTATCTGACACTGATATCGAACTACTTTTTATGTATTTAATCCTATTTGCAGATGATATTGTACTTTTTTACAACAAGTACTGTGAGTCTACAAGCACAAGTTGATAATTTACAGCAGTATTCCCAGAAATGGGGACTTGAAATTAATGTATCTAAAACAAAATTTTGTGTTTTTGAAAGCAGAAAAGAGACTTTCCATGCTGAAATTTTTATAAACGAAAATGTAATTGAGCAGGTAGATTGTTTTACTTACCCAGGTATCACATTTCACTACACTGGAAATATGATTCATGCTACAAAAGCCCTATCGGATCAGGCATTAAAAGCTTATTACAGTTTATTATCCCTTTCCGAAAGAGTTAAGTTTGACATTAAAACCAAGTGATATCTTTTTGATTGCATGGTTGCACCAATTTTGCTATACGGATCAGAAGTTTGGGGAGTATATAATTTCAAAGACATTGAAAAAATACATATTAAGTCTTGTAAATCTTTGCCATGTGTAAAAGCCCAAACTCCAAACTACGCAGTCTATGGTGAACTGGGAAGATTTCCACTTTATTTGGTAGGAAAAGAAAGGGCAATAAAATTTTGGCTAAAAATAAAAAAGAACGTTAACTCTCCTATTTATAATATATAAACTGATCAAATTAACTCTAATTAAAATAATTGGAGTAAAAGAATGTCTGATTTTGTGAACAACTTAGGATTCCCATTTTTACACAATGAATTTAACGTTCAAGCTAACTATTATCCAAAACTAAAACAGTGTATAAGAGATCAGTTTATACAAAACTGAAATGAAGTTATTATGTCTATGTCAAAATTAGAATATTATGTATTTTTTTCAATGTCTTTTTTATTGATGCTAATGAATTTATTAGTCCATATTTGTGTACGGTTTTTAATGCAATTTATGATACTGGGATTTATCCAGAGTCTTGGTGTAAAGGCGCCATAGTACCGATTTATAAAAAAGGTGACGAAAATTGTCCAGAAAATTATAGGGGAATAACTTTGATCGATATTATAAGCAAAATATTTTTACTAGTGTTACGCAACAGGATGAATACTTGGTGTGAAAATGAAAACATATTTACAGATAATCAGTTTGGTTTTCATGACGGTCGATCGACCAACGATGCTATTTTTATTTTGCATTCCATTATTCAAAAAAATATTATCGAAAAAAATCATAACTATGGTGTGTTTTTATCGACTATGAACGTGATTTCGATATACCGTTATTCATGATGCAATGTGGGTTAAATTGGTCGAAGCTGGTGTTAGCTGCAAAATGCTTAACATGATTAAATCGTTATATAAAAAGGTAAAAGCATGTGTAAAAATAGGCTCGAATCTTCATATGTCCTAATTCTTCGATGTTACCCTTGGTGTGAAACAAGGGGAGCCATTATCTCCCGTGCTTTTTATTTTTTTTATAAATGACATTGTTAAAAATATTAATGTTAATGAATTATCTGGCACTGATATCGAACTACTTTTTATGTATTTAATCCTATTTGCAGATGATATTGTACTTTTTTACAACAAGTACTGTGAGTCTACAAGCACAAGTTGATAATTTACAGCAGTATTCCCAGAAATGGGGACTTGAAATTAATGTATCTAAAACAAAATTTTGTGTTTTTGAAAGCAGAAAAGAGACTTTCCATGCTGAAATTTTTATAAACGAAAATGTAATTGAGCAGGTAGATTGTTTTACTTACCCAGGTATCACATTTCACTACACTGGAAATATGATTCATGTTACAAAAGCCCTATCGGATCAGGCATTAAAAGCTTATTACAGTTTATTATCCCTTTTCGAAAGAGTTAAGTTTGACATTAAAACCAAGTGATATCTTTTTGATTGCATGGTTGCACCAATTTTGCTATACGGATCAGAAGTTTGGGGAGTATATAATTTCAAAGACATTGAAAAAATACATATTAAGTCTTGTAAATCTTTGCCATGTGTAAAAGCCCAAACTCCAAACTACGCAGTCTATGGTGAACTGGGAAGATTTCCACTTTATTTGGTAGGAAAAGAAAGGGCAATAAAATTTTGGCTAAAAATAAAAAAGAACGTTAACTCTCCTATTTATAATATATAAACTGATTAAGTAAACTCTAATTAAAATAATTGGAGTAAAAGAATGTCTGATTTTGTGAACAACTTAGGATTCCCATTTTTACACAATGAATTTAACGTTCAAGCTAACTATTATCCAAAACTGAAACAGCGTATAAGAGATCAGTTTATACAAAACTGAAATGAAATTATTATTTCTATGTCAAAATTAGAATATTATAGAATGTGTGAAACTGTATTTAAAGGGTTTAAGAATATCTTAGTATAGTTAAAAACGAAAGGTTGTGTAAATTGATGGCATGTTTCAGATCATGTTCACATACCCTTGCAATCGAAACTGGCAGGTATACTGGAACCACCAAAAATGAAATAATTTGTCAGTTATGCACTCAAAATGTTGTTGAATCTGAATTTTATTTTATTTTATGTTGTAGCAGATATTCGGATATTAGGTCGATATATTTTAAGTTAACGTCATGGCCTACCAAAAACAGATTTGTAACACTAATGTCATCTAAAAATAAGTGTACTATTCTGAACAAATGTAAATTCTTAAGAGAGGCATTTAAAACACGTTCTTTTATCCTTGAAATTGTTTAACTGTTTCTTGTATTGTTATTCACGATATTATTTTGCTAAAATGTTTTTATATTGTATGTATGCATGTTGTTCATACTGCTATTTTGTGATAGTTTATGTGATTGCTGCATTTTGTATGATTATTTGATGAGCCAAAGGTATAGCTGCCGAGAGCTGAATAAAAACTTGAAACATTAATACATTGGCCCCCAATAAAAAGCAATTAGCAGTTTGAGTGACCCGTTAACGTCAATTATCGGCGATTCTGGAGAACAATACCGATCGGCGTTTCATAAAGAATTCTGCACAAGAGATGCGAAATTAATAATGCGTGTGCTTATTTTAATTTAAATTGAAAACAATAATCATTGGATGAAGCAAAAAAAAGAAGAAATGAAATTAAAATGAAAAGCAATGTGTGTAATATTTAGACAATCGGCGTTAAGACCGTGGCGACAACGATATTACCATAAAATTACTCTGTCCCGGAAATGCACGTGCAAAGAAAACGAAAGTAGACTGACCTCTTTAGTAACTTCATGTTATTAATCTGCAAGCGGACATCACATGAACATTAAATGTTAAAAACTGAGACTTTGTCTGTTTTTTAGCTTGACCTGATGTCAACATTGAGCGTTATTGTCGGTCATCCTGATGACCGACATATTATAATGGACCAAACTTGAACTTTGAAGGGTAACACCGGTTAACAGCGGCACCGGACGTGGTCACTTTAGACAAAGCCGCCCGTCTAGCGCTTGGGAATGCTATTCCGTTCCCCCTATTTGCAAGAAAAGTCTTCTTAATGTTGATGAAACAATATCTGGACGTTGTAGTAACATCAAATCAGAAATTGAGCCGATATATAACGACATGTTAAATTATATAAACATACGTGTGTTGTATTTTCTACAGGGTGTAGAAAAAATGTTATGCGTCTTTTTTTAGAAAGTCACGTGATGAAAACCTTCATAGCAAAATATTATTTGTGTATAAATTGAACTGTTACGTTATTTGATTCAAACAACTGTTCAGGATGATCCCATATATGAAATAGATTCAATCCGTTATATTGATTTTGTTGGTAAAAAGCAAGACATCGTTTATGTTTTTCTTAGAGACTAATGAATATCCGGGCGTGCTCGATTGGGCTGTCGAAACTGTGCCAGAATCAAATTCCGACTCTTCCACAGAATCTGCTTGACTGTTTCACTGCGCATGTCTGTACTTTCAGCAGACAGCGACAGTAGTAAACCAATTTTGTCTGGCGGTTATAGTCGCCAGAGAATCCTTAGCGAGCTTCAGTTATCTTTCCTCGAGGTTTAAAATAGGCGGTATTCCCCAAGCTTGCAAGTAAAGTACATACTGCTGCTGGAGATTAACAACACCAGTTGGTGTTAACAACACCAGTTGGTGTTAGATTTAAAAATACAACGAACTCGGAGTCATATTACAAGATGTATGTTTACCGTTATCACAGCAGAGTTGCTGATAGCAATTTGATGCCACTTAAATGTCGGTCACTGATTTATTGCCATTCATATGTTTGGAATGCATATTATGATGAGATCTGTATCTGTATTGTTACGACGCTTGTAACCACTGCTGGCGTAGTGCGTCGGGGGTTTAAATGTTAACCATTCGAGTTGCACAAATACTGCACACTGTTTGCCATATCCTGTCGTTCAGGGCGACGTTTACACCTTCTAGATGCTGGTTTAATACAGTATAAGCTGTACCTCTTCTTTTCTTTTTTACAAATGGTGTAAATTTACTCTTTAATCAAGTGTTATGTTGACTTATTGTAATGAGCAATAGGCTTAGTTGATAAGAAGCTGGAGAAATTTTTTTAAATAGATACAGAGAACAGGCTTTACGTAATCCAGAAGCCAATCAGAGGCCTCTAGTTTTTTGGTTTACAACAGTCGTTTATTTTCTGATAACGACGGAGAAAGAGTCTAAGAATCTGCCAAACGAGTGAGATTGGATGTCAGAATCATGATAGGTTTTTATAAAAAGTGTTACATAATTGCATGTGTATTATATCTTTTGAAGTCTAAAGAACTCCTAATGGTCTTAATAAGCCATACTTCATAGTTCAACTAAGTTTTCCTAGTTTTTAGATCAGTCAACAAAAAGCAATATTTATAATTTACTGAAATATAACACTATTTCTGGTATTTATGTTGGTGAAATTCTTGGCATAGTACTGAAATGTAACCATTATCTTATTTTATGGCAAAAAAAAACAGTATCTAAAAATATTTCAGTTTGGTGCAGTATAAAACACTGACCGATTCACACCACCTATTACGATGGAATGGGTAGAACGCTGCCAGAACACAGTTCCGACGCACTCGATTGCAGTTCTCCCTGTTCTTAATGTCGGAATTTCCAATCGAGCACGCTCCGACTTTTGCGGGAAAGGCTGTCTGTAAACAAAAGTTTACAAAAAGCTAGTCGGTCATTAGCATACACTTTCAACCAAAAATGTATTCCAAAATCTAGAGTTCAACAACAAAATTTCGTCACTGTCCTAGGGTGGGGGATGAGCAGCCTGACAGGGACTCAAATTATTAAATTTACTATTCTGATCTTCAACAATTTCGTTAGAATGCTGAACTTAAACATGTAATATTGGTGGTTCTCGCACATTTTCCTGTTTTTGTTTGTTAGTTTTAATGATGTCAATTTCAGTGTATGCCATGTTAGATGACATTATGCGGGTTTCAAAAAAACTCATGTCCATGCATTGACTTTGAAAATTGATGAACACTTCTACCCATGTGTTAATTGTAAAAATTTCTTTCTTGTGGTATAAATCACCAAACATACGGTCGTGAAACAGTAGAGGCTTATAGTAAAGGAGGAGATGTTTTGAACAAGCAGTTAGGAGGAAACGAATGCTCAGAACTTGCTTAATTGTCAAAATATTGTCTTTTAAAGAGAGATTTTGCTTTTTGCGCTTTCCAGTGCAAATGTTGCGAATGTTCTCAGAAGTTAACGGAAGTTTAGCGAAGTGAGGTGATCATTGTTTAAAGTAAAAAAGGGGGGGGGGTCAGCGATTTTGCCATTTGTTTGCGATTTCCAGTGCAAATTTGGTGAATGTTATCAGAAGATACCGGAGGTTTAGCGAATGTGACATGGCCATTGTTTAAAGTAAACATAGGAGATCAGCATGGGCAATATTTTTATCTAATATCATAAGTGTAGTCAATTGGGCGGCGCTACGCTAAAAGACAGTCATCAATACGACCAGTAAGCTGCGGACGAGAGAGATAAACGACTAGGATGGCCACATGAGGTTATGATTACACATTCAGCGTGGACGCATCAATAATGATTTTGTTTATTGAACTTGTCTGATATCAATTTATAGGATAAATGGCGACACGTTACCTCAGTTACAAGTACTTAGTTAGTCAAGTTTGTTGAAATATAATTTCAATCCATAATTACACACGTTTGCATTTCACGAGCGCACTATTGAAATAACCTGAGATGCGAGAAATTAAACCTAGTTGGTTTGATGACTGCCCATGTCTTCATTAGTTATGTACATTACATTTTATCTTTTATTCGCAATTACTCATTTAGAGGGACATTTATATACATGTATTATGCTCTTTCTCAAAGATTTGCATAAAAGTGCCTCGTTTTGAGCTTGTTGCACAAAAACTGCCATGTTTTTTTAGATCTATCTTTTTCACTGTCCTTTTGATATCCAAGTTGGAGCTCTAATTACGATGCGGTATTTTATGTTTTTGATATGCTTTAAAATCTTTAACAGGCTCAATGAAACCGAGCCTGTAATATTTTCACATTTTTCGTCTTCGGTGGTTTTCAAAGTGACCTTTTAATCTATTTTAAGAAAACAAAACTTAAACGATTGTTTTGAAATAGAAACTTGGTAACCATTCTATACGTGCTTCTGTATTTTTATTATTTAAACTTTAACTGTTTAATTTATGTTACAAAACGTTCGCCGCCATAAAGTTCAAAACTTGCCCTTGAATATATGCATTATTAACGAAATACGAATTGATTTATTTTGATTCCCATATTCCCTCTCAAAACCGCATATATCTATGCGTTCTCTTCTTGGGGTCTATAGTGAACGGTTGGACTCGTCGCAGTTGCAATCCAAATTGAGTTTTACTTGTAAAAGATTTCCGGGGATGCCCGTGACACCAATGACTGCTTCCCCATACACATGCAATATAACGGATCTGATTTCGGTCTTGGGATACTAAACGATAACATTATTTTGACAAGTACAGTAAGGTAGACAACACAAGCACTATCATTTCTATGTAAGGGCGATCTACTAGAATATACTGCAAGGAATGCAAAACCAGCCTTTAAAGTAAAGAAAAAGTTGTTTTCAGAACAGTGGCATAACGACAATTTTTATGATGATAGATTAATTTAAATACAAATAGTGCTTCTTGAGTTCCTTTAATAGTTTTACAGAAAATCGTTCAAACAAAAACAAAAGATAATAGCAGCATAAACATTAAGTGAAAGTAATAAATGCATCAGCATCCTAATTTATTGTTTACTGTCTTTTAACGCTCGTCAACTTCAAGTTTGACGAGATCTGCTGAACCAACTAAAACTACATTTTATGAATGTTGGTAATGAATACTGAATATTATAAGCGTGGCTTTTCTCTCAATGTACAAATAAGTATCAACTGTGGAATGTTCTATGGTACCTCTTTGAGCATTCGCGTTAATGTAACATATTCATCAGATTCGCTGGTGCTTAAACAACGTAATTATTTCTACACGTCCTGAAAAAAAAAATAAATTACGTCTACTAGAGACATGATTATTTATATTGATGCCTTTAGCCCGTACACGTATTCTTCATGTTTCAATTAATCAAACATCAGCCGTTCAACTTTGTTTGCATGCTTTAAAGTAACAGAATTGTACAACGTTTATATGTTCTCTTGTTTATGTTTGTACATACAGAGAAATGTAAATGGAAATAAACTTGAAACTTGAAACATCAACTAAATTCACAAATAGTTTGTCAGATACAGTCTGTGTGACTTTGATCGACAGAAAACTGGCCATATCATTGACTCACATTCGTCCAAAAGTAAATACATGAACGAATACATACCTACTTATTCTTTTTATTTATTTGCTAATGACCGACTAGCTTTTTGGAAAGCTAAAACTTGTTTATATTTATAATGCTGTTATACAACCGGAAGTGCCTGTTTACTGACTCGTACAGCAAACTCCAGCATACTAGTCTTTGAGCCAAGGATAGCTTTTTAAAAGGCTAGTAGACGGCTCGCTTGGCATATTGAATTGAAGTGGATGAGACTATTTGTTAACGCATTTAAATTTTTGCGTGGAAAATGAAAAAAAAATGTGGCCAAAATACTTTATTGTATTGTACATAAGCGAACACCGACAGATCAGGCGGAAAGTTATAAAGTAAACTAAAATCAAATGTTTTACAATAAAATCTACTGTGATAAGTCTTGTGAAAGAGAATGTAGACATGTGTGACATTAAACAGAAGAATGGCAATGGCTGAAAAACTTTGAAATAAAGGAGTTGAAATAGATATGTTTACACAGATACATTTTAAAATCTAGCAGTTTTAATATACTTTTGCATTTTAAACTGCACAAGCGAAGAAAATATGAATACACATCCAATTTAAAAGTTAAAAAAAATAATAAAAATAACAGAAACGTTCAATCTCGTATACTAACTGCGGTTCCTTCTAGATTTATTATGAACCGAGGCACACCATGAGACTCGGCATCACTTTCCCACATTTCAGTAGAAATTTTTCGTTGATAGTTCCATAGAGACAGTATCGATTTATAATCATCACATCGCACACAATGCTATCGAACTGATGTTATTAAACTGTGGCATACAACCTGAGATCAACATATGATGTCTTCATTTACACCCATAGACCTTGGACAAAGTTTTCTTTCATGCACACACAGAGAAAACACTTACAGCAATGCAAACATACAACGAAAAATTACAGACATAATATATGTTTTAAACTTATATAAAATTTTATTATTTACGATTCCAGGAGATACATTATTTTACCTAAAATTTTAGTTTTCTTAAATCTTTTTGACGGCACATTTTTATTTAATTGACTGTCGTCGTTTAATAATAATCAGCGGTGCATGGACTACTCTGCGTGAGTCTAAAACTAGGGTCGAAGCATTCTAGGGAATATCCGAGAAAACGTTTGACTGTTTCACCCTGCAGGTCTCTACTTCAGTAGAAAAGTCACAGTAGTTAACAAATTTTATCTGGCGGATATAGCCGTCAGAGAATCTTTAGCGTGTTAAGCTATCTTTCCTTGAGGTTTTAGTATAGGTGGTGTTCCACTTTTTATATGTAAAGTACATGCTGCTGGAGATTAACTACAGTTAGTATTATTCTAAAAAAATATAATGTATATCATATTAAAAGATGGCTGTTATCTCAACAGGGTTGCTAATAGCAATTTGGTGCAATTTTACCTTGTCACTGATTTACTGCCTTGCATTATGTTTGAAATACCTGCTATACTGATATTTGTTAAAACTTGATTTCCAAACATTCTGCACAATATTAACCATATCCTGTCCTTCAGTGCGTTGTTTGCACATTCTAGTTGCTTTATTTCAATAAAGTATAAGCTGTACCTTTTTTGTTTTTCACAAACAATAAAGATCTTGTTTTCATGATGAGGGATAAGCTTATGAAAGAATTGTTTAAATAGAAACAGGCAGAAATTTAAACATCATACAACAGCCAATCAAAGGCCTATAGGTTTGGTTTACAACCAATCTCACTAAAGTCAGATCTTACAAAATGTTAGCCTAGCGGTAATCAGATTGGTTTACAACAGTCGTTTATATACTGATAACGACTGAGTAAGAGTCTAGGGACATGTCTGGTCCGTAACTGTCATGGTCCGAAATGTCCCGAGCGTCTACCAGTCTAAGCGTCTACATAACCCAGACCAAGGAAACTCCGCTTTTTGCCTAGATGCTTTTGAAACAACGATTTTCATTAGCTGCTATTTATAATCCAATGATATTAAAGGATTGAAAAGGGGTTTCTCACACTGATATCCTTCATCAAAAAGAATCAATAGAGAAAGCAAGAACCACGAACTTCCGTTCAAAAGTCTTAACTTGGTTTTCTTCGCTGTTTTTATAGTAAATTTCCACCGTATATCCGGCCGCCCGTGGGCGAGGCGGAAAAAGATATCGCAAATAAACATAATAACTATCGAATATTCGAATACTTGCACAACCGAGTGCCAGGTTCTTCTCCGGATCTTAGGATTTCAGGCAAAATCTCCGGATTTAAAAAAATATTGAATAAGATAATTTAATGGAACCTAAATTAAACTGAATTTAGAATGGTTTTACAATTACATTAATCGGAATGGTTTTACAATTTAATTAATTAATTTTTACGAAACTTGGTCTTGGTCTAGGCTCCCAAATTTCCTGTTTATTGAGAGATTAAGAGAACCTGTACAGTGACACGATGCAATCGGGCACACATACATGTTCACAACAGCTAAGTGTCATAAAACTAAACTCGGACCTAGATATCGCACTTCCGTTCATTTGTTTTGGTCCATGGTGATTTTTAAACAGATATGAAAATATTATATTTTAAAACCTTCAGCGGCAACAACAACGAACTTCAACATCAAAATTGTTTTCATTATAAAAAACTCTCTGGTTTTTTTTCGAATAGATTTGGCTGGACTGCCGTCCGACAATACTTGTTTGGTTCAATGAATTTAACGATTCTTCGGGTTGTAGCAGGAATCATCCTATTATGTGTTTACGTAATATTCATTCTCAAAAATACAAAACACGCAAAACGCTTATCAAGTCGCCGACGAGCGACATAAGAAATATGTGTCTCATTCCACAAAAAATATAGTGTTACAAAAAATGCCGTAAAACGGTAAAATGTCCGATAATTTTCGTCTGAATTTTATACACGTCAGATTCATTTTCAGTAAACAAAATTCACGTGTTTATTTTCATAAAAAAATCAAACATTACACAAATCCGTTGCATGGATACTCGCGTCCTGAAAATACCGCGATGAACAATGTTAAAATGCGCTTAACCTTTCTTGATGTGCTTGTAAATGATCATAACGTTTGCTTTTTAATTCTTCGTTGTTTGAGTGAATTGACTTATTTATGAATTTGACTTGAAATAAATTATCAACATGTTCTTAATTTTATAATATTTTAGTCATATTAACAGTAAACAATTCCCCGCTCGCATGCAGTTATCTATTAATCATGCTCTTCAACTTTAGAGAGCGTTAAGGTGAGGTAACAATTTGAAAGAACTCTATTTGTTTTTCAAGCACATAATTGTACAATAATTTTCTTCAGATAGTTTTGTTCTTCATTGTGTACAAAGTTTATTCGTTTTTACAACATAATTGTATTACTATGCTTTGCTTTGAAAAAAATAAAAATCTAACATAGAATTTGCAACAAAACAGTTACAGAAACATGGAAAAAAAATATAAATAAAATACAAAATGAAATAATTACCTTGCTGCGACCAAACTGCTACTGACCAAGTGGTCAACAGTATATAGCAAACATTGCCAAGGGTCACCATGTTCCAGTCTTACAATACAATTACTTCTATTATATAATTCCACATTTACTGTAAATGTCTTCACATTACTCTAGATAAAAACTATTATTTATTTATATAATTCCTTTAGCCATATGTGGTAAGAGAATTCAGTATATAGTCACAAAATCAACACATGTTCATTCATGAAGAATACTTAACTACGTGTGAAAGTAAAGAAGTTGAAACGCTTTTTATCAGCGCGCATTAGCCAATAATAATAACCAATAATAGTAAAATCATTATGCTGTTGGACGCCAGTAATTGACAGTAATTATACAGTCGCCGACACACAATTTGTAAACGGTCTATTAATACAAATTAATACGGCAACAGCAATCAGGAAGCATTCTTGGCATTGTTTCTTGTAAACTTGCAAATTCTGAGCTATGAACATGTTTAAATCCACGGTACATTTAAACTCTGCCCAACATCACTTTCGCGCAGTTGGCAGACACACACGTCACCCAATCTGAAATCCTGCATGTTTCATCGATGACTTGCGCTTACGTTCACATTTCAAAATAATTGTCATATGCAATGTCAAAGATGTAAATATTACATATTCTACCATATTGAAAATGGAAGTAGAAAAAGATTTTATTTAAAATGTGTGTGACCAAAGTCACCTCCGATATTTAAGTCTAACTACCGACTGTCGGCACGTTTATCAAAAAAGCAACCGTTCAATCTAAAAGTTTATTTTCAGGTTCTGTTAAATAATGTTCTTCACATTTATTTTTTATTAATTGCATGCTCTTTTATGGCTGTAAGACAATATGTTAAGATTGCGGATAATTATTTAGTTGTGCAAGAACTGGAGTTCGCGATAAATCTTGCTTTGTAAGGTGTTTTGTGCATTTTAGGCAACCAATACACAGTAGGAATTTTATCTTGTTTTGGTTCAACACTGATTCTAAATTGTGTAATATGTTGAGTGTGTTCAGCAATACTATTGAATATTTATATACTGTATACGTCATACTATATTAACATTATCTGAAGCCTTATCAGCAGGTGTCAAAACAAATCTGTTGTGAAAGTCTTAAATTCCCCCTTTTCAACTGACGAAAGTTAAAACAAGGTCGCGGCGGTAATAGAGCTATGATACTTTTAAAAAAGGATATACGAGTGTCCATTATTTTGAATATTTGTTATTGTTTTTTTTCAATTAGAAAGGGCATTAGGCTCAGCATATTTATTGCAAAAGAGTTTAAAGACTACAATTTTCACACGACAGGTATTAAAGTCGATGTCTGATGGAATTTTATATTTCGGACCTTTGGTGTTTCAGTATTCTTGAAATAATTAGGTACAGACGATTGAACAGTTTTGTCTTTACATATACTGGGAAGGTCAATAAAATCTATCCTTTTATTTAAAAAAGTGATTTTCAGGGAATGTCTTTGTTGATCAGATTCGAAGTCAATGTGTGGTCTGAGAACATGCCGAGTGTAACATTGAGTAAGGCTAGCAACTTCATACCCTGGATGAGTTCTTATAACAATATCATCAGCTTCCTCATCCACTTTCTGTATAGAAAGAGAAGCTAAACTTGAAAGCACAGCATGTCTACAAGAACATTTTCAAATAATTTGAAGGTCATGAATAGAACAATGAACACGTGATTTTCTTTTAATGTTACCAGGGGTCCTTATCCCCTTAATACCTCGATTTTCGTTTTGAAATTCGTATTTCAAGCAAATTAAAAATGTCAAAATCATGTTTTTTTAATGTTGCCTTCTTGATAAATATTAACATTTACACCAAATAGGTAAGGCGTTTGCAGTTTTCAAATCCACTTATTTTCCGGAATAAGCCTAGATCTAATTTAAATGCAATTAAATCACTGTTATCGAATGTAAGTTTTTTACGGGTTTAATCGTTACATCTTTAGTCTGATTTTTTCAAATATTTATAAAAATGTATTGAACTTACTATTGTTTCTAATTTTTTAAACAGTGCTGACCTAAACGTGTTTTAAGGGCGTCCTGTTTGTCCCACACATTGAATCCCACAGTTTAAAGAATTTCATTCAAAACATAAACAACATTATCTGTTAGTCAGTTTATATCTGAATTAATATTAATTGAAAATGTTCTCCCGTGACAATTGATCTTATATTAGAATAAGATTTCAAATAGCTACATCACTTGTACCTCCTCGAGTTGCAATTGTAATAAAAGGATAGGATCTGCTACAAGAAAGGCATCAAACACAGTGACAGTGAAAGGCATCTAAATACATTTGTGCACGTCAATAGAAATAGGTTGTTTACAAATGAAAAATGCCGATTCGTTTTGATCACACGACCTTATTGTAACTTGTTTGTCTTTGGTTTTATTACCTGGTGTTTTTCAATGCTTACTTAGTTATACATATAAATATGTTCTCCATATTTGAAATTTAGTCTAAGACTCAGTTCGTGCTAAGTAGAAATGAATGTCGCTGACATTGCATGATATCGCAGATTTCAATATTGTTGCTGATACAGGTTTGAACTTTTGTTGTCATGATCTTTCTCAAGGGATTAACCATTGGTATTTTATGCGGCTTGATATTTTAAATATTTATATGAATATTCAAAACAAAAAAATAAAAGCTAGATTTTGGCAGTACAAAATGCTCGCATCTCTCTTATTTATATAATTAATTTTTGTCCCTTGGGAACAAAACAATAATCATCGGTTAATATCAATTACGAATAATAATATATTTATAGGCACAAAGGACAATAATTTTTGACAACGACTAATAATTTTCGCGATTACCAAACGCAGTTTTTCAGCCTGTAGGGAGGGTAATAATTGACTATGGTTTAACAAGTTTCAAGTTTCAAATTTCTTGGCAATATCGGCAAATTATTGCCTTTGGCCATTTACAAGATCACAAATATGGCGAAGACAAGTTACAGTTTACAAATATTATACAACGCATATTCATCATACAATACAAGAGTACATGCAGACAGTATACAAAAAAAAAGAAAACAAAAACAAGAAACAGTTATACCTGTAGGGTAATTGATCGCAAATTTAATACATCATCAAAAATGTACTATTCTTAATTGTTACATATTCAACATATAATAATACATACATGCAGGTAGCATACAAGACTAGAAAATAGTTATACCTGAAGGGTAATTGATCTCAAATTGAATGCATCCTTCAAAAATTTACTAATTTTAATTATTACATTTTTACGTTTAGAAGACATAAGATGGGTGAATTTTGACAAAGATGGCCATGAACAGTTCCCAAGATGTTCATTTCTAATTACTGAATAATATGGTCAACACAGTAAAAAATGATATTCCGATTTGACAGCATTTTGATTGCACAATTTACATTTACGATTTTCTCTTAAAATGTTGTTATATCTACCAGTTTCAATCTCGAGAGTATGTGAACTCAATCTAAATTGTGTATAAAGTTTTCTTAATTTATCTGACTTCAAAATACATAAATAGTCTTCGAATATAAATGTAGTTTTAAATTTGTTATAATATTCTAATTTAGGCATCGAGTTAATAGACTCTGCCCAGGTTTATATGAATTGGTCTCTTATTCGTTGTTTAATAGACGGAAAGTAATTAGCCTTTGCATTAAAGTCAACTCTTAAAAATTGGAAACCTAATTTATCCAGAAAAATCTTCATAGTATTAGCCCAATTTTTCCTGTTACTACTATTACATTGTTCTGAGTAAAATTAATCAATTGGCGAGTTAACATGTTTGTTAATTTAAAGCCAAAATTTAACTGCACGTTCTTTGCTTTTAACAGATAGGGGAAACCTTCCAAGTTCACCAAAGACTGCTAAATTAGGTATTTGTTGCTTGGCTCCTAATATATTTTCACAAAAACGGATGTGTAATTTATCAAGTTCTTTAAAATCATATGCTCCAAAAATTTCTGATCCATACAGTAAGATCGGAACTACCATTCTATCAAAAAGATGAAATTTTGTTTTTATATCAATTTCAATTTTATCAAATATTAACAGAAGATTATGGTATGCTTTTAATGCCTGTTCTGCAAGGGCAGTAACAGCGTGAGATAAATTACCTGTATAATGAAATTTGACACATAGATATGTAAATGTATCCACTTTTTCAATTTTAATACCATTGACAAAAATATCCGCATGGTTTTCCACCCTTCGTCTTTTTTCAAAAACACATACCTTGATTTTATTAAAATTAACTTTTAGTCCCCATTTTTCTAAATAAATACAGAGATTATCGACCTGTAGTTGTATACTGCTAGGATCAGTGGTAAATAACACAATATCATCAGCAAACAAAATCAGATACATTGATAACATATTAAGGTCATTTTCGGTAAGAGTATTGAAATCGATACATTTTGTTATATCATTTATAAATAAAATAAATAATAGAGGTGACAATGGTTCACCTTGTTGTACCCCAAGTGTGACATCAAAGAACTCAGACATAATTGGTAAACTATCTGTTGAATAAGATAAGGCTTATTTTATTAAATCTAAATTTGTTAGACTAACAGTCAATGCCTCTACGTAATTTTGTTGTTTTGTTGTTGTTGTTGTTGTTGTTGTTGTTGTTTTTTCGTTAATCAAAATTCCATCAAACAAAACCGCCTTGCAATTGCCGGTACATATTACGAATCAAACACATTTTTGTCCAACGGCGTCGTAAATACGATTATTTTATTAAAGAATGCAAAAAACCTCGACGTTTTGAATGTCATTTCTATGTTTATATTGTCATAGAAAGTTTAAACTTTCTTCCAGTTACAAGTTCCGGTTCACCGGTTACAAAATCTGTAATCGGTTACATCTCTTATATACCAATATATACCACAATTCATTTATACTTTATTTTGGAAAAGAAAATCTCGCCGTATATATTCAATATTCAATTCAAGCGTAAGTTTATCTTGTTGTTGATTAAAGACACAGCACTCCTGTTAACAATCACTAAAGTTGCAACTTTCGACACTGACCGCATTCTATAATTTAGAATGGTACTGTTTCGTGAACATAAAAATATAGACGTCTTATGACACGGAAACATAAGTAAGTTGTGATTGGGGGAAATGCACATTTAATAGTAAAAGTGTCTTGTTAAATGTGTTATGGTTGCCATTACATTGTTTGTTTGTTTGCTTGTTTTGTTGTTGTTGTTGTTTTTTTTAACTTACCTTAAAAAGAGTTCCAAGTAGCTTGTTGCCGGCAGCCGTTCGCAGTTTGACTATCAACATGGCAACAGAAGTTCTTGGTGTTCCGACAGTAGTTTGTTGGCGATAATTTCCGGGGCAAACATTTTAAGTACACAAATCATCAAACTGGATTTTGGTTAGATTAATTAGATTTTAGTAGTAAGACTCGCTTAACATGCCTGGTGTGTCAAAGTCAAGTCTGACTTTCCCTTGGTGCGACTTATAATTTGCCTCAGATTTTCAATTATTTTGAGATGTTAGTTTGGCTAATAACTGTTTGGATATTTTTCTTTCCTAAGACAGTAAATTCACAATAGAACAAGCCGTCTTTCAAATGATTTTAGCAGCTACGGACCTTTCAATTCAGCAATATCCTTGTTTTAGCCAAGAGTTGCAAACCAGCTTGGTTTGGAACTGACGTTAGTTTATTTTTGCGTGTATTGCATATCGTACCTGTAAGTGCCGTGACTATAACCACTTGATTGCATAGAAAGTGACACCGAAGGAGGACTCAGAATTAAATTTGATCAAGACGCATTTTAGAGGGGGTAATCCATTGTGTGATGGGCGTGTATTAGAACCTGTAAAAAATCTGGCGACACTTTTGCAAATGAAAGAAGTGGGATTGGCGGTTTTAATCATGAAACATTTATTCAAGTATTTGCGTAAAGAATTGTTGTTTTTACCTGTCCTTGGTCGCTTTTTGGTACTGTTTTACTCGTTGTGTGCATACCAGGCAAGTGTAATATTCTTAGGAGGCATTTTTGTTTATGAATCCTTTAAAATAAAAACTATCAACTTACCTCCCTTTGTTTTACTGATTATATAAATAGATTACTAGTTTAAAATATTATTAAATAGTAATTGAACTTTTTTTTGTTTATAAATTATGTTCTTAGTTAGACTTTTCAAACATAATAAATCAGTGTGTAGGAGCATTGTTTGTTTTAAATGAATTAAACTTTTTCGAAATAAGTGTTTTTATTTTTATGAATTACGTCCCTTTATGTCTGTTTCGTCACAGCAAGAACGACTATCGAAAACAACAACCTCGATCCATTATAGATCTATATATTTTAACAGTATAACTTTTTTTAACTGGACAGTGTTTATGCAATATGTTTGACAATTTTTGAAACCGAAAATCTACGTTTTTACATATTACCTTTGTTTATTACAAGGAAATTATAAGGAACTTTGTTTATTACAAGGAAATTATCCAAGGCGGTATCCCCAAAGGTTCTCTTCTTCGTTAATTGTTTGTGGCGTCCTATTTGAATTGACATACTTATATAAAACATGCGCTCTCTCTCTTCCTCCCTTCTTTTTCGCTGCGTGAGGAGGCTGTGTTTTGTGAGTGTGGCGATTCCTGATATGCATATATTGCATTTTTATAGGAATAAGGGTAAAAAGGGAATATCATTACAATGAAATCAACGCCTTCGTTGTCCGTTGATATGATCAAATTCGACGCAGTATGTCATGCTTAAAGACCGGCAACAAGGAAACCGACGTCTTTTGCCTCGAGCATTTACCGACATGCGGGCGGTCAAATAATCAAAAAGCAATTAAGGAAATAATCTGTTTTATCTTCATAAAATATAAAAACAAACTATGAGCGCATGCAACAACCACAAAAATATTTTTTCTGGGAGATGTAGATCTAACATCACACTTGTATTATTCTGTGAAAATTTCGAAGTGGTTGTCACATGCGCTCTATATGAATTTTATACAAGAATCGTAGAAAATAGGCAAATAATTCCAAAATCGACGAAACGCGCGCGGCTCTATGCGTTCCCATGACGTCATAACGTGCTGACGTCATAAAATACACACGAAAACATAACAAGTAAAAAATAAACTAAGTTTGTGCACGATCAAAAGTTATTATAAACTTAATTAATTTTTCACCAAAAAAGTGGGCAAATTACAGCCAAGATCGTCCCTTGTCCTTACTCTCTTTAATTATTTAATGAATATTCAAACACACAGCCACTAAGTGTGAATTAGCCGCAGAGCCTCCGTCGTGATTGCTCGGCCGTAGTGTCTGAGAATCTTACATTGTCCAAGATACATAGAGTAGAACAGAACTAAATGGACGCCCGAGCGAGTCCAGTGCGCCTTAATAGCATAGAGTCATAGACTTGTACAAAAATTTCAGTATTGCGTGGAAATACGCAAAATATGGTTTAGATATCTTAATAGCCAGTTACGTAAAATGCAGCATCTGAACAGCGCAGAAGACTGAACAGGAGAAATCCGATGGAGAAAAACTCAAATAAACCAACAAACAATACAATTTCGATCCATCCAAAACGATGGTATGCATATGGCGGTGAACCTGTCAACTGTTTAACAGCATGACTGATTGCCGACGACGACAACAACAACAAATCTCACTTTTTGCGATGTTGTCTAGAGTTTAATCAAACATTTTGTGTTCTTAATTGGTTAAACAACGTATTTGGTCAATGCCAATGATATTAATTAAAGCGTTGAATAATTTTAATCCTCCATTTCATATTATTGCCAATATTTATAATTTAACATTTTTAAACAATATGAACCAGAATTTCCATCAGAAAACATCCAGATACTAAATTTATGACATTTCAACCCATTTGTCAATATAAAAACACACAAGGAATGCAACGCAATCTTACCCTTTTAACCGTTTTAAGTATTTCCAGCTACAGTATTGGCACAGGTTTTCGCTGCTCAAACATTAAAAAGAATCACAAATCTAATGTTTGCAATAATTACACTTGATAGTCATTCCTTCTTGATTCAGCTTTTGAACCATTTTTGTTTTCTTTGAACTTTAACATTTGTCGCCATTCCATTGCGTGACATCTCGCAGTTCCGTTATCAAGAACAAATATTCTAAAAATGACATAGGGAAACCCAGAAAACAGCAAAGAATGGGAAATAACAGAAACAGAAAGTATCAGAAACTGAATATTCGAACAAGGGCTGTCCGGGAAGTCAGCGCACTTGACTATTCGATTCATTAGAAAGAAATGCAATTTAAAGCTTAAAAGAAAAACAAACATGGCAAAAGATTTTTGTGATATTGGGAAAAATATTAACAAGTGAACAGTAAGGCAGAAAACTGATTTTAAATAACAGAAATAATTCCTTAATGTACCATAAATATTGAACTGAAAAGATTATAACTATGAAGTATTTTGGAAGAGTTAAGAAACGTTTTAGTAATTTATGATTTGGAACATTTACTTATAGTCAAACACTTAAAATAATGTGACAGAATAAAAAAATCAAAGTGGAAAGTTGGCATGACATTAAATTCTTGTTGATAATGATAAAGAAACTGATGGTGAACATATATTCTAAGTTTAAATGTAATATCCCAAGTAGTTTCAAAGTTATGGCACAATTGGGTAAGTAAAAAGGGGCATAACTTGAAAACTAGATGGGTGTTGATTTGAACACTTGTGTCGCCCTCTGGGGCTTTGTCGGAATAAAAATGCAAGTACAAAAAGGGGCATAACTCAATCAAACGTGACCTTGACCAAAAGAATTTGGCATCATCACGAGCGTGTTGTCATAAGCAATATAATTTGAAAGTTTGATGAAGAAATATAATTGAAAAATGGCAAAGTTATAGTCAATGTTAAGTTTTCGAGACAAAATCCAAGTACAAAAAGAGGCATAACTCCATCAAATGTGACCTTGACCTAAAGAATTTGGCATCACCTCGAGCGTGTTGTCAAAGGTTATACAATTTGAAAATTTGATGAAGAAATATTAAGAAAAGTTATAGCCAACGTTAAGTTTTCGTGACAGACCGACGGACCGACGGATAGACGAACAAAGCGATCCCTATGTATCGCCTTTTCTTCGAAAGGGCGACACAAAAATGGTAGCAAAGTTATTGGTCTTGTTGATAATGATGTAGATTTTGATGATGAATGTATATTTCAAGTTTCAATGTGATATTTCAAGTAGTTCCAAAGTTATGGCACAACTGCATGAGTGAAAAAGAGGCATAACTTGAAAATATTTGAAGCAGAGTGAAAGGTCCTGTATGAAATAATGTAGATTTTGATGGTTTAATAATATATATTCCAAGTTTTAAGGTTATACCTCAAGTAGTTTCAAAGTTGTGACACACTTGCATATTTTGTTTAACACAAAATGTAAGTGAAAAGGGGGCACAACTGGAAAAATATTGGTGGTAGAGTTATGTGTCTTGTTGGAAATAATGTATATTGTTATGCACTAATTTTTTTTTTTTTTTTTTTATTTTTATTTTTTTTTTTGGGGGGGGGGGGGGGGTTCGCAACTTATATTGTATTTCGTGTTTTAGTTAAAACATTAACTTGAAAGTTTTCGCATTTTAATTTTCGTAAAGATATTGCGATGACAGAATTCATGGAAAGTTTTGGCAACTAACAGAGATCATAATCTTATCAAGTCTGTGGCTTAAACTTTTATCGAACAAAGAACTGTTTGATGTCAGACAGATAAATTAGAAGATAAGCTTGTTACTTAATTACATAAGCAGATTTCGGCTTTTGAAGCCATAAATGTCATCCCAAGACGCGATTATCACACGCTTGTGGATTCGGTCCAGGTGCTGGAATTTTACAGCGTCCTCAGGATTTCGGGGTTAATTTTGATTGGTCAAAATGTTGGTTATTCTTATAAATTTTGTAACAATAATTTTGATTGGTTATGATTTGCAATGCAACAATTAAATTAGCAGTTCCTTTCCAGCAGGAATCACTTTGAATTTGGATTCCGTTGAGTAAATTATAATAAACTTAAAATTTGGAAAAGGAACACTCTTTGTGTCTTTTTAGGGAAAACCCCATTTTACCTGTGCCATCAAGGCAGTCGCGCACAACATGGTATAGACAATTTTAGGGACAAACCCCATTTTACCCGTGTACAAGCTTCTAAGAGCAAAAAAAGATTTTGATGGTGAATATATATTCCAAGTTTCAAGGTGATGTCTCAAGTAGTTTCAAAGTTATGGACAAGGAGCACATTTTGGTTATTGCAAAATTTAAGTGAAAAAAGAGAATAACTTAAAAAGTATTTTAGCTAACGGACGCCGACGCCGGGGTGAGTAGGATAGCTCCCCTATTTTTCGAATAGTCGAGCTAAATGTATTAACATGTATCTTGATGAAATAAACTGACTGTCAAAATGTGACATCGACTTGCGAAAAGACAAATTACCTAATTAAAATACCTAATTTGTTTACAATTCCAATTTGATTTGCGATGTTTTGATTTAATACCTCAATCATTCATTTGCAAAAAACAATAAGCCTGTTTTATTACTACCGTTATAACGAATGTATAAACACGAGGAATTACATTTGAGAGATCTTGGTTCTTCATTTTAAAAAAATTATATTGTTGTTATAATTACCATATGCGGCATTTTGTTTAAAAATAATAATACATTTTCGTTAGCGTACAATGACTGCTGCATACGGCAAGACCTTTTACGTTCACGACGACGATTAATATTTCGTTTTTGTATACCAGTCAAAAATGCCTTTAAGAAAATATTAAGTAAGTGGGTAACATGTTTCTGATAATGAGGATGTAAACAAATGTATTTAGTCGTGTATTCAAATAATAAAGTTCGGTACATAATGGCATGTGGAGTTGAAAGGGCGCGGTAACGTCATCTGGCGACTCGATGCTCCACACTTCTTTTAATTAATAATTTATTGTAGGCTATCACGTTTTAGTTCGTTTTCAAGTGATACAAAATATCCCTCGGTGCATAGCATGTCGAAACTGACATGTTTTTGTTGTTCATATTACCCTGCTTTTTTCTGATATGATGGGAATATTGTCGGACAAGCCGAAAATTGGGGCCAAAATAGTGAAATAATTTCTGCTTCCCTTGGACCGTCGTTCGCGGTAACAGTTTTATACCTTTGGGTTGATTTCTAGGCAGTGTCGGGTGTCAAATTTAAATAGTAGCTTTTACTAAGTTTGCTTATGAATAATTGGTATATAAATCTAAATCTATAAACATGTTCATGTCACGTTGTGAAGAGAACAATCGGTCGTCGCGGGAATCTTGAATTCCGAAAAACTAATAATTATCGCTCATTGCTGCGACAATGTTTAAACAATTAATAAAAATGCATTATGGCCGATTCCCGTCATAATACCTAAAACTCCGATATAGTTCTAAGCATTCGTGAGCGTATACTGAGAATGTGAAATGTAGAAATAGTCTTACACGTGCGTACGTAGTAAATTTAAAGTGAGTACGCAATAGCGTTTGTGGAATTACCCCGGCCAGTGTCACCACATGATGGCTAAAGAAACAGCGAATGTTTTATGGTTTTGTTTATTCACCAGTAACGCAATCGTATATGGCCAAAGACCTACCACCACCGCATACATTTTAACCTCGAAAGATGGGTATAATACATAATAAATCTATCTATCTCTATCTCTTCAATAAGTTTCTCACGCTCGTGAAAAGATACAAGACAACACACTTCGGGTACAGTGAAATCCGTATCACAAATAAAAAAACAAACTCTGCAAATTTTTAATAGACAATTCATTCACTAAAATAATTGTCACACAGTGTATGTTTTCAATTCAAAGAAATGTTCGTATAGCTTCTGTGGTATTTAAGAGATCTAGATGAATGCAATGATACGGACAGTGCATCTTGCGTCGGTGATTCGGAAATCGAAACAAAAAACATTTTCCGACGATTTATATAGTTCGTGGGCGGCGGCATCGACTACCGTCGGAAAAACGTTTTGAGAAATCTGACATACGTCATAAAAAAATGACCTTCAATCAAACGCTGACAATGATATCAGTCTGAATATTTGGCGGGGTGAAAACGCAAATGATTTGCTCGAAATGCACGCTGTTTGTTCGCCGCTTACATCATAAACATATGACGAACAATAAAAATGTAAACAATACGTCAGACGTGTGAATAAAAAAAGGCAGGATTTGCTCGAAATGCACGCTTTTTGCGCGCAGCATGTGGAAATTTTCGTCCTGGGTGGTAAAATTTATCTGTTTCTTTATGGTGTAGGAAAGATTCGCATGAATGTCACGCTACTTGCAAGCAGAATTATGCATTTATTCGTAACAGATCGAAAGTGAAGCTATCAACATTTAATTATTTAACCAATGACAATCACAACATTAGTTTATCCTTGTAGTTATTTATATTTTGAAAATAAACATTTTAAATTTAGACTGTCGCATCCTTTCTGCATTTAAAAGGCATTCAATTATCAATAAATAAATGTAATGTACGTTCTTTTACATCCGATTTCACTGGCGGTGATCTTTGACCAGTAGATAGTTGTTATTTTTTTACGGCGCTTCTTGTTTATATTGAGTTTTCACGTTAGTGTTCCGCACATGCAAAAATACTGATTTTATAAGATCTCTGGTCCAATATTACATGTTCATTCCCGTAACTATTTTCGAATCCAGTATTGAACTCTTGTACGTTATTATTTTCCTTAATGTGATGGAAGTTGATGCATCGGTTGCTAAATTCAAATACAGTTTACGTCTCTGCTTAAGCATTTTAATCTTAAGAGAAAAAAAATTTTCAACTTTTGTCCATAACAAGTGTAAAAGTAAAATATACAAAGACAGATTAGGCCTAGGGCGCACCAAAGTGATATGTGTAATGTTCCTCAAAAGTTGGTGTCGCTATGTCTCCGATTTTAAATAATATTTTTACCCTAATTGATAATTTCAGTTTCAGTTGTTTTACTGTCAATGTTTAAAAATGAAAAAAATAGGTTAAAAATCCACTTTCACTAGCGCAGTCGGTTAACTCAATGAAAACGTCATGTTTGACATGTCCCCCGGTCTTTACTTGTGTACATGACGTCACGCGCCTTTTCGTACCTCGACATTTTAACGTTAGAGCGAATGAAAAAACTTATAAAAAACGTGAATATAAGAGGAAATAAGACAATAATCAAAAATGTGAAAAAACGGTCTGGAGATATTTATTAAATGGTTATATTTACGTATTCTTTTCATGTTTATTTTATTTTAATGTAAAAAAACCGAAGGTCACAAACTTAGTGGAACAGACTATAGCAAGAAATAGAGTGTGTCGAGTTATAAAATGAACGTGATACAACGTTAACTTCGAAAAAAAACGATCGATCACCAAAATTTACAAAAAAAAATGTCAATCGTGTTACTTCAAACGTCTATTTCAAAGCTTTATTTACATTGTTTGGCCGAAATTCGTTTTACTATATTGTGAAGTGTATTCATTAATGTATCACTTCATGTAGTTAAATCTTGTCCCAACCCGCTAGTTTTCGAAAAACTCGAATTTTCATTTGCACTGGTAGTGTGACAAGATGGTACGGCTACTAGCAAAGTCTAAAAAACAATGGTCCGGCTACTAGCAGTCTTTATGTACGGCTACTAGGGTTGACTAAATAATCTTTTTCATCAATTTTGTTGTTGTTCTGACGTCATATTATAAATTATTATTAAATATCTCTAAAATAGTTTGAATATAGGCTAAAAATGAAATATTTTGATAATTTTCATCGCCTATCTCTGTAGCAGTATGCCGCAATCCCCGTTACAAATATACTTTGGACGTCTCTATTTTCATAACCATATTTAAAAAATCCGCCCATATACGTACAAAATAATCTTGCTTCACTATTTTCTTTCAGCAGAACAGTCACATTTTGAAACATACTGCATAAAAAGTACATATTTGATATTTGGTTTCTGGTGGAATGATAACAAATCTTGAAAGCGACGACAAAACTCGTGTATATTTACTCCACATTGAAATGAATTGGTAAAAATTTGTGTTGCATAATTATTTCCATTTTACGCACCATTTGCAACGATGCAAGGTAACTCCTTAATCAACTCGACTTACTCTAGAAGTCCAAACGCATTTCCCCAGGTCCGTATAGCCTATTCCCCCATACACGCACGCACGCACGCAAGAGTTTTGTTGATTGGAAGAAGTGCTTTTGTACATGGTGATTTGGGCTTCTGAGTGGTTTGCAAAAAGTGTCTGCTAATAGTTGCAATCTGATACTTAGAGGATAATACACGGCTGAGCGGGGCCGAGGCGGGATAATCGGCCCGTGAGGAGCATAACGGCCCGAGGGCCGTTTGCGACCGAGGGCCGATTATCCCGCCTCGGCCCCGCTCAGCCGTGTTTTAACGTCTATAATACATACCTTTATAGACATCTATTTGGACATCTTTTTATAAAATGTTCACTCAGGTTATTAAGTGAGCACTTGTTAATTGAACGAACACGTCACGATTCAAGTATTACGTCATTTAAGTTTAATATGTGACGTAATTCGACGAATGTTTACTTTTTCAAACAGTGGAAATCACTTTCGGTTGAATGTTTCTTTTCTTTTTTGCTTTTAAACCAGAACTTCATTGCAAAATCATTGGACAGGACGGAATATGTTTTAATTATGAATGGTAGAAGTGTTTTACGTGGTATGAGTCTGTAAAGGCTATGATTTAAGAGTGTTTCATACTCATACCACTGCTGCGAGCTTCCGTTCCAAGGCGGTAACCCCTCGGGTTCTCATTTTTGTTTTTTGTTAGTGGCGTCCTTTTTGAAACTGATTATTTTATTAACCATGCTCTCTCCCCTCTCTTCTTCTTGACTGTGTGGGGAGGCTGTTTTTTTCTGAATGTGGCAATTCCTGATATGCATATTTCACCTTTTTTTCCATTATCTACACCAAATAGGCTTTATTCTACCGGAAGTATGGAGAAAACGATAAGAAAAAAGTATTGGAAGTAACGTGATTTTAAATCGGGATATTTCTCTGGTACGTACAATTCAGTTTTAGTTAATCATTCCAAAGCTTGTGTTTAAATAGATGATTTCTTTGTCGGTTATTATTGTCGGTCATCCTGATGACCGACATATTATAATCGACCAAACTTGAGCACTTTAGCCTGAACACCGGTTAACAGTGACTCACGGTCCAAAACGGATAATTTAGACTATGCCACCTGTTTCTAAGACTCATGCAAAAGGATAGTGTGTAGAGGCTGATGTTTGATTGCTTGATTTATAGAAAAGACGTTTACCGGAAAAGACATTAATGTAGATAATCATGTTTCTTGTATACTTAATTTATAATTTTATTCACGACGTGAAGAAATAATACAGTTGTTTAAGTATCGTCAAACTGGATGAATATGTACTAACATGAATGCCTCCTAGGTCATAGCGGTACCATAGAACTTTCCACACTAGATGCGTATTTGTACACAAAGCAGACAAGCGATTTCGAAGCTTATTTACACTCAGAATCTAAATTTAATTACCAACGTTCGTATTGTATAGGTCTAGTTAGGCCCGCAAATCGGGTCAAATCAGGTCAGTGACCGTTTCGAGACGGTATGAAATTTATTCGTATGTTGATGCCTTTATGAATTTCATTTTGTGCTGATCACATTGTTTTTGTTATTCTGATTTTCTCTGAAAATGTTGCAACGAAAATTTATTTCTTTCTAATTAATTCTTTGACAAAAATATTGGCATTATGTCACTGTTCTAAAGGTGTTTCACGAGTACTCCTTCAAAAATTACTTCAAAGGGTGGTGGTCATATAGTTTTTTTTCAAACGATCGCCATTTACATAAACATGCTATTGCTTGTGTTGTACTTGTAAAAACAATGCTATTGTTTAATTAGCATTGACTTAAGACCGAAAAAGGTCAGTGACATAGTTTGTGTATGTGGGGTCAGACATTAGGGTTAGGGTTTTCGCGGGAAATGTTTTACAATTTTAAGCTCAATTTTGATTTCATTCATGAGTACGTTCATGCAACTCTCAGTAATAGACGATCCATAATTCACGAATAACAAAACTATATAAGTTTCGTTTTAACAGGGGGGAAATAAAAATATTTAAAGTATAAAGGTGATTGGGCTTCATTTACAAGATGACGAAACAATTCAAACAGAAAACTGAGATAAAAACATTTATTTTTTGCAAGTTTGCGTCTCAGACAAATATTTGCCAATGGCAAATCAAAAACTGTCTTAATTTCGTTTATGTTTTGATGCCACCGGAAATCCATATCAGTGAAGCCTGCGGAATTTCCATATTTTATCAATCATGAAAAGGGTATAACCTGGAAGTATTCCATGTGAGTGATAAGAAATTACCGGTAAAGTCGGGATCCTTAATGGCTGAGTCGGGACTGGCCAGTTCGCGCCGCTCCCTGTAAATCAAAGACGACCTGCATATACCTGCTTGAGAAGACCGACAATGCTACTGCAGCTTTTAAAGAGATCAGTTTATAAATTGCCTACAGCAAAGATTAAGTTCATGATATGGTCCGAGGACCAGGTCGAAGATAATGAATTCCATGAAAAACAATTATTCCAAGTATTCTAAAGTTTAAACTGATATTGCTATTCACTTCAGCTTTATTTCCACAAGTTAAAACGGTTAACCATACTTTTTGTGTTTATCGGCATCATTTCTCCAAGTATTATCCAAGTGAAATGGTAAAACTGCGACATTTTCAACAAACTAACAGTCTTCAGGTATAAAATTGTGAATCAGTACCGTGATTTTTCGGCTTTGTTTGGGATGCATTATTTAAACGTATGTTGGAGAAAAATTTGAACTAGCAGTCGAGATATAAGATTTTAAAACGAAAAAGGCACGTGTAAAATGCATGCTTTGTTGCCAGCTTGTAAAACAAACACGTGCACTGGTACTTAACCAGCACTACATCGTGTACTGTATTATTCGTTTTGCTGAATGAAGAGGATTTTTACATAGAATTTTCAGTTAATGGTTGCATGACACCAAAATAACGCAGTATTCCTTCGTGGTCCATATAGTCCGTTTTAATATAAGAGAACGTTTTCTCTTCTTCCGATGGCCTTTTGTTTGTAGGAATTACATGTCAGGAAAAGAAACTAAAGCAATCTCATTCCTATATCTTGTTTGTTCGAGATTATATCTTGTATTATAGAGATGGACTAGTGCCGGAACCGCGGAGGTATATTTGTGCATCGTATTTGCGATTCCGCGTTTAAAGTATGGGCTGTTCGGTTAGAGATCAGTAATTTTCTTACAAATAAGTTATTCCCCTGTGTGTGTTGAATAGATGGAATGCAGATATATTGTTGTTTAGGAATTAAGTTAATAGGTCTAATCTTACAAACTTATTGGCAACATTAAATTTTACATTTAAGTTTAGGGGCTACAGGACAACGCAGCCGCCAATGCAGCGGCCGACGTCGCCGCCGCTGGACAATAGGATGCATACGTGTCTACCTGGTATTGCAAGTGACACAATAATAAGCACTGTCATACAATGAATTTTACATCATTAAAATCGAAACAAAATGTGTGACGAGAGCGAGCATATATATTACACGACGAAAATTCTAAATAAATAACATGCTAACGAAATTTTTCTAGAGAAGTTTAAATCTCAGAGCCGTCTTTTTGTTAAAAATGACATGCTAATGACCGACTAGCTTTTTGGAAAGCTAAAACTTGTAAATCTTTAGAGTGGAATGCAAAATGCTTAACTGCCGAGGATTATTTTATTTTAACCTTACGAAGAAGCCGCATAAGTTAAGATATAACGATTGAAAACAAAACGGAAATATTGTGACGTCGCGCGCTTCTCACGCGAGGGCTGATATCGTGATATCAGCCCTCGCGTGAGGGCCGATTAGATCTATATGATAATGGCCCGGTCTGGAAAATAATAGCCAAATTTACTAGAATCTATATAAATTTGTTACTATAAATAGTAAGGTATGTATTATAAATCGTTTATAGATTGGCTAAAACCTTTTTTTTTGTCGAGCCCGCTTGCGGTTAGCTCGACTTAGTCGCCACTTTTGTTGATTGATTGTAAGAAGTGCTTTTGTACATGGTGATTTGGGCTTCTGAGTGGTTTGCAACAAGTGTCTGCTAATGGTTGCAATCTGATACAAATCCTTTATAGATTGACATATTTTTGATGAGCCCGCATGCGGTTATCTCGACTTAGTCGCCACTTTTGGCGGTTCGGTGTATGTGCGTGTGTGCTTGCGTCCGTCCGTACGTCCGTCCGGATTTGTCCGGACCATTTCTCCTACTTGAATGGAGGGATTTCTGTAAAACTTAACACAAATGTTCACCTCAATGAGTTCTAGTGTCGCGCAAACATTGTCTTAAATCCAACTCCGATGTTCAGCCCATGGTTTCCTCTTACCTATCACACATTTTTTGCGTTACGACATATTTCAAGGTGTTGCGTCAATAAACGATGTAGTCAATAAAATTTTAAACAATTTTCATTAATGCTGAGAGATTGTCAAGTCATTTAATAGTGTACAATTCAGTGGCATTGTTTATTTCCATTGCATCCCATTGTAACTTGTATAGTAAATATCCAATGATTTCTGCGGCGACCCCTATTGCTACGCATCCAAGGTCTCTTGTATACATATAATTTCATTAAATAAATATTCCACTAATGCTTATTTCTCAGATCACTGAATGATTCGGGGACGACTAGTAGCCGTACCATTTTTTAGATGAAAACGCTAGTAGCCGGACTGTCATTTGGCTAGTAGCCGTACCATCTTGTCACACTACCAGTGCAAATGAAAATTCGAGTTTTCGAAAACTAGCGGGTTGGGACAAGATTTAACTACATGAAGTGATACATTAATGAATACACTTCACATAGTTAAACGAATTTCGGCCAAACAGTGTAAATAAAGCTTTGAAATGGACGTTTGGAGTGACACGATTGACATTTTTTTATAAATTTTGGTGATCGATCGTATTTTTTCGAAGTTAACGTTGTATCACGTTCATTTTATAACTCGACGCACTCTATTTCTTGCTAGTTAAAGTATTTAAAGTAAAAGAATTAAATAATTACTCTTTATTCAATTTATTACCCGCTTTTTAACCATTTCCTTCGTGATGGCTATGTGTATAGTAAGCGCTATCGGAAGTAGGGTCGGACTTTCGAGTGTACACTGTGATAGGGTCAAATGTCATTTGTTTTGTACCTGGAAGTTTTCTTGTATTTAAATAGGCCTGTAATAAATTTAAATGTATGTTTCATAATGGCTTTAAGTGAACAGTAACGCGAAACGAAGATTTTATCAAGCTGAAGTATTTTGGTCAGGTGATTTTTTTAGCGTTCCATGCAAAATTATCGAATGAGCCGTGTAATCTCAATGTTACATATTGTGAGACATAAATGTTTAGCCATATACATTTTCGTAACAAAAATATGACAACAAGAAATTTCTCAGTTTGACATTTTTGAATGACGATGATAATAATGGCGGTGAGGTTGTTGTTACGTTGCTGCTGCTGTTTGTGTTGTTTTCATGGTAGATGTGGTTTGATGGTTATAACGATGATGATGATTTGTTTTTGTGTTGTTATTTTCTTAAGAAAAAAAATAATATAAAGAACAAACAGATGTCGAATGAAACAAGTGCAATACTAGGCGTAGTAATGACGTCTCAGCTGCGGTGAAGGTGTTTCGGATATAACAACGCTAAATATGCTCATCATAATAATTCCTGATAAATCATGACATGGATAACGAGTAAATATGCACCGTTTGTGATAAACAAAAAAGAGGTACTGATTATACTTTATTTAAACCAACAACTAGAAGGTGTAAACAGCGCAGTGAACGACTTGATATGGCAAACATTGTGCAGCATTTGTGCAACTCGAAGGTTCAACATATCTCAGTACTGCAGTAGGTATTCCAAACATATCTATGGCAATAAATCCGTGACCGACAGTGAAGTGGCATCAAATTGCTATCAGCAACCCTGTTGGAATAATTGTAAACATGCATCTTATAATATGACTCTGAGTTCTTTGTATTTTTAAATCTAACACTTAATGGTGTTGTTAATCTCAGGCAGAATGTACTTTACTTGTGTGGAGAATACCGCCTATTTTAAACCTCGAGGAAAGATAGCTGAAGCTCGCTAAGGATTCTCTGGCGACTTTAATTGCCAGACAAAGTTGGTTTACTGCTGAAGTACTGACATGCGCAGTGAAACAGTCAATGTCTTCTTTTCACTGTTATTTCTTCTTTTCGCCAAAAAATATTTCTTTAATCTAGGGGCAGGTAATTTAGACTAGTACTTTGTCTTATTTCCGGTAATACACGAGTGTATTTTTACTTGTTTGTTTGAATTGATTTGCGAGTTTATCATCATAAACCAACCAGTACATTAACGTTTGCACAGCTATAGAAGCATCATCTAAATGTCAGTCCAAATTAATTTGTATATACAGTATAGTGAATTCTTGGTTTGAAAGTAGAAATTTATCTTGGCCTATATCTTCCGCAAAGATGTCAGTGTAAGTGTTGTCATGGTTCAAACTTGCAGTTTAATGGTCAAAATAAAAATGAAGTCTACTATCTAGATTGAATCTAGTTAAAGGGAGATGTGTAGGGTCGTGCAGGTGTACTTGGTAAAATCGTTAACAGATTGATCCAGGTAACACGTGTACTTTTCACTAAACTCTACACAGGGTCTCTTTAATTAGTAGGGTCATCGCACTCGCCGATTGGTGAAAATATGATGTCGTCGTAGATCACGTGATCGGATCAACTTCCGCTGTCATTTGCAAATAGAGAAAAACACGACTGAAAAAACGTCTGATCAATTCGTGAAATTATACCTAAAGTATTGATATTTCATTTCTTTTATTGATTGAAGTTAATATCTGTTTGTATAATGTGTAATATGCAAATTTACCAAGTCTGTTGATTATTGTTGTTCCCAATAATTAAGACAAATTGGCCGATTTGGGTAGACAATGGGTTGTTTTCCACTGCTTTCAGTAATTAGTAGCGATTGATAATGCAAAATTGTTTAGAAAAGATGGGACAGTGCATCCAATGTAGAATTATATAGATACATTAGCTTGGGTATTGACAATTTTAACAGAAACTTTCGCGAAAATAGGCAATTTTGGAAAAATGTCGGCCATCCCCAAATATTACTCATTAAATTTGCTCGCTATTCACACATTCAATTACCGACATAGGTGCATAAAGTTAGGATTTTTATTTAGTTCTTTGGTTGGATTGTGCATTAGTACATAAATAAAAGCAATCTTATTGTGTTAGTTTGGTTAAAACCGACTTCGAATTTCACGAATTCATTGCGTGTCTTCACCATGAGTGAAATTTTATAATTCTATTAGGAAGGGTCTTCAGTTTTCATTTTCAAGTTTTTAAAATGTATGAAAACGTTTATTATAACCAGTGATAATTTAAAGATACCAATCTATGCCTTACTTAATATGTTTACGTAATATTTGAACTGTAGATCCTGCTCTGAAATGAACTCGGATCTCTGGCTAACCATAATATACCAATTGAGCTTTCTAGGCGTCTGATTTGAACACAAATAGATTCCTCCCAAATTGTACAAGATATTTCTAATCTACTATCCGTGCAATCTACAATGAATCTAAAAAGTACAGTGTCGATCCAGATCAGACAACATGAATGGCTGATCTGGATCTACACTGTTTGCCCACGAAATAAAGGTGTGTCTATGGAGTGAAGTGTAACGTCTTCTTAGAGAAAAGACTGTGTAACTCCAAATTTCAATGGTACTTAAACTCTTTTGCACATAGGTTCAAAGACTATATTATCATCGGAAATATCCTCAATCATCAAAGACCCCATAGACATATCGTGAATATTGGAGAATGGCACGTGTGAAAAACGATGTTAACAAAATAAAAACAAAACTATTAAAAGTTGGGCCAATTAGCATCATAATTAAAGTCGCTCTTTCTTTTATACCGAGCTCAAATGAAGTCGGAAAAGAAAGTGGCAAACAAATGACAAAAACTTGTCTATTTCAATCATTGAGCTCATTAAATATTCTTTATTTTTCAACGACACAAAAGGAGTTAATAGATAAATTATAATTCGCTAAAATAACCAAAAGCAAACAATAACAATAACAAAGCACAGTTCCGATCTCTGCAACAAAATTACTACTAATAATAATCGGAAACTTTTTTATTTTCATTTTTTATTTTTGGTTATAGCAATTTAGAAATATAATAATAAATATTTTATGAGTATAATAAGGGTGTGTGTATTTAATTATAATGAAGAAAAATCTCGTTTTAATATTGGGGAAATATCAACCCGTTTTGCGATTTTAAATCGTGTAAATAGGAGGTCATTGTAGTTTTATTGAAATAAAAATTACACCAACGTGTAGATCAACTTTTCCCCTTTTCAGCGACATATAAACACTTAAAATCGGACAACTAATTAGTCAGTATGAACTAAAATACAGCGGATAGTATTAATTTGCGTTCAACATTCCATTCTACCTGGTCTGTCTTGGACCGTGATCTGTGTTTTACACACTGGAAGCTGATAACGATATGCGACGACAGCATTATCGATAAAATATGCGCGTTTACGCTATACATTCATGACCCATTGATTAAATAGACCCTGCTCTACATTTCAAATCCTCCAGGAGGAAGTTTTCGATTAATTTTACCGGACCTGAAAAAAATCTGCCGAAGAAATCCCTATACAAAAATACACCCTATATTTAGCGATCATGGGAATGTAACGCTTACTACTAGTGGTATCCCGGGCATTTTGAAACAAATGGCGACGTCGATAGTCTGCAAGGTACATCAATGCGTATTTTGGTTGAAGTGATCAATCCCAAAAACCACCGGGGCTTTACGCGGGAAATACAAAAATAGCAAACCCATGCGCGTCGCATAGGATAGGAAACACCATTTATATATCTTTTTTATAAAATATTGGTTTGAAATATTTCGGGTGTAAATCAAAATTTGAGCTTCAAATAATAATATTCAACTGATTAATAAAACTTTTCGCAAATCTGTTCCATTCATCAATCCTGCACATCTCCCTTTAAAGGTGCTTTTCTCTCAAAGTGCAATTTAACTAAACTGATGGCTATTTGAACAACCTGGGGCTATTTTTCATTTTTTCCCAGAGGGGGAGATGTGATCAAAAGTAAGGGGGCTGTTTGCCCATATGGGGATGTTTTGACTTGGGGTGAGGGTTATTTGACTTTGGCATATTCGACTAAGAACCACCTGTAATTTTGTTTTAAGATGCTTGGCATATTATGGTCGGCCAACGAGATTTCGTATTATAAACAGTTTTCATGGTATTTTACATTAACACCGTTTAAGAGTGTGGATGTACCAGATGTTTTTTGACTGACAGATGAAACATTTAAAACAAAATATGTGATTGAAACATGTGAAAAGATCCCCAAATAATAAAAACAAGCTTTAATTTTTTTTCAAAACTAAAATAACAATGTTTACTTTGTAATAAAGAAACTTCATTCTTGAAATCTCTAATGAAATGAGCTCACAAAATCCTTTATTTACTTTTATGCATGATTTAAGCGATCATAACATGTTAAGGGACTTCTCAAAGTAATAAACAAATATTAAATTGCTGTCAGGCTGATTAACTAGTCTATTTGTAGTATTAATTTGAGATGACCCCCGAAAACTTGGTGGTGACTTCATGGATAACATGGCTATTAGTTGGGTTAACAAAAACGCTGGAAATACGATTTGGAAAGTCTTTGTTGAATGAACTTTACTAAAGTTAATAGATTAGTTTAACAAAACTTGGTTCTTTTCCCAACCAACATGATTACTGAATATACATGTAGCAGTAAGCAGTAAACTGTTGGCAGTAAAACTGTTAAGTACCACAAAAACTTGTTGGACCATAATGACTTGCACCAGCCTCCAGGGTTCTTTGTCTTTGATTGTTAAAAAGCTGTTCAGTTGAGACACGAATTTTTTTCTAAAAAAAGTGATCATATTTCATGCATGTCTGTTAAATTTCACTTTACAGGGTAAAATCAATATAAGTTATCTTTTAAAACCATGTATTTAGCATTCAAATATGTATCAGAGCAAGAATGAACTGGTAAATTTTCATATTCATTGAGGAAATTTGTTGATGTGCTATCTTACCTAAAAGTACACTGGTAACTTCTTGCATAGAAATAACCTAATAAATCTAAATTAAAAGTGAACAGTGTATATCCTGATCAGATGGTGTTGGTGTGAGGGGGTATATGCAGGGCTAGAAAAATACGGCAGCCCGACTTCCCTGACAAGTCGAAACGCCGACTAGGGCTACTGAATGCTTGTCTGAAATCTAGTGCCGGACAAGTCATTAATCGATATCCGGACAAGTGACAAATACACAGATACCCAGTGTCAAAACCTTGTTAGTCATAAACAGCTGATTAGCCTAATCAACAGCATGTTCCCGAGTGCAGCACATCAAACGTTCCGACCGACCCCCATGGAGTCAATTAATTCTCACATCTCTCGCTTCTATACTCTAATAAACTGTCTAGCATATTGGTACAGTAGTTATTTGTATTAAAACCAGGTGATTTGATAATAAATAAAAACAAATAAGCAAAACATCGTAATTTTATACAGTATTTCGCATGTCCCATTATTAAGAATTTGTTTGTATCACTCGTTTTTACAAAGTACTTTTTACTAGAAGCATTCATATTTGAAAAGGAAACTTTTTTTTACATAAACGACAAATTAATTTCAGAAGGAAATTGTATGATTTTTCAACAGTGTTTCTGTTATCTAGTTTGAGGGATTTGAATACCTTTAATGTATTAAAACTGCTAAAATTATATGGTAACCTCAAAGACACACGTTCTTCACTTGATAAAATTTCATTTTTAACAAATACAATATAAATTTCACTGGAAATCACCGCCGGTGAAAGTGTATGCATTTTCGGACAGCAATAATTTCGGATACATTATGTTTTCCTCAATTATTCTGAGGTTTTATTATTTTTGTAATTAACTTACAAATTTTGACTATCAAAATCATCAGCAAAAACTCACCAACAATATTACAAAGAAATATGATTCGTGTGGGTGGGGTGGGGGCACAGGTACAGCAAATCACTAGCAAAAATCATTTAATGTAATAAATAATTTAAAATAAGATGAAAACTCAAGCAAATGTAATGCCCTACAATGCATTTTAGTTTAGATAAATTACTAACACATATGTACATGTACTAGCAAGTGTATAACGTCTGAATCGCATTTCAGGACAGGTCATCCTATTTTCCGGACAAGTAATTTTTGGCAAGATGACTAGTCCCGGTCAACTGGCTTTTAAAAATATTTTTCTAGTATTGTTTATGGTTTTGGAAGATACTCATTGAAAATATTTATCTCCATTATTTTGTTGTATTCTGGGGAAGTGTCATTAATGCCATATCCATAGTTCACTTTAGAAGAGATCACTTAGGTGCCAACATCTTTTAAAGACAAATTGTTCCATTGGTTTTCCAGAATGTCGGAGCCAAACCAAAAAGTCTGTAAACTTCTGATCTCATGATGTTAAAAGTATTTGAACCAAAAAGTATGTAAACTTCTGATCTCATGATGTTAAAAGTATTTCTAATTTCTATTCTGTACGGAACAGTGATGCCTTGTCACTGGGATGAGCTTCCTACACAAGACGAAGGAAACGCAACATACATGTACACGAATGACAGTATAGAGCTGCTTAAGCTGAGGAGATCCAAAATGTCTGCCATTATGATGTATGGGGATCTGACAGGGAAAGATAACTTAGCAGTGAGGGTGAAGTCAGTGGATCAGGAAAGATAACTTAGCATTTACGTGGAAGTCAGGGGATCAGGAAAGATAACTCCACAGTGATGTCAAAGTCAGGAGATCAGGAAAGATAACTCAGCAGTGATGTCGTAGTCAGGAGATCAGGAAAGATAACTCAGCAGTGATGTCGAAGTCAGGAGATCAGGAAAGATAACTCAGCAGTGATGTCGAAGTCAGGAGATCAGGAAAGATAACTCAGCAGTGATGTCGAAGTCAGGAGATCAGGAAAGGTAACTCAGCAGTGATGTCGAAGTCAGGAGATCAGAAAAGATAACTCTAAAGTGATGTTGAAGTCAGGAGTACAGGAAAGATAACTCAAAAATGATGTTGAAGTCAGGAGATCAGGAAAGATAACTCATCTGTGATGTGGAAATCAGAGGATCAGAAAAGATAGCTCAGCAGTGATGTGTAAGTCAGGGGATCAGGAGATAACTCAGCAGTGATGTAAAAGTCAGGGGATCAGGAAAGATAACTCAGCAGTGATGTAAAAGTCAGGGATCAGGAAAGATAACTGTGATGTTTAAGTCGGTTGTGGAAAATTCCAACAATTTATACTCAATCCCAGCCTGGTAGATACAACTGGAAGTACAAGGGATGTGTTGATAGGATTGCAGAAGAGAAATCAATTGCTTCTTCCTGAATATCTGGTAAATTGTGATTGTAACAACCCTTCTGAAAACCCTTTATTTCACATATATTTAACAATATTACTTAGTAAGAATTGAGAACTTTAGGCAGATGAATACAGTCAGGTCGAATTGATAATATCTTGTATTATTGGAATATATAAAAAAAGCTTAGGTTATGAAAAGTTCAAGAGCATCACACAATTCAACCAACCCAAATGTTTTTCATACCCTCATGAATGCAATACATTATCCATTCAATCCTTTAGTGAATCTTGCTAGACAAAACATGTTCGGTTAAAAATGTGTTTCTTTGAACATTTAATGTATGGCCTTTGTTGTTTAGTGACATACCTTTCAACAGATAAATGATTTCATAATAAAATTTGAACAGCCCCCTTAAAGAACCCATGCGGCATGAAATCTCTGAATTCTTCACCATGTGAAACTCAATTGGTGTCTACATGAATATATGCCATGTGAAATCTACTGAATTTTACACCATGTGAAACTCGATTGGTGTCTACATGAATATATGCCATGTGAAATCTACTGAATTTTACACCATGTGAAACTCGATTGGTGTCTACATGAATATATGCCATGTGAAATCTACTGAATTTTACACCATGTGAAACTCAATTGGTGTCTACATGAATATATGCCACGTGAAATCTACTGAATTCTACACCATGTGAAACTCAATTGGTGTCTACATGAATATATGCCATGTGAACTTACTGAATTCTACACCATGTGAAACTTGATTGGTGTCTACATGAATATATGCCATGTGAAACCTACTGAATTCTACACCATGTGAAACTCGATTGGTGTCTACATGAATATATGCCATGTGAAACCTACTGAATTCTACACCATGTGAAACTCAATTGGTGTCTACATGAATATATGCCATGTGAACTTACTGAATTCTACACCATGTGAAACTCAATTGGTGTCTACATGAATATATGCCATGTGAACTTACTGAATTCTACACCATGTGAAACTCAATTGGTGTCTACATGAATATATGCCATGTGAACTTACTGAATTCTACACCATGTGAAACTCAATTGGTGTCTACATGAATATATGCCATGTGAAACCTACTGAATTCTACACCATGTGAAACTATTGGTGTCTACATGAATTTATTCTGTTGAACTTACTGAATTCTTCACCATGTGAAACTCAATTGATGTCTACATGAATATATTCCATGTGAAACCTACTGAATTCTACACCATGTGAAACTCAATTGGTGTCTATGTGAAACCTATCTGATATCATGTGAAATTTAAATATTTTTGAGGTTTTGATGATATATTCTGTTGGTCCAGGATCAGTGAAACTTGGAGTGTTGTTTGATGTTATGATGACCCTATACCTTCAGGTTTGAGTCCAGGCTGTATGGCATAAAGACTTGTTTTAACCCAAACATCGTAGCATGGTCTAAATGAAGATGTGTTTGAATTGATGTAAAAGAAACTGAGTTTTAAAGTAAATGTTCCATGCTTTAAAATAGTTTAATTTTTTTATTACAGCTAACTAATAACACATATCCAGAAAGACGAGGAGTCTATACCCAAGTTCTACAATGGAGATGGTAGATGGTAAGTCTAAGGCATTAAACCCTTTCCTCCATAGATACACCTTAATTGCGAGGGCGAACAGTTTAGATCCAGACCAGCCGGCACATCAATGCTGTCTGATCAGGATCTGCACTGTTCGCTTTATGATTCATTAGGTTATTTCTGACCAAAATCGGGCCAGTGGAGATCCTGATCAGACATCACTGGTCGCACACACGTAATAAGGTGTATACATGTATATGGAGGAAAGGGTTAAGTTTATTAATCAGGGTTTTGCGTCCATTTAGGATATAAAGTGTCCTGGGACCTTTTTTCTGGTTTAGTAAAATAGAAGCAGCTTTCCCTAAAATATTGCATTTCATTGATACATCTCAGAACTGTAATGTATATTTCCATGAAAAACAGGTATAGTTGAATTTCAATAATTCGGGACTAAGAAATAAGTTCCAATTATCGGCAGTTCGAAATATCTAAATTCTGTGGAACGACATTAGTGGATACCATAGTGTTCAGGTAGTAGGCCTGTTTATCTCTATTATTATTTTCTAATAAAATAAAAGACGGTGTAAAACAAATTTGTTATTTAATTTTGGGTATACTCATTGTGGAAAAAAGTCATAGCACTGTTTTGGTCAACAAATAATCAATAAAACAGAAAACATTATAATAAGCTTTGTGTAAAAGATATCCAATGTTATATTTCATCAGCATGGTACAATGGGCCAATGATCAGTGTGACAAGTTCATGTTTCGGTTGATCAGTTGCTGAACTTTATCGCAAATCTGAATACATCACAGTTTGAAGGAGTGGCTCCCGCAAACCTCTATATATATCGGAGCTCAACTGTATTCATAACAAACATGTAATGCTATGTATGGATTATTGTAGGAACAAAGATTGATGTCAGTCAGACAGATCTGAATGTGAAGGAAGAGCAGGTCAAGACTGAAGAGGAGATCCAGTGGGAAAACCAGATCCGACAAACCCCACAGTTCAATGTGAGTTATTCCTCCTTCATTCTGCTCACACTGGAGACCAGTCTGCAATTCTCAGCAGCTGATTGGGCGTATTTGAATCCAAACTCAAAATCAGAAGCTAGTGTTTTGAGACTGGTCCCCATTCTCGGTTTAATAATGAGCCCTGATTCAAAGATTATAAAACTGATATTAGAAACCAGTCTAATATCCCAAGCATTTGGGCTGTTGGGTCTGAAAATTTTATCGGAGGGTGCAAAAAGGTAGATTTTGTGTACATGCGTCTCATAATTGTGGAAAGTTAGTGTCGGGTTTCTGTATTTGCAATGTATATGTGTAAATGTTTTCTGTTTGCTCTCTGCAGATTAACCAACAATTATGGTAAGTTGACCAAGAAATTGAAATGGATCTGTGCTCTGTCAAAGTGGTTTGATGTCATAACATGTCATGAGATATCTGTGGTCTATTACAGTGTCAAAGGGAGATCACTGAATGGGTGTCAAAGGGAGATCACTGGGAGGGTGTCATAACATGTCATGAGAAATCTGTGGTCTATTACAGTGTCAAAGGGAGATCACTGAATGGGTGTCAAAGGGAGATCACTGGGTGGATGTCATAACATAAAATGAGATATCTGTGGTCTTTATCAGTGTCGAAGGGAGATCACTGGGTGGAAGTCTGACAATTGACAGAGTTAATTTCTCCTTGCAGGAGCTACTACAGGACAATCTAGATGAGCCGGTGATATTTGAGATTGTCAAGTTGGTTGAGCGCGGCGTTTTGGAGTTTGCTGATATTGATGAGACGGTGCGCAAGGCACTGTGTCGCTTCACCAAGAAACAGGGGGTACAGTTCTTCAAAGTTCTCTCCCAAAAAGATCTCAGCCATATTGCAAGAAAAGGACCCTATATCTGCTCACAGACCAAAATCTTTGGGTAAGGCAAAATTGTAATATTTCTTTGCAATATTTTTCTCGATGATGGTTGGTCAAATTATATTATAGGGTGTTGATCTAGACTTTAAATTGCATCAACGTCTGTAAAAACTGTTGGGATATTTTTTACCTTTCACTGGTCTGACAAATCTCCTGAGAAATTAAATGTTACGGCAAATTTTATTGGCTTGCATACTAAGGAATTCAGTCATCTTTGTTGAATTAAAATGTCATGCTATGCGAAAAATGAAATAGAAAGTAGATGAACTGTGCCCAAGGTTTTAAAACTGAGAATGGAAACCAGTCTCAAATCTCAAGCATCCTATTGGCTGAAATGGCGATTGGTAACCATTTCAGCCAATCAGATGCTTAAGATTTGAGACTGGTTTCAAATCTCCGTTTTATAATCTTCAGCATTGATTGTCAGACGACAAAGAATTGTAATTGGAAATAAAATACCAAACTATCTTTCATAACTAAGATCACATTTGACATATATTGCTTTAGACTTCTATTAGTTTTGTAGCAATAGGAATGATTAGTTACATTTTAATAGCTAGGTTAGTGCTAGCTGTATTTACATTGAAGCCGAATTGGGCGAAGTAAGTATACACACTGTAGGTATAATTACCGTTTAAAAATTTATAAACCCATTCCTTCATAGATACACCTTTATTGCAAGGGAAAACAGTTTAGATCCAGATCAGCTGGCACATCCGTGCCGTATGATCAGGATCTAAACTGTTATCTTTTTGATTAGTAGGTTATTTCTGATAACAATGTGACCAGTGCAGATCAGACACCTCAGATGTGCCAGCGGATCTGGATCTTCACTGGTCGCACATGCATAAAAATGCCTATTCATAGAAGAAAGGGTTAAAAGACATTAATATTAAACACATTTTCTTTATTTTAGGAGCCAACCTCACCTTCGTATGAAAAACTTAGAGCCAGATTTATTAAGTTGATGAAGTTGTTGACAATAAGCTTATTTGACTAAGGCTAGGACTAACTTAATGATAGTGAAACATGTTAGAAGCACAAGTCCACTTGTTATCCCCCTGTCAAAGGCGTGGGGATATTAGAAATGCCCTTCATCCGTCCGTGTGTCCGTCCGGAACAATTTTGTCCGGAGCATAAGTCCAAAACTACTTGAGGGATTTTATTCAAACTTCATACACTGACAGAGCACATTGGTAGGTAGTTCAGTGTGCAAGAACAATAACTCTACCTTGCCTATTTTAAGAGTTATTCCTCTTTATCATATTAACTTGATAAATTTTGTCCGGAGCATAAGTCCAAAACTACTAGAGGGATTTTATTCAAACTTCATACACTGACAGAGCACATTAGTAGGTAGTGCAGTGTGCAAGAACAATAACTCTACCTTGCCTATTTTAAGAGTTATTCCCCTTTATCATATTTACTTGATATATTTTGTCCGGAGCATAACTCCAAAACTACTTGAGGGATTTTATTCAAACTTCATACACTGACAGAGCACATTGGTAGGTAGTGCAGTGTGCAAGAACAATAACTCTACCTTGCCTATTTTAAGAGTTATTCCTCTTTATCAGATTTACTTGATATATTTTGTCCGGAGCATAACTCCAAAACTACTTGAGGGATTATATTCAAACTTCATTCACTGACAGAGCACATTGGTAGGTAGTGCAATGTGCAAGAACAATAACTCTACCTCGCCCATTTTAATAGTTATTCCACTTTATCAGATTTACTTGATAAATTTTGTCCGTAGCTTAACTCCAAAACTTAAAAGGATTTCCTCTCCAGGTAAATTATACGAAAGTACAACCTTCAGGTAACTTATTTCCGGCAGGGGGGAATTAACCATGTGTAACATGGCTCTTGTTTTTGAACAGTGACCTTATGGAAAATGCTATTAAATATTATAAAGAATAAATAAAATATTATAAAGAATGAAAGTTATGTTCTTGGGGACAGGATTGACACTGTTTGCTTTTATATTCATTAGGTTTTATCTGACCAAGAGGTGAACACTGTAAATCCAGGTTATATGGCATTCTTAGTAATGATAAAAGCAAACTGACCGGGTATTTGATTTAGGAAAAAAAAAACGTTTAAGGACAGATCTATTTTATAACTTTTTGATGATTTCAGTTACTATGTAAAGAATGGAGCATCAATAAATAACGGCCCGGATCCAGCAAAGGTGGCAGAACTACTGGCGGTGTCCGGCTACCCACTGAAGATCTCACCAGGTGAGCTTTTTAAATGGCGATAAAATCTGGGTCCAAGATCATAAAGCTGAGACCAGTCTCAAATCTCAAGCATCAAATTTGTTGAACTGGAGATCTCGAGCATTTCTGATTGATTGGCAGAAATGGAGATTTCAAGCGTCTTGGGACCTGAAGAAATCAGGAATGGGCCTTAATATTTCTAAATTAAGTCTGGCATTCAGGATTGAATTGAAACTGGAGACCAGTCTCAAATCTCAAGCATCTGATTGGCTCAAATGAAGACAAGTCAAAAATCTTAAGAATTGGATATTACATATAAAGCTGAAATGGTGACTACTTTCCATTTCAGCCAATCAGATGCTTGAGATTTCAGACTGGTCTTCAGTCTACGTTTTATGATCTTTGCCGCTGTCCACTTAGTTTCAGGATATTATGAAAGTAAATTTGTACAATTTTACATGTTAACATGTATGATGTGGTGTTATTTTGAACATCATATGATGTGATGTTTATTTCTCAGAATTCACAAGTTCAATTTCTATTCTTGTAATCTTTGAACCAAAGACAAACAGGCAGGGAACCTAATAGCTGCTGAATGTCGGGTGTCGTTTTGATTTTGTTTTAAGGGTAATGACCGAAATACCCCTACTGAAAAAAAAAATCAGCTAAAATCATAGCGGTCAAAACAATGCTTTTAGAAAATTTCATTAGTCAGAGTCATTTTTGGCATCAAGAATGTGTCATAGTAGCGATGCTGTTGTCCATAGTTTAACACAAGTGTGTATTTCAGGTCAGCGGTGTTATGGACCGCCACCAGGCTGGGTAGGTGAGGCCCCAGAACACAGAGAAATTTCCGTCAGTAAAGTCCCCTACGATTGGTATGAAGACAAACTTGTTCCGGTTTTCTCCAAGTTCGGCAAGATTTACGAGTTACGAATTATGATGGATAATATAACCGGACTGACGAGGAATTTCTGCTTTGTGAAATACTGTGATGAGGAAGAGAACGAGCGAGCACTAAGGAAAATAGACGGGTAATCCCTCAGGTTTCAGTTATCTAATGATTGTGTTCATCGTGGTATGAGAATCATTTTGGTTATTTAACCCTTTCCTCTATATATATATGCCTTAATGGCATGGGCAAACTGTGTACAAATGTGCCGGCTGATCTGGATCAACAATGGTTGCACAATGCGATAAATGCATATATATATATATATATAGTATTGAGTATAGAGTTAAAGTGTTGGAAGCCCAAGAGTTCACTTTTACTTTAACAACCCAAAGGGTTTTGAACCTCTAGACCCAAGATCATATAACTAAGATTGGTAATAGTGTTTATTTATTTATTTTATGCTTTTCAGTGAATTATAGAATTTTCCTGGTGAAATAAAAGTGGTATTTCACTGTTTTCAAACAGTGGAATATCATTTTTATTTTCACTGATATTTTCACGTTGGTATCCAAAAGCACATAACATACCAAATGAGAACATTAAGAAAACGGCTCAAATTTGTATATTTGATGTCATGACATCACATCATAAACAAGCAGTTTTGGTGCCATTTCTTGCAACTTTTCTGTCTAATTCACGCAAATTATACACTTAAAGCATAAGATAAAAAGAAAATGTGTTTAGCAGTGAAAGATAGAAATATAGTTTACCTGTGAACTGCGGAATCATGTATTTTCACTTGTGGCTTGCCACTCGTGAAAATACAAATTCCGGAGCTCACTCGGTGAAATATATTTCTATCTTAACTGATAAAAACAAATATCCTCTATATATATTATGTGTAGTATGATATACAGATGTGTAGTAGTGGTAAAATTCATATTCTGGTAGTGAGATGTATATATGTGCGTGTTTTTCATTTTTGCCACTGACTTACTGTATTGCCTTTAAGTAAAAAGTGTCATTCATTTTAGAATAGATGATATAGAAATCAAATGTTGTTTCAGGTATGAGATAGAAGAGTTTGTCACACTCAAAGCCAATTTCTCCTCTTGTAACAAGCGACTATTTGTTGGCAATATTCCAAAATCCGAAACAGGGGAGGCAATCAAACAGATGTTTGGACAGTTTGTTGAAGGTAAAATACATAATACTTCATGTTTGGACAGTTTGTCAAAGGTCCAGTACACATAATTTATATGATTTATTGTTTAGACTGCGGAGGGCACAGTTAAAAAACTTAATTTTTGGACAGTTTGCGGAGGGTACAGCACACAAAAAAAATGTTTAGACAGTTTATGATGGTAAATGTAAGACTTGATATTAGGAGAAGTTTTTGAAGGTGTATTACTAAGATTTCATATTTAAACAGTTTGTGGAATGTATACTTCACAAGGCAATGGTTCAATATTTGTGTTAACATGAAACAATGGTTTAGAAATGTTTTGAAGTAGCTGGATATATTTCTAAAGTAGGTTGGGGTCTTTTGATCCTCACCTGTGCCCAAGGTTATAAATCTGAGCATGGAAAGCAGTCTCAAATCTCAAGCATCCGATTGGCTGAAATGGCGACTGGACTGGAGATTTGAGACTACTTACTAATCTCAGCTTTATAACCTTCAGGCCTGGTTGGGGCAACAACCCTTGAATGAGGTCCAGTAGGTGAGTGGGAGTGGGGTGGGTTAAAAGCTAATGACATTGTAGTTGAAATCCTGGAAAACTAGATTTTAAGAAGTTCAAAATCAGCAATCTATCTTTCAATTCATGTCTACACACAAACTTGACAAATATTTCAAATAAAAAGCATAATATTTTTGTTAGTATAGGAAAACTAACTAGGTGAGGATGCTTAAGTTACTGGGTGATTATACTGGCCCCTGGCCCAGTTCTACATGGCTGATGAAGACCACACATTGATTTACAATTTGAATTTATATTGTTAACATCTGATGAGATCAAGCCACTTGACATTTATTCATTTTCACCCCTCTCTTCCTCCAACCCACACCTCGCCTAGTCAAAACTTAACCCTTTCCTCAATAAATACGCTTTTTTTATGCATGTGCCGTCTGATCAGGATCTGCACTGGTCGCATTTTGGTCAGAAATAACCTAATGAGTCAAAAAGCAAGCAGTTAAGATCCAGATCAAATGGCATGGATGTGCCAGCTGATCTGGATCTAAACTGTTCGCCCTTGCAATAAAGGTGTATCTACGAAGGAAAAGGGTTAAGTGAGTCATAACAAGCAACTAGGATATAGGTTAAAAACAATTATTCTGTTACTGTTCTGATCAGAGAAAATCTGTCGTGATAACAAGACTGTAACTTGTAATTTTTCAGGCATCACAAATGTTGAGGTGTTAGTGAACGAGGAGAAAGCAGCACAAGGGGACAAGAACCGGGGCTTCTGCTTCATGGATTTCCGAACTCATGGCCTTGCTGCCGAGGCCAAGAAAATCATTGCCGGCATGGGACCCAAGGTAAGTGTTACCTGGCATACACCAAATCAGTTTTAGAATTACCTGACAGGTATTACTCTATGTATACACCTTTTTTTCGCATGAGTAAACAGTGTAGATCCAGATCAGCCAGCACATCAGTGCCACCTGATCCAAAACCTGCACTGTTTGCTTTCTGGTCAGAAATAACCTTATAAATCAAAAGGGGAACAGTAAAAGTCCTCATCAGATGGCAAAACTGTGCCAACTGCCCATGCCATAAAAGCATATTCAAGGAGGAAAGATTTAAGAAAGCAAACACTGATCATCATATAAAACAACAAACACTGGGTATAGCTACTAGCTATGAATGCTTTTGGCGCAACTGAGTAATTTCATACATGTGATAACTGAAATGGGCCAAAACTGGATTTTCAGATGGATTTAAGGGCTCAAAACTGGAGTTAAGTGCAAGTGCCTGAGTTGCCTGTTTTTACCTAGACACTATATCAGGATATTGGATAACAGGATCTTGATTATCAGGGATTATTTTTAATCCTGCCAGGATATCACATGATTGTATGTAATCTTGTCTCATCTTTTTTCTGGGCACCCATATCAGCTTTGGGAAGTTATATGTTCAAAGATGAACTTGTTCTTTAACCCTTTCGTCCATAAACACACCTTTGTTGCATGGGCGAACAGTATATATCCAGATCAGCCGGCCATCTGATAAGGATCTGCACTGTTCGCTTTATGATTTAATAGGTTATTTCTAACCAAAATGCGACCAGTGCAGATCCTGATCAGACTGAACGGATGTGCCGGGTGATCTGGATCTACACTGGTTGCACATGCATAAAAATTCATATTTAATGAGGAAAGGGTTAACTGGCTCAGTGGGTTGTGTTAAATGAGGTTCTCTTTCCACAGGTGGCCTTCAGCACAGGTTGTGCTGTACTTTTCGTCAGTGGTTTTCAATATCCATTATACCAAAATCTTAACCATTTCCTCTATTTATATAGGCATTTTTAAGCATGTGTGACCAGTGTTGATCCTGATCAGCCAGCACATCCATGCCATCTGATCAGGATCTGCACTGGTCGCATTTTGGTGAGAAATAACCTTAATGAATCAAAAAGCAATCAGTGCAGATCCTGGTCAGACGGCACTGAGGAAAGGGTTATTATTATACTGCAAAGAAATTTCCTTGAATTTGATTGGATAATTTGCGGCTGATGTATATCCGTATTTACGGATCGGCCGTAGATATGAACTGCACGTGCCTTAATTTCCCCGTCTGGCCTCCCACCTTTTGTTGTCCGCCATTTTGTTTTGAATTTCCGTAAAATGCATAATTTGAAGCCGATCTTGTAAATTATAAAGCGGTATGCTTAGGAATTACTAAAATTGTTACAGAAAATATTTATATGATGTTTTTAACGTTGAAAACGATCAGATTATTCTCAGTTTGTGAATAAAAATCAAATGGATAGTCCATTCAATTTCTATAGAAGTGACGTCATGCAGGTAAATTAATGACGTCAGACATGTAATTATTGAGGTTCTCAGAGGGGAATTAAGCCGTTCGGCATTAAATAAGCGAAATAATCGAAAAATCGATGTTTTCTTATTAATTTTGTCTGAAAAAGTCTTTGCAGTATAATAAAACAATTATTTGGTTCCTTGAAAGGGTATGTGAGGATATATTGCCGGTCTGGGTGTCATATTATCCCTCGCCTGCGGCTCGGGTAATATGACACCCAGACCGGCAATATATCCTCACATTCCCTGTCAAAAAACCAAATAACTATATAATATTGTCATAAGCAGTTTATTAAAGGCTTAAATTTGTTGTCATGATGACTGTTTTGATCCTTGACATACTGATGAAAAGTCCTTTGATTTTTTAACCCTTTACTCCATACTTTAAGGGTTTTTAAGCTTGTGTGACTAGTGTTGATCAGCCAGCATGTCATCTGGCCCCGTGATTATAAAACTTTTTTCATGCTCAACTCAATTTGAGCATGAAAAAAGTTTGGCTTTGTTTCTGTTCATTATATAAAATAAAATATTTTAAATTAAAAATATGGCAAAATTGCTCTCAACAACAACTGTTAAACAGATAGTTATTCCTTATTAATGAAGACTGTTAATGTTCTAGACATTTTAAGTTTGAGCACAGAACTGAGTTGAGCATGAAAAAAGTTTTATAATCACGGGGCCAGATCTCGATCTATACTGGTAACATCTTGTTCAGAAAAAAATGAATCTAAAAGTGTAGGTCCCAATGAGTCTAACTGCAAATAGCGAAGATCTTTATCAAACAGCACGTTGTTGCTTGCTGATCTTGATCTACACAGTTTGTCCATGCCATAAGAGCGTATAGATGGAAGTGGCTAAATGAAATGTACGAGAACCATGCCAACATGTTTTGTCTGGTGTTTACAGATATTTTCTGGCAAGATGCTGAAGGTAGAGTGGTCGGAGCCCCAGTATGAACCTTCCCCACAGGAGAGTATCAAGGTCAAGGCTGTACACGTCAGCAATCTGGCATCGGACGTCACCGAGGAGAAATTACGATCAGTATTTGAAGCGTATGGTAAATTATTCCACGTTCAGAAGGTGCGAGATTATGGGTTTATCCACTACGAGGAGCGGGATGATTGTTTACGAGCCATCGAGGAAGCAGACGGCATGGAGCTGAACGGTTTTAAGATCAAATGTCGTCTGTCCTCATCGGGGCCATTGAAGCGGAAAATCAAACGGCAGAATGAGAAGGCAAGAATGCGTGGAGAGTTTGGTTTTGGCAAGCCGAAGGAGAGACAGAGACCCCCACCTCCTAAGAAGCGGCGATTTGATAGTGACAGCAGAAGCAGCGGTGGGTACGAGAGGAGAAGTAGCGGCGGCAGGAATTCTAACTATGGCGGAGACAATAGTGGCGGATACCGTTCAAGTGGAGGCAGCAGTGGGGGATATGATAGAAGAAGTGGTGGGGGGTATGGGGGAAACAGTGGCGGATATGGGGGAAACAAGAGTGGCAGATATGGGGGTAGTAGTGGTGGTGGGGGATATGGGGGTAGTAGTGGTGGTGGGGGATATGGGGGTAGTAGTGGTGGTGGGGGATATGGGGGTAGTAGTGGTGGTGGGGGATATGGGGGTAGTACTGGTGGTGGGGGATTTGGAGGTGGGGGTTACCGATCTGGTAGCAGTGGGGGTGGTTACAGCAGTGGAGGGAGTGGTGGGGGATTCAGTGCTGGGCAGAAGCGTCGCTATGACGACAGAGGGGATAGATATGATAGTTATGGAGGGGGATATTCCGGAGGTTATGCTGGGGGTAGATACTGAACTCAGCAGCAGTAATACATACACTTTATATCCGTGTTTAAATCAAAAAGTGAATGTCCTTACGGATCTTTCAGTGCTTGTCACAAGATAAAAAGAGAACAGTGTAGATCCTTATCAGATTGACGAATATACCAGCTGATCTGGATCTATTTTGAGACCGGAGACAAGATCTGAAACTGTAGTTTGTGATAGGTCAGTTTGGATAAAGGACTTGGTTTCAACCAATTAGCAGCCAGAGTTTGGTGTATTGGTTTCTTTCTTAATGTTATGAACTAGGAGGCTGTTGTTAGTTTTACATTAGATATAAAAGATGAAGCAATAGTGTTAGAAACTTTACTTTGCTTGGAAAACCTGGCATTTCACTTGACAGATTGGTATTTAAAACAGTGTGTAGTAAACAAGCAAACTAAATCAACTGTACTTTTTATGTTTCCAATTTACAAGAAACAGTGCCCAAGGTTATAAAACTGAGCATGGAAACCAGTCTCAAATCTCAAGCATCTGATTGTCTGAAATGGCGACCAGTCGCCATTTCAGCCAATCAGATGCTTGAGATTTGAGACTGGTTTCCAAACTCAGTTTTATAACCTTCAGCCCTGTTTAGTATATTACTCCATGATTATATTGTAACACATGTGTGACCAGTGTAGATCCAGGTCATTGAGCACATGTTTGCTGTCTACTCTAGGTCTGCACCGGTTACATCTTGGTCAGAAATAACCTAATGAATCTATAAGGGAATTGTGTAGATCGTTATCAGATGGCAGGAATGTGCCGGCTGATCTGTAACTACACTGTTGGCACATGCCATTAGGTGGTATATCTATATATGGTGGAATGGGTCAAAAATAGTATACAGTAAAAGAGCAAATAAGATGAACTGTACCAATTTGCAAGAAACTGTTTAAATTTTCATTATATTCAATGAAGGTTTCATTTCATATCATTAGTGATATTTTATTATTGTTATTCTCATATGACATCATTTGTTAAGAGCCAGGGCTTTTTTTTTGTCGATTTTATAGCTGATATTCTCCAAATGGTGAACAAAAGCCATAAGAGCCATCTTCATTCCTTGCATGAATTGTGAAAAAATCCATACTTGAAATCAGTAAAATTAATATGCTGTTAGGAATTCCTTGTTTTTGATTTGTCTCATGTAAAAGGAATGTATTTCAGAATTTAAATTGTACACTTTGTTTTACCATTTAACCTTTTACTTCATATATGTACATTCTATCAAATGTGTAAACAGTGTAGATCCAGATCAGCTGGCACATCCATCCCATCTGATCAGGATCTGCATGGGTCGCATCTTGGTCAGAAAAAACCTAAAGAGAACAGTGCAGATTCTGATCAGATGGCACAGATGTGCCGGATATTACATACTGAGAAATAATAGATAATTGTAAGTCCTTTACAATGTAAAAAGATATGACCATGGACATATTCCTGTGACGTGTTCTATATGATATCGTTCATTGTTCTATTTTAACCCTTTACTCCATAGACACACCTTCATGGCATGGGGGAACAGTGTAGATCCAGATCAGCTGGCTCGTGTGTGGTAACAGACAGCACAGATAGGTGTGCTGGCTGATCTCCGCTGAAGATTATAAAAGGTTAAACTAAGATTTGAAACCAGTCTCAAATCTCAAGCATCTGATTGGCTTTGATTAGCTGAAATGGAGACAAGTCTCCATTTCTGCCAGTCAGAGCCTTAAGATTTGAGACTGGTTTCTTTTCTCAGTTATATTATCTTGGGACCTGAACACTTTGCCCATGCGATGTTCTGTCCATGGAGAAAAGGGTTAAAAAAATAAATACCAGTAGTTGTTTACAAATGCTTTGTCATACTCTCATTGATCAGTCAACCATCCAAAATATCAGTTTTGTTGTTATTGTCTATCACTTTCCTCCATATATATGCCTTTATGGCATGGGCGAACAGTGTAGATTTAGATCAGCCAGCACATCTGTTCTTTATTTGGTCAGAAATAACCAAACAAATTAAAAAGCAAACAGTGCAGATCCTTATCAAATGGCACAAATGTGCCATCTGATCTGAATCTACACTGGTTACACATGTATGAAAAAGGCGTATATATGGAAGAAAGGAATATAAATGTCTGATTTTCTTTTTGCGTACATTTACATGAATGAGTGTCATGACTGGAATAAATTTGTGACATTTTATGCATGTTGTTTTATTTTATTAACCCTTTCCTCCATATATACACCTTTTTACACATGTGCGACCAGTGTAGATCAAGATCAGCCAGCACATCTGTGCCGTCTGATCAGGATCTGCACTGTTCCTTATTTGGTCAGAAATAACCAAACAAATTAAAAAGCGAACAGTGCAGATTCTGATCAAATGGCACAAATGTGTCATCTGATCTGGATCTACACTGGTCACACATGAAAAAAAGGCGTATGTTTGGAGGAAAGGGATATAAATGTTGGTTATTTAGATTTTGTTTTTGTGTACATGTACTTGAATAATTATCATGACTGTGGAATAAATTTGTGACATTTTATTCATGTTGTTTTATTTTATTAAAGTGTTTCCTTCAACTTGAACATACTTGATACTTTTCTATGCTTTCAGTGAATTTAATATTTTTTTCAGTGAAGTGTTATTTCCAAGTTGGCTAACAGTGTAACATCTGTTTTAATTTTCAGTCTTTTCACATAGGTACTCGTACGCACAAGATATTTTAAATGAGAATGTTTCTGATTGAGAACGATCAGAAAACATGTTCAAGTTTTGGTATATGGCATCATGACGCAACATCATAAACAAATGTTTTTGGTGCCATTTCATGGAACTTGTCTGCCAAAATCATGCAAAAAGGTAAAGGCAAAAAATTAACAGAAAATTTGTTTTTATCAGTGAAAGATAGAAATTTATTTCACTTTACTGTGAACTCCCAATTTTTTTTTTTACTCCTGAAAATACCAACTCCAGAGCTCACTTGGTGAAATATAGTTTTATCATACACTGGTAAAACAAACAAATCTCTATATCATTTGTTAAACAAAAGTTTCATTGGAAATTAATACTTCCAAGGGGTATTAGTCCTGCTTAACAATTGGAGCAGGTTCTGTACAGATCTGAGATCATTAAGAAAATGTCAATACAATATCTGTTTGACAAAATCTTGAGGCAGCAGTTTAAAGCACTGTTTTATAAGCCATTTTATTCATTGAAATAACTTTGGTTTACAAGCAACCCCAAACGTTTGTCAATGGGTTAACAAAACTTAGCAGTGAAGATCGTGAATGCTTTAAGAAAACCTTAGCAAACTTACCCTTAAATCACTTAATTAACGTCCTCCATATATTCTATTTTTATCACATTGAGTAAACTGTAGACACATCCGTGCCGTCTGATCAGAATCTGCACTGTTCGTTTTTTGGTCAGAAATAACCTAATAAACTAAAAGGAAAACATTGCAGATCCTGATCAGATAGCATGGATGGCCTGCTGATCTGGATCTACAATGGTCGCCCATGCCATAAGGTGTGAATATGGAGGAAAGGGTTAAACATTATTTTTGATAAAAGGAGATAACAAGGACTGGAACCCTAATTAACATCTCAGGAAAATGTTTAAGATTTAGCATTGTGGATCGGCTGAAACTGTGACTGGTCGCCATTTCAGTCAGTCAGATGCTTGAGAATGAGTGAACCTGCTATTGCGAGTAATACAAACAAGGTAGCAAGAGAGAAAAGATTGAGCTACCAGTGTTACCTGACTATGGTTAAGTTAGTACTACACTTGTACTACATAACCATAGAGCTTTTATTGTGATAGAGCAACAGCCTGGCATGCGAGGGTCCCTGGTTCAATTCTTGGTTCAGGAAGGAATTTTCTAGAACCCTTGTTACACCTGGTCCAGTATTTTCTGCATTGTAAACATCTATGATGAAATACATGTAATCTGCCAAAAGTTGTGAAATTTTGTACACTCAGGGGTTTGCTGTAACAGCTTTTTAGGGCAGCAATATTTCATTTTCATGGGAAATTGAGCCAGCAAACTGGAAATTGAGCCAGCAAACTGGAGCACTTAACAACCCTTAGATTACCACAAGCGAACCCCCTGACCGTGGCACTGATATCGGTAGGTAGCATACAATGAAGAACAAGCGAACCCCCTGACCGTGGCACTGATATCGGTAGGTAGCATACAATGAACCACAAGCGAACCCCCTGACCGTGGCACTGATATCGGTAGGTAGCATACAATGAAGAACAAGCGAACCCCCTGACCGTGGCACTGATATCGGTAGGTAGCATACAATGAAGAACAAGCGAACCCCCTGACCATGGCACTGATATCGGTAGGTAGCATACAATGAAGAACAAGCGAACCCCCTGACCGTGGCACTGATATCGGTAGGTAGCATACAATGAAGAACAAGCGAACCCCCTGACCGTGGCACTGATATCGGTAGGTAGCATACAATGAAGAACAAGCGAACCCCCTGACCGTGGCACTGATATCGGTAGGTAGCATACAATGAAGAACAAGCGAACCCCCTGACCGTGGCACTGATATCGGTAGGTAGCATACAATGAAGAACAAGCGAACCCCCTGACCGTGGCACTGATATCGGTAGGTAGCATACAATGAAGAACAAGCGAACCCCCTGACCGTGGCACTGATATCGGTAGGTAGCATACAATGAAGAACAAGCGAACCCCCTGACCGTGGCACTGATATCGGTAGGTAGCATACAATGAAGAACAAGCGAACCCCCTGACCGTGGCACTGATATCGGTAGGTAGCATACAATGAACCACAAGCGAACCCCCTGACCGTGGCACTGATATCGGTAGGTAGCATACAATGAAGAACAAGACAGCAGATGTTTGTGTTATGATTTGTATGAATAATGTATTTATTAAAGCAAAATCATAATGTCTACAAAAATGTTCACAGTACAGTATACAGCCATGTGGCAAAATAAAATTCATAAAAAATCTTAAACAAAACATTCATAGCAAACATATAATATGATCTTATGTATATAAATCAATGTTTAGAAAGATTATATAATCTAAATCTGAAATGTCTTTTTTCTCACAGAAATAATGTGGTTATCATTCTTCTTAAAAACATCTTCTCCGTCACATTTTAATGTTCCTTCAGGGCTGACAATAAGTTAACCCTTTACTCCATATATACAACTTACATCGCGAAGATCCAGATCAGCTGGCACATCAGTGTCTTCTGATCAGGAGCTACAGTGTTCACTTTGAGACTTATTAATTTACCAAGAAGAAAATAGTGTAGATCCTGATCAGAAGGGATTGATGTGCCACTTTATCTGGACCTAAACTATTTGCACATATCATATGGGGCACGCCACGGTTAAAAGGTAGCTTCGGTCATATTTTGTGACATTTTAGTTGTTACTATATTTAGAAAGAACTTACAACTATCTATAAATTTCTCATAACTAACAAGTTCTTTTCTTACACATTTTGACAATAAAATGATATTTTAACGCGGAATGCATAATAATCAATGTCGTCGGCTCAACTTTATGACACGATTTCAAGGATTGATGTCAACTGTCCAAAGGTACCTTTTCCTGTGAAGCGCCCCATATCATAACCTGTATTTATTGAGTAAATGGTTAACTGCCAACAAGGATAAATGCAAAGTGCCATTAGCGATCATAGCATACACAGTCTAGTGTTTGTACCTTTCTCTTATACCAAGCACAAAGTTGTGTATTCATTATAAACATATATAAAGAATTTTAACCATGTCAATAGATTTATTTTTATCATTCTTACTATCAATTCAGGGGAGGTAAATTCCAGATTTCTGGATCAGTCATGAGTATTATCTCCCCTGTCTCTGGGACACCAGGCTGAGCTACCAGCCTTCAGTCCAGCACTTTAATAATACAAAGACTTCTACCTTCTGTAAGTAATAGAGATTGTTTTTGACGCACAATAATAATGAACCCTTTACTCCATTATATATAGGTTTTATTGTATATGTGACCAGTGTAGATCCAGATCAGTGTCCAAGGTTATAAAACTGAGCATTGAAACCAGTCTCAAATCTCAAGCATCTGATTGGCTGAAATGGAGACTGGTCGCCATTTCAGCCAATCAGATGCTTGAGATTTGAGACTGGTTTCCAATCTCAGTTTTATAGCCTCCAACCCAGAGCATGTAGATCCATGCCATGTTAGCTGGATCTACACTGGTCACCATTCAGTCAGAAATAACCTTATTAACCCTTTCCTCCATAGACACACCTTTATTGTGTGGGCGAACACTGTAGATTCAGGATCTGCACTGTTTGCTTTTTGATTTGTTAGTTTATTTCTGAGTAAAATGTGACCAGTGCAGATCCTGATCAAATGGCTCAGATGTGCCGGCTGATCTGGATCTACACTGGTCGCACTAGGGTAAAAACATTTATTATGGAGGAAAGGGTTAATCAAACAATGAACAGATGTGTAAGATGTGCTCACTGATCTTGATCTACACTATTCACCCATGGGATAACTGCCATATCCCATGGAGTAAAGAGTTAACAAACATGTCTATGTGTTACAGGTGGCTCTTTTCTAAGTGATCAAGAACCTATTACATGTTGTTTCTATAAGGTTCAACAAAGTAATGAAATCAGATGCAAAACTATGTATTAATATATACATATACATTCATATTCTACAAAATAAAAATTTTCTACATATTCTACAAAATTAATATGCACCATTTCTTACATAAAAACTGGAACGTTTTGGAAGTTTTGATTGATATAAGAATAATACAACACTATGGCTTAGTGCCAAACTCACTGTAGCTGATATTCAATTAACAAAATCCATTTTGAAACACTGAATCCATGGCATTATGACCAGAAACATTGAGTTTACTGTACACAGTTCAGTTCACAGCCATAGATTATAAAACTGAGATTGGAGACCACTCTCAATTATCAAGGATCTGATTGGCTGTAACGGAAACAAGTCTCCATTTCAGCCAATTGGACTTTTAAATTTTAATTGTGCCGTTAGGCTAACTCAACACAGTGGTTACTTGCCTTGATTTCAGCCACCACAAGGGAAATAACTCCGATATGCTAACTCAGATATTGGAGATTTGAGACTGGTCTCCAATTTTAGTTTTATGATCTTGAGCCCAGTCATAATACCCTGTCTTCTGCTTGGATGGCATAACAGCTGCTTTAACCATTTCAGTTGACAGATCAGTATGAACCCTTTCCTCCAATATACACATTTTTACGCATGTGTGACCAGTGTAGATCTGGATCAGCCGGCACATCCATGCCGTCTGATCAGGATCTGCACAAGTCACATTCTGGTAAGAAATAACCTAACACATCAAAAAGCAAACAGTGAAGATCCTGATCAGACGACATGGATGTGCCAGCTAATCTGGATCTACACTGTTTGTCCACACAATAAAGGTGTGTCTATTGAGTAGTGATGGGCCGATAATCGGCTATAATCGAATAATCGTCGCATGTTTCTAAAAAACGAACGATCGCCAACGAAAGCCAATGATCGGCGATTGATTGATCTATGCCCTTTACGGCCTTTACTTTAGTTCTGTCAGCAACACATTTGTTTTCGCAACTAGCGCTCAGATCGTTCGTAGTAATTTAGAAGCAGTCTGGTACGGAGTTCTACGGGTTTTAGCACTTTGTTTCAAGATGGAAGACAACGATGGAGAAAGCAATGAAAATGACCAAAAAATATATGATTATCCAGGACAGTTTACGTCCGAATGTTGGAAGGTTTTAGGTTTTTATAAAACAAAACCAGGTCCTCCATCGAAACAAACTCTTGATATGAACTATGCGGTATGCAGATTGTGCAAGAAGAAATACGTGAACAAGTGTAAGTTCGTACCGGTATTCTTCGTACCAACGTCAGTTGGGAACTTAGTCCCAATGTTATTGTTAACTACAGGTTAAAGTCAATTTGTCCAGTGTTCAAATGAAAAGAATAAGTGAAACATTCCTAGTACATTATTGTTGTTACCTGATTCTGCACCTGTCTGTAGTTATTATCAAAATCTTACCACAACATTGTTTACGATTTATCCAGGGCTCAATCTGCCATTAGCCATTTGCTACAAATTTAGCAATTTTGCTATACAAATCATGAATTGGCTACAGGATTTCTTACCCATATTATGAAATTTTCATAAAATGTTGTATGAAACCAGAAAATCACACTTATTTGGCTAAAAGAAATTTTCAGCCAGGGTAAGCCCTGATTTATCAATTATTATTAGTTGTTTGTTGATAAGTTTATTAGATGAAAGTTTAGAAAAAAGAACTACTGTTTTTAGTATTACTAACATTTTTCATTTATTTTTTAGCAAATACATCCAACTTCCTGGCCCATATCAGGACCGACCACCCAGATTATAAGAAATCAGCGTAATTGTTTTAAGAAGAAAAAAAATATCCACAAATATAAAGTAGTTATTTACCTTATAATTATATATATACAATTTGTTCCAGAATTTAGTTTAAGTTGGTATTAAATAGCTGTCAGATAATATCCGATTAATCGAATAATCAAATCGGATTGATCTTGCCGATTATCCGATGCTGAAATCCAACCGATTGCCCATCACTACTATTGAGTAAGGGGCTACACTTGAGAATGGTTTTCCTTTTTAAAGTTATGTAATATTGAGCTCCGATGCTGTCTTAAATATTTCACCGGGATTCTGTTACAGTTCAATACATTTTACCAGAGAAGAAATATACCCAACTAAATCACTAATTTTCCATCAGTCTCAATTCACAACTTGTTGGACCAAAAACTTTCTTAAGTGTTGGACTGGCGGAAAAGTTGACAGGTACAAAATTGTGGAATGGCAAGTATGAGATTCTAGACTGGTTTATAAAGCCATGTGGAAAAATCTCTTAACCAGCCAAAGTTTACAATTACTTCTTCTTAGCACTTAACCAAAACTTCCACAATATTTATTATTTTCTCTTTCATGTATATTGAAATATTCCAGACTGAAGTAATTTACTTTCATCATGTAACTTCTAACTCTGTATGTGAACTGAACTATCACTTTACTCCATATATAGGCATTTGCGATGTATACTCAACAAAAATAGAAACCTGACACTTTATATTTGGTGTATTTTCCTGGAATCAGATTTAAAGCTAATTGAATTGTGGTATGTAATAAAAATTGTGCATGTTTTGAACTTAATTATGCATTTTGATATTTTTGGTGCATGAAACAAGTGATTCAGTGGTTATTTTCTTTTGGATGGTGCAAAAATATATAGATTTTGAATATGCACCTCATACTTATTCAAAGTTACAGTGTCAGGTTTCTTTTTTTGTTGAGTATAGATCCAGATCAGCTGGCATTTATGCCGTCTGATCTGGGACCACACCGTTCTCTTCTTGGTAAGAAATAACCTATTTAATCAAAAAAGCAAACAGTGCAGATCCTGATCAGAATGCACGCATGTTCCGGCCGATCTAGATCTACACTTTTTGCCTACACAAAGATTGTGTCTATGGAGTAAAGTATTATTCAGAACCATGGAATAAAACAAAATCCTAACACACAATGAAGAAACCAATTGGAACACAATAAGCAAACATAATTCAAGCACCGAAACATGAAGAGATCATTTCATAATTGAATATTAAACATTACACATATGTGATCAACAATACATGCACATGAAACTTTAACTGAACCAAAAAACATAAGCAAGCTCCAATGTCAGGTCAAAGTTTTAATTTTAAAGTTTAAAAGATAAGCTTACTTGATTGATTTCAGTTTTAAGAATATGTTTTTATTTCTGTTTCTATATATAAAGTTTAAAAAAATTGATCAGCAAGAAACTTTTTGAGTAGAAACTCAAAAACCTGAAATATTTCCATGATAAAAAGACGATTTTATTTCATTTTCCTGAAGTATTCCAAGAAAGTTTCATTAGATCTTAATGTTCTACTGAGAGCAGTTCAATTTTTGCCCATTTCATGCCCGGGAGAAAATGCACAAATAATAAATTTTAGCCCTCAGTGAAATGGGAAAAATGCACAAATAATAAATTATTACCCTCAGTGAAATGGGGAAAATGCACAATTAATAAATTTTAACTCTCAGTGAAATGGGGAAAATGCACAAATAATAAACCCTCATTAAAATTTAACCAGGTTGTGAGGTGTGAGTTTGTGCAGAGGAATGGCTGCTAGAATTTTTTCACCAAAATAAATACACATGAAATGAAATCAACACTTTACACCATATATACACATTATATCACATGTACTAACAGTGTAGATCCAGAGCATCCAGCACATCTATGCTCTCTGCACTGTTTCATTTTTGTAAAAAAAAGTGAAAAGTGCAGATTCTGATCAAACGACACTGATGTGCTGGCTGATCTTGATCTACACTGTTCGCCAATGACATAAAGGTGTTTATATGGAGGAAAGCGTTAATTAGAACAGTACCTCAGTAACTATAGTGTGATGAAATATGACTGCAAGAACATGAACTTTTGATTGAATTTCACAACAAACAAATGTTTATAATGTACAACAATGATACATTTATGTTTCAAGGGCAGAAACCTTAAAAACACAGTCTCTACATCCCCCAAATGGAAAACATTTGCTTTAATTTTATGATGTTCATTATTTTTAAACCCTCTCCCTCCACCCACAATTTATAATTCATCACTGTTTTAAGCACTGAATAATAGCACAAAATTTAGACTGTTAATGTAATTATGTTTTCAAACACATGACAACTTCTTAGAAATTCATGTGTTTAGGACAAGTAGAGAATTTAGATACAGACTGTTCTTTCATGATACCTTCGAAAACTTTACAATTAAAAGTGTTATTTTACTTTTCCCCTGCAAACTGTTTCCCTTTTGGAAGTATCTAATCAGATCAGTCTGTACTAATAACCAAACAAATCATTCAGTACTAACATCCAATCAGATCAGTCTGTACAAACATCCAATCAGATGAGTCAGTACTAACATCCAATCAGATGAGTCAATACTAACATCCAATCAGATGAGTAAATACTAACATCCAATCAGATGAGTCAATACTAACATCCAATCAGATCAGCCAGTACTAATATCCAATCAGATCATTCAGCACTAATATCTAATTGGATCAGTCAGTACTAATATCCACTAGGATCAGTAAGTACTAATATCTTATCTGATCAGTCAGTACTAATATCCATTTAGATCTGTCAATACTACCCTTGTGTTTACAATACTGGTTTTAGGTGTATAAAATGAGCATGTGTTTGTTATGGCACCTTTTTGATTTCAACTGAAATGATATAAAAAGAGAAACTACAAAGAGTGTTGACAATTGGTTTGAAAACACAAGAAACTACAACCAACTAAAAATGTCTAACACCATAACATAATATCACAAATCTTACACAGTCCTCAAAGTTTAACCAGATAACTCCGGCAGGATTAAGCCTAGCTGTCGTATCTGAATCTGCATGATTTGCTTCTTGGTCAGATATAACTTAATAAATCTTATTCTTAAAGCAAACAATGTAGATCCTCATCAGACAGCCCAGATGTTTTCAAGAAGTAAATGCTAGTCAATAAATTTTTTCCAAATGAATATTCAATTTAAAGTGATAACAATTTTAAATAATCTAAAAGCACTAAAACTGATCTGGAAATTTGCAGTAAAAATAGTCACAGAAAATGAAAAACATCAGAAAAATGCATGTTTTTCTCTTTTTTTTTTCTTTTTTTTATTATCAAAATTATAAACAGTGACCTTGACACCAGGTCCAAAGGTTATAAACCTGAGAATGGAAACTAGTCTCAAATCACCAAGTCGCCATTTCAACCAGTCAGATGGTTGAGATTTGAGACTGGTTTTTGATCTCTGTTTTATATCCTTCAGCACTGATCATAACAATAATGCTGATCACTATTTGGCAACAGGATTCTTACAACACTGAGGCTGGTGACCAGTCTCAAATCCTGCACAGCTGATTGGCTGAAACTCACACCTGTTACCAGACTGGCCAGGCCAATCATAAGCTGGAGTTTCAGCACAACAGCTGATTGGTTGAAACTCTCTTCAGTTACCAGACTGGCCAATCATAAGCTGGAGTTTCAAGACCAGTTTCATTCCTGAACAGCTGATTGGTTGAAACTCTCACCAGTTTCCAGACTAGCCAATCAAAAGCTGGAGTTTCAAGACTGGTCTCCAATCCTGGTTTAATTATCTCTGGCACTAAAGAACTTGGCCCTCATCTTGTAAAAAATCTACAGCTAAATAAAGGTCATAAATATACATTAGATCTTTTAAATTTCTACAACTTCAAGAATGAATTTAACACTGATACAAAAAGACCAGACCTATAAAGACATTGCTAAAAATATTTCAAAACAATCTCTCATCAATACAAATATGACATGATTAACAACATGCCTGGCACTGAATGAGCATTAAGTTAGCCCTTTACTCCATATATACCTTTATCATATGATCAACAAGTGTGGATCCAGACCAGGGCTGAAGGTTATAAAACTAAGTTTTGAAACCAGTCTCAAATCTCAAGCATCTGATTGGCTGAAATGGCGACTGGTCGCCATTTCAGCCAATCAGATGCTTGAGATTTGAGACTGGTTTCCATGCTCAGTTTTATAACCTCGGGCACTGCTGGCAAACAGTTTAGATCCTGATCAAATGGCACAGATGTGGAGGCTGATCTGGATCTACACTATTTGCCCATGCAATAAAGATGTATCTAAAAGTAAAGGGTCAGTTAACACACTTTGTAAATTTCTTTTCTGGTCCTGTGCAACTTTTCTGATACCCAAATAACAGATCTACCTTAAATAAGTGGGAGTCCGGAACATTTTGAAATCAATTATAGACAATCAAACAAATGGCCCATGATCATAAAACTAAGATTGGAGACCAGTCTCAAATCTCAAGCATCTGACCTGAAGGTTATAAAGCTGAGCATGGAAACCAGTCTCAAATCTCAAGCATCTGATTGGCTGAAATGGCGACCAGTCAGGTTTCCATGCTCAGCTTTATAACCTTGGGCACTGATATGCTGATATGGCAACCAGTTTCAATTTCAGCCAATCAGGTGCTTGAGATTATCTGTATCTCCTTCAATCAGGAGTTATATAGCCCGATTGTCTGAAAGATTAGATTAAAGACATATGAAGTTCAAATCAATCCTTTAAGAGGTTAAATGTAAAATTTTAACCAAACTGCAAGGCTGACACCAGACGAAGAGTCACTGTATACATTCTTCAAAGATTCGAGATTAAAGGTAGAAGCATCACTAGTCTTTCCAACAATTCAGGGCCATTTTTAGACTCCAGAGAGATTGTGATATAAAGTTTATTATATCCAGGACTCATGTATGCTTAGTTCACAGACATAAGTTGACTGTATTCTAGGACTCATGTACACCACGTTCATCAAGAACTGTAACCCTATACTCAAGTTCACGACAAACATGAAGTTAAGTTTATCCAAGGACTCAGGTACACCAAGTTGACATACATCAAGTGAACTGTATCTGAAGATCTAATCCTGGCCACAAAGCCTGTTTAATAACACAGTGAAGCCAAGGTTTTGATACAAAGTTTATCCGAGGAAGTAACCGCATTTGATGCGTGTCTCATTTAAGGACATGGCTCGGAGAAGCTCGTATAGAAAAAGTTTATCCGAGAAAGTAACCACGGTTGATGCGTGTCTCATTTAATGGCATGGCTTGCAGGACCTCATCGAGGAGCTGTAGAGGTCGGTGAAGTTGTACTTCTATCCAGCATGGGGTCTCCTTGATGCTGTGTCTGGGATAGTCCGGGCCCCAGCCCTTTACAAAGCTCAGGCGGAGAATACACAAACGTCGCAGGTCATCTACACCAATACCTGCAGCAGCACTCAGACCTGAAAACAGCATGTACCTGCTTTAATGTTGCATTTAAACTAACCCTTCACCTACAGCACAAGCGGAAAGGACTAACCTTTCTTTTCTTAATGTGAAACAGTCAATTTATTGTTGAAGGGGGCCCCATTATCAATTTGGTAAAAAAATATGTGGCATATCACAGCCTTTCTTTTATTATTTAGTGGTTCTGACATTAAGTTTTATTTATGTCTATACTGACTACCAGTCTATCAGACTGGTAAAGTTATTCAGTGGTCTCATTATTTTTCAAAGCAGATGGGGGTTTAATGAAAATAGAAAGGAAATTCTGGGCTCAAAACAAAAAAAATGGCAGTTGTTCCGCTACAATAGTTGTGCCGTTTGTCAATAGTGCAGAGATTAATAACCATCCCTGATTCTTATTTAGTGGTTTCTGACCAACCAACTCTTATTGAGATAATTGTTTTTTTGAAAACAGTAAGATTCATTCTACACTTAGGTGGTTATTCACAACTCTTCTCACCGTACAGGTTGTTCAACCCTTTCCTCAACAGACACACCTTTACTGCAAGGGCGAACAGTTTAGATCCAAATCAGCCAGCATATCCGTGCCGGCTAATCTGGATCTACACTGGTCGCACACGCATACAAATGCTTTTTTATGGAGGAAAGGGTTAACAATATCAAACAAGAGGGCCATGATAGCCCTATATCGCTCACCTGAGTACAAAAGTACTCTCAGTTTTACCCCAGGGCCAACATTTAAATAATGCTGGTAAAGGGTCTCTTCACAATACTCAACACGAAATATCTAAGGTATAGTCGCATTAGTTTCAGAGAAAAATGATTATTTATGTTTTCCTATATAAATCAATGTAAACTAAGAGAACCCTGGGGCATGGCCAATTTTGGCCCAGGGGACTTAATTTGAACAAACTTGGTAGATATCCACTAGACATTGCTACATACCAAATATCTAAGCTTAAGGCATTTAGGTTTCCAGTAAGAAGATTTTTAAAAATTGCTATTTTACATATTAAGGACCCCCGGGACAGGGCCAATTTTGACCCGTGGGCCAACATTTCAACAATGTTGGTAAAGATTCTCTTCACAATACTCAACACCAAATATCTAAAGTCTAGTCCTATTAGTTTCGGAGAAAAATGATTTTTCATGTTTTCCTATATAAATCAATGTAATCTAAGAGAACCCTGGGGCGTCCCCAATTTTGGCCCAGGGGACATAATTTGAACAAACTTGGTAGACATCCACTAGACAATGCTACATATCAAATATCTAAGCTTAAGGCATTGAGGTTCCCAGTAGGAAGATTTTTAAAGTTTTCCTTTTTTACATATTAAGGGCCCCCAGGACAGGGCCAATTTTGACCCGTGGGCCAACATTTAAACAATGTTGGTAAAGGGTCTCTTCACAATATTCAACACCAAATATCTAAAGTCTAGTCCTATTAGTTTCGGAGAAAAATGATTTTTCACGTTTTCCTATATAAATCAACGTAAACTAAGAGAACCCTGGGGCGTGGCCAATTTTGGCCCAGGGGACATAATTTGAACAGACTTGGTAGACATCCACTAGACAATGCTACATACCAAATATCTAAGCTTTAGACATTGAGGTTTCCAGTAGAAAGATTTTTAAAGTTTGCCTTTTTCACATATTAAGGGCCCCCGGGGCGGGGACAATTTTGACCCCAGGGCCAACTTTTAAACAAAGTTGATAAAGGGTCTCTACACAATACTCAGCACCAAATATCTAGGATCTAGTCCTATAAGTTTTGGAGAAAAATGATTTTTCATGTTTTTCCTATATAACTATATGTAAACCAAGCAACCCTAGGGCGTGGCGGATTTTGGCCCAGAGGACATAATTTGAACAAATTAAGTAGACATCCATTAGACAATGCTACTTACCAAATATCTAAGCTGTATGCATTGTGGTTTGTGAGAAGAAGATTTTTAAAGATTTCCTATATAAGTCTATGTAAAATGAAGTGACCCCTGGGGTGGGGCCAATTTTGACCCCAGGGAAATAATTTGAACAATCTTTGTAGAGTTCCACTAGAGGGTGCTAAATGCCAAATATCTAAGCTCTAGGCCTTGTGGTTTCAGACAAGAAGATTTGTTAAAGTTTTTCCTATATAAGTCTATGTAAAATGAAGTGACCCCTGGGGCAGGGCCAATTTTGACCCCATGGAAATAATTTGAACAATTTTTGTAGAGTTCCACTAGAGGGTGCTAAATGCCAAATATCTAAGCTCTAGACCTTAAGGTTTCAAACAAGAAGATTTTTAAAGTTTTCCTATATAAGTCTATGTAAAATGAAGTGACCACTGAGGCGGGGCCAATTTTGACCCCAGGGAAATAATTTGAACAATCTTTGTAGAGTTCCACTAGAGGGTGCTAAATGCCAAATATGTAAGCTCTAGGCCTTGTGGTTTCAGACAAGAAGATTTTTAAAGTTTTTCCTTTAGGTTGCCATGGCAACCAGAGTTCTGCATGAATTTCTTTGAAGAACTTTGGAAGAGCTTCATGCAAGGAACATCCGTGGCAAGTTTCATTAACTTTGGTCCAGGGGTTTAAGAGGAGATGTTGTTTAAAGCAAAAATTGACGACACACGACGCACGACGGACACAGGGCGATCCTAAAAGCTCACCATGAGCACAAGTGCTCAGGTGCTCTAAAGAGAGTAGCCTAGCTAACATGTTGCATACTGTATCATTCTGAAGTCTTCATAAAGGAATTCTGCACACACACACACACAAACGAAATAGCAAACAATTACTGCTCACTAAGACACTGTATATATACAATCTGTCATCAGAAACCTCCATTCATCACGTAACTCTTTACTCCATACATACATTTTTGACCAATGTAGATCGAGATCAGCTGGCTCACCTGTGCTGTCTGATATTGTTCTACACTAGCTACCTCTTGGTAAAAAAATACAAAATTAATCTTTTATAGACGGTGTAGATCATGATCAGATGGCACAGATATACCAGTTTATCTGG